>OY977942.1:28103103-28548103 GCA_963854355.1 Epinotia brunnichana
ATCCGACCCTTTATTGATTTGAGGATTCGTTGTGTTGATAGCTAGAGACGAAAGCGGGTCCCTCACTCTCAATACAAACACATCCTCGGGACTACATTTTTCTTCTTCTTTCTTTGTAACGGGGGATCCTAATAACTCGATCCCTATTGTCTTGTCTATTTTAGGCCAATTTCGCACCGTATCCTACTCCTACTCTCCTACTACTACAGGTTGCATTTATTATCACTGGCAAAACTGTATTGCAGCTACTGAGCTCTCTAAGCAGATTCTACGGAACCGCCGACTATATTTCGATTTAATTGTTAGTCCTATGGTAATAGTACATTATGATACAAGTGTGCTATGTTGGTCATTACACTCGAGTCGGTTTTTAAGCCTGAGCCGAAGGCGAAGGCTTAATGGAGACGAGAAGTGTAATGACCAATGCTCACGTGTTTCATACGACGTTTTTCAACACATTTGCGAGGAAAAAAAATAAAAAAAATAAAAAATGAAAATGTTAAAAGATATGTAATGAAAAGGCACTAGTGCGATAATGTAATGTAAAAGTCACGGCATGGGTAATATTCTGCATTATTTTGCTAATATTTAAAAATATATGTAATGAAAAGGCACTAGTGCGATAATGTAATGTAAAAGGCACGGCATGGGTAATATTCTGCATTATCAGTGTAAATACGCTGTAATAAGACCTACTTTACGAGCAGGTGTGTTGAAAAAGTTATTATTATTAAGCATGTATGACATAGGTATAAATAATACTTAATAATACAACAAAGCCAAACCTGCTCCAGTTTGCCAAAATGTTTGACGCCACGCTGTAGTTGATTATCAACTTATGTAGTTGGGTTGGGCCATACCTACCCACAGAGAAGTAGGAGTAAGTTAGGTACGCGTCTTTCCTGTGGTCGTAGTCGTAGCCAATGTTATGGACTAATCTTTGTTCGGACTTATAATCCGCATAAACGGCGTCGCCTATAATACGAGTCTCTGTAATTAACCCATTATGACCTGAATATTTTTTCACTTCATCAGCCAATCACAGAATTCCACTGTTTAACACGCGCACATGGCGAAGGCAATAAAATATGAATGAACGCGTGGAATTGGGTGCCAGACGGCACTGCTAGGTTAAAATAGGATCATAACTTAGGAACATGTACAAAAGCTTGTAACTATTGAGCACGGAAAGGAAGACGAGTTTAATGAACCGTGCGCAGGACCTAAATATGCCTAAAGCCGTTAAGTCGTCATTAGCAGAGATAATCTAGCAGTGAAGCTACCTTAGTTAGACCAAGTTAGACTTAGATAATCATTCCAACGCTTACGTTAGGTACCTATGTCGAATTTTATTGTTGTCGAAATAGTTATTTGTTATACAAGGGGGGAAAGTTGTATTTTACCTGCGAGTGTTTATTTTACCTGTGAAAAGATTGGTGTTATACACGGGTTAAAAATTAATTTTACGTCTCGTGTGTTGAAACACTCGCTACGCTCAGGGTTCTATTTTTGAACCACTCGCTTCGCTCGTGGTCAATCATCGAATCCTTTCGCTAGCTCGTGTTTCAATTCAACACACGAGACGTAAAATAACTTTTCACCCGTGTATAACACAAATCTTTTCACCTCACTACAGCGACGAAAATAAGAAGAATAAAAAAAAAGTCCAAAAAAAATATTAAAAAAACTTAAAAAAAAATTAAAAAGTTAAAAAAGGTTGAAGAAAAGGTAAAAAAAATGAAAAAAGTATAAAAAAAATATGTCACATAAAATATACAAAAAACCAAAAGTAAACATTTAACGTTCTACGTCTACTTTCTTCACATGTGGATAAAAATCGATTTTCTCAATAGATATCAAACATACAAAAAGGCCTTTCCGAGCAAGTGAGGTGAAAACTTGTATAACGAACAATAAAGAAATCTATTCGATTTTTTCTCATCTTTCAAGGTGAGTATGAGTATCCACGAGAGTAGTGGCTGTGCAACGTAAAGGAGCGGTGCACCGCGCCTCCTGCCCTATAGGTAAAGCCGCCCTGAGGGGGCGCCGAGCGCCACTCGCCGCGCGCGCCGGCCTACTAGTGGGCGCTAGGGCTTAGGACTTGGGATTGCTTACGGGCGCAGTGGTCGTAGGGGGCGCCGAGCGCCATTCGCCGCGCGCGCCGGCCTACTAAATGATTGCACACGGGCGTAGAGGTCCTAGGGGGCGCCGAGCGCCATTCGCCGCGCGCGCCGGCCTACTAGTGGGCGCTAGGGTAATGATTGCACACGGGCGCAGTGGTCCTAGGGGGCGCCGAGCGCCTTTCGCCGCGCGCGCCGGCCTACTAGTGGGCGCTAGGGTAATGATTGCACACAGGTGCAGCGGTCCTAGGAGGCGCCGAGCGCCACTCGCCGCGCGCGCCGGCCTACTAGTGGGCGCTAGAGTAATGATTGCACACGGGCGCAGCGGCCCAAGGGGGCACCGAGCGCCACTCGCCGCGCGCGCCAGCCTACTAGTGGGTGCTCTGGTAATGTTTGCACACGGGCGCAGCGGCCCAAGGGGGCACCCCCGAGTGCCACTCGCCGCGCGCGCCAGCCTACTAGTGGGCGCTATGGTAATGATTGCACACGGGCGCAGCGGTTCTAGGGGGCGCCGAGCGCCACTCGCCGCGCGCGCCGGCCTACTAGTGGGCGCTAGGGTAATGATTGCATACGTACGGGCGCTACATGGGCTAGAAACGCCTTTGGTGTACGAGGGAAAAAATTCACCAATATTTAGCTTTGCCAAAATATCTACCAATCCTAAGTATACCAAATTTTATCTAAATCGGCTCAGCGGTTTAAGCGTGAAGAGGTAACAGACAGACAGACACACTTTCGCATTAATAGTATTAGTATGGATTAAAACAGGTTTTCGGATATACAATACTAGACTAAACCTACCTACCATGGCTTTAAACTTAAATATACGATATTGTCCGATCAATCGAGCGATGAAGATTTTTATTTACTGCTGGTTCGATTAATCAGAAACTTTATGAGGATATTTTCAAAGTATTGCGGTCCTACTAGGTACGTATTCAAATAAACGGATTTTTTTAAAGTAGATTTTTTCCGTACGGTACGGAACTTTTCAGTTAATGTAAGTTTTGAAGATGCAAAGTTGCGTAAGAAACATCTTTATAATTTAAAAATTTACACGAACATAAAGCTGCAGTTCACGAAGGCGGAAAAAAGGAAGTATAGTACATTGTTTAACAAGGGGCGTATGAGGAATATTGCAAACGAGAGTAACAGGAGCCCGACGCCGTAAGGCGGAGGGCTTTTGATGACTCAATTTTGCAATATTCTTACGCCCGTGTTATACACAATGTTTTTCATCACATTTCCGAGGAAATAAATAACCACAAAAGACAGAAAAACCTATGTTTTATACAAGCGCATCAATCAAATGTTGACGAAATTGACAACTTCACTCCTAGATCAGTGCTAGTGGAGGGCGGAGCTTCAATATTTCAACCAATCACAGCATGGAGCATGTGGTTCTTGCATGCGTGGCCTGCTCGATTTATTTTCCAACCAATCACAGAGCAGAATTCTTGCCGTCCAGATTTGCTTAACCAATCAGATCACACACAAGCTCATTACTCCCTTGGGACCATTATTTCCCGCGGGAACAATTTAGGCCATTGTCCTTCTGTATACAGGCAAGGAATAACACCATTTATGAGCAAGTGTGATAAAAATTAATTTAACACTGCTGAACCACAGAACAGAATAAGTAATAGTACTACGGCTGAAGTTCAATATCTTTCAGCGAAAAGATGAGACCGAGACAGAAATAAGTATTGCTACCTAATTTATAATTTTAATTAAATGCTGACGTAGGCTAAAGTATTTACTTACCTATCTAAATGTATTTGGAATGCAAATCTAGGAGGTCGCTTCGCTTGTCGTTTTAAACATTATAGATAGGTAATACCTACTAAGAATTCCGTTTCTAAATGATGTTGAATGGCAAATGCTTTGAAATGCGATAGCTGGCAAACTGGTTTGAGCATATATTATATAGAGTCATTACGCCGGTTACGCAACCACCTTCGGTTAGCGACCACCTGAAGGATAAGGTTTTTTCAACTAAAGATATATATTATTTGAACAGACTCTAAACAAACCGTGAGCCGTAGGTATCGTATGTAATTTTCATTTAATTTCATTTATTTATTCATACACTAGCTTTTGCCCGCGGCTTCGCCCGCGTAGTAAGTGTAATTTTTGCAATACTTAATTGTTGAATTGTTACGCCGGAAACGGCCTACTACTACTTCCCCTATGAATAAGCCTTCCTCCCCCCGTCCCTCGCTTCCTTTTCTCGCTTTCTTCTTTCGCTTCCCTTTATATTATTTTGTAAACGACAAAAACTATATATTAACGCTTTTAGGGGATGAATTTCAGAAATCGACGTAGGTACTCAGCATGTTTGACTTGACTATATCTGGAAGGAACCTGTGCGCAAAGTTTCAACTCTCATATTATGTTTTGCATATGGCCTTTCCACCCCCTAGGGAATGAATTTTGATGAACATGCTATGTCAATTATCTTGTTTATAAATGAAGAACGTACCTATATACGAACTTTAAAACTTCATTTTTTTTAAATAAACGTCTTCACGGTACAATTCTTAATTCAATTAACACTTCATTAGTTGCTACTTCAGCGGAATCATGTCAGAATCATTGACGTACTTTACATCTTTGAGGAGTTCCATAAGTCATCTGTGGTCTTCATCATCAGTTCCACTTCACCAAAATTGCGATTTCCGAGGGTATTACACGTGTTATAATAGAAAACACGCGTGTCTATAAAATTTGAGGGTTGCCCTCAATTTTCCTGGGATCCCATCATCAGATCCTGAATTAATGACAATGAGACCACCTCTTTAGATTAAAAAAAATATTTTGGAAATCGGTCCACAATTGACGGAGAAATCGGCGAACATACATAAAAATTAAAAAATAATAATACCTACATACAGTGGAACATAAAACCTCCACCTTTTTTTAAGTCGGTTAAAAAGAAACCTGCTGTCCTGTTTTCATCTTTCTAGCCACAAATTATTATTAAAAACACATATTACTAATGTGAACTTTCAACCCCCATCTTAACCCCTTCAAGGGATGAATTAGAAAAAGTGCCCTTATACATTTTTTTGACTGTACATTAGGAGCTTATGACCGAAGTTATGAACGGTCTTACTTTAAAAACGACATGTTTCCCATACAAACTTTCAAATCTATTTTAACCCCCTTGGGGGATGAATTTTTATAACAACGTTATATCATTTGTTTTGCTTTTTAGTAAGAAACCTTCATACTAAGATTCAAGTCTATAACTTTCCAAATGAACGATTTCCATATAACGGTTCTACCCCTATTTCACCCCCTTAAGGGTTGAATTTCGAAAAATCCTTTCTTAGTACAGGTCCACGTCTTGTAAAGAATATATGTTCCAAATTTCATGCTTATATCTTTAGCGGTTTAGGCTGTGCGCTGTCTGTCAATCGACCAGTAACGCAAGAGTTTTACGAGTATATGTATAGATAATCAGAAAGAAAGCTGAGAATAGAGACGAATGGAAATTGCTCCACCGACAAGAGCCTGGCTCTTAAATATATCATCATCATCATCATCATCATCATCATCATCATCATCATCATCATCATATCAGATGAAAGACGACCACTGCTGGGCATAGGCCTCCTCCAAAGAGTTCCAAAGTGACCGGTCCTGCGCCACCCGCATCCAGCGGACTCCCGCGACCTTTACCAGGTCATCAGTCCACCTTGTGGGGGGCCTTAAATATATGATGATTCATAATCAATACAAATACACGTTGAAAACAGATTAAAGAATTAAATGTCAAATATAATGTTTTAAATAGTTCAATAGAATCTACTGAAAAAACGAGAAAATATCCTGTCAGTTTACTGATTGACATGAACTGAGTGGTCGCAAACCGGCACACTAAATTAAGTGGTCGCTAATATCTATGCTTCGGAAAAATTATCGATATAGATACAAATATATGCGAGGGGAGAACAGCCTAGCTAGCATGACGCATTCGTCCCGTTCACACTTATTTACCTACATACTTGTTAGTAAGTAACTAGTAAATAACGAATGCCATGCCAATGCTGGCTCACTGGCTTGAAAATTAGGCCGGCGCTTTACTCCCGCCAGTGCTGGCAGCCAGTGCTTTACATACAATAACAAGCTAGCACTGGCTTCGTCTAAACTGGGCTTTATGTTCCACATAAACGCAATCATATTAGCTAGGCTGCTGCTGACTGTACGACATAATTTGCCGCAGTTGGAACTGAGTCATGTAATTGCGTGAGATGTCGTGGGTGTTTTATTTATAAGTAGGTACTTGGCGAAATTAATATCTACAGTTGAAAGCACGCCCACTTTAATTTTAGCTAAAACATACCCTCATTTCTACTAATGTAGAATGGGAATCCTCGTAAGCCCGTTGAAAGGTCATCTTAACTCATAATTATGCCGCGAAACGTTTCGCCCTTATAATCCGCCGTTTGTTCCGGAAGAAATGTTGAGAATTTCATTACTGCTGGATCCGTCGCGTAGTTTACGGCTAACCCAGACATAACGACACGACCTCCTTGATGTTGATGTGGTTTTGATGTATTTATGACGTTCGTATCACTAAACCGGATAGACACAGGGTTAAGAATGCTTGTATGTCTGTACGATCAAATAGGTAGGTAGTGAAGTAGCTGTAGGATATAGCTATATACTCGTATCTATATTAGCAGGTTCTATCACGAGATTGATGGAATCTTCGAGAGAGGGTAATTAAATTAGGGGTAAAGTAGCCTAGGGTAAAACGGATTTACTATTAACTACTACTTACTTAGGTACTCCTCTGGCGCAATGACCCGAAATGTGACTTAGAATAATAACGCATAGAAGGATAGTTTCATACGGCCGACGCGCCAAGCGTGAGGCATAAAATGGATTCATGTAGTTGTGATCAACTCGTATTCACACGCGCCAATAAGCACACAAACGCACCAATTTTGTTCCACCGATCGGCGTACTGGGCCATTTATTAAGGCCGAGTTTTAGTGGCCTCACCGTTGCGCGACTTGCGCGTGAACTGCGCTGCGTTTCTAGGCGTTATTAAATATTCTAAGGTATTGGCCTCCAATACGAGTCGTGCAGCCAGTGATCTAGATCCTGAGTGGTTTTTCGCCAATCGCCAGCTTTGAGCTCGCGAAGATACGCATCCACCACATCAACCCACCGATATCTGGGGCGACCAACCGAACGCCTTCCGGAAAACGGATTTGCTCTTCTATTTTACAAGCTTTATATTAACTTGCACTGTTCGTATGTATGTAAATATGTAAGTAAGTATGTAAGTTGTCCGTCAAAATTTGCAATCCATTTTTCAGTCACTTCCCGTCATCCAATTGAGCTAAAATTTTGCAAGCATATGTATATCGCATGACAATGCAATATTATGATGACTTAGAGCTGATCTGATTAGGTGGCTATAGGAATTCTGCAATAAAACGACACAACCCCATCGAGTTTGGGCTCGTTAGAATCGTCTCAATGAGTATAGCCTGACAAGTTTCTATTTGACCCTAGCCACGTACAAAATTGTACGCGGCTAGGGTCAAATAGATACTTGTCAGGCTATACTTGATGATGGTATGCAGGAAAGTACAGTCGGCAGTAAAAGCTTTTACCAAAAAAAAATTGACAGAAACTTATAGGTAACTAGCTGTTGCCCGCGACTTCGTCCGCGTAGAACTTTTTATCGTCTTAGAAAATGATTTCTCTCAATACAAAATTTGAACCCTCTTTTAGGGGATAATTTAAAAAAAAGTTGATGTTCATTTTCTAGTTTGTGAACAAACAGTCTAAAACCAAAGTTAAAAATCTCATACTTTAAAAATGCCTTGAAATACTCAAACTTTGAACCAATTTTAACACTCTTAGGGGATGAATTTGGAAAAACTCTGAAATCAGTTTTGTAGTCTTTTAACGTACAGAATAAGACCGAAGTTAAAAATCTCTTACTCATACTTTAAAATTTTATTGCTCGCCATTTAAAATTTAAACCCCCTTTTAAACCCCCTTAGAGGTTGAATTTTTCTAATCGCTGAAAGAACTTTTTTCGTAAACTTTTAAGTCTCTAGCTCAAAAAAAGTGTTGCCCATACAAAGCTTTCTTAACCCCCCCCTTAGGGGTGGAATTTTCTAAAACTCTGAAAGTACTTTATTATTAATTTTAATAAGTAACATTTTGAATAGTTTTAAGTCTAGTAAAAAAAAAAGTTTTTCCCACACAACACTGGCTACCCTTCTTAAGGATCTTAAGGATCCCCTTAGGGATGGAGTTTTCTAAAATTCTAATAAGTAATCTTTTTGCAAAGTTTTAAGTCTAACTCAAAAAAAAGTGTTGCCCATACAAAGCTTGCTCTCCTTTTTAACCCTATTAGGGGTGGAATTTTCTAAAACGAATTGTGTTCTTTTTTTGTATTTTAATAAGTAATCTTTCTACAAAGTTTCAAGTCTCTAACTCAAAAACATAAACTTTCCCTGATAAAAACTTTGCACCCCTTTTTATCCCCCTTAGGGATAGATTTTTTCAAAACGCTGAAAGTCTTTTTTTTTGTATTTTTATAAGTAATCTTTCTACAAAGTTTTAAGTGTCTAGCTCAGAAAAAGTGTTCCCCATACAAACCTTGCACCCTTTTTTAACCCCCTTAGGGAATGATTTTTGTAAAACGCCGAATGTAGTATTTTTCATGTTCTAATAAGTAATTTTTCGTCAAAATTTTAAGTCTCTATTAAAAAAAAATATGTTTTTCCCATACAAACTTTGCACCCTATTTTACCCCCTTAGGGGTGAAATTTTCCAAAACGCTGAAAGTACTTTCTTTGTATTTAAATAATCTTTCTACAAAGTTTTAGGACTCTAGCTAAAAAAAATAGTTTCCCACATACAAACTTTGCACCCCTATTTTAGCCCCCTATTTTTAGGGGTAGAATTTTCTAAAACGCTGAAAGTACTTAATTTGTATTCTGATGACTAATCTTTCTACAAAGTTTTAAGTCTCTATTTAAAAAAATATTGTTTCCCCCATACAAAATTTGCACCCCTATTTTACCCCCTTAGGGGTAGATTTTTTTAAAACACTGAATCTAGGTACTTTATTTGTATTCTAATGAATAATTTCTCTACAAAGTTTTAAGTCTCTATTTAAAAAAAAGTAGTCTTTCCCATACAAACTTTGCACTCTATTTTACCCCCGTAGGGGTGGAATTTTCCAAAACGCTGAAAGTGTTTCATTTGTATTCTAATAACTAATTTTTCTACAAAGTTTAAGTCTATAGCTCAAAAAAAAAAGGTTCTCCCATACAAACTTTGCACCCCCATTTTACCCCCTTAGGGGTAGAATTTTCAAAAAATTATGAAGCTACATCCGTTTTAATGTCGCTTGTTAGAGTGAGAAAACGATGAGGGACTGTGACGTCAATATACTCGAGCGTCATAATAAAAAACAATCGTTTCATATGAAGGTGCGTTTTGCGGAAAAGGGACAGAACATACCCCCTCTTAAAACTTTGGACTCTTATAACTTAATCATTACCTATATAACCTCTTGCTTTGTTTTTTTCTCCATTTGACTATATTTATTTTAAATTCTTTTTCGAGAAAATACATTATGATTATTTACCATATTTTCGATTCCTGAGCTATAACCACGAACTTCGGAATTCGAAAATATTCGGGTATCTCTATCTCTATCGCACTAACCATACTCGAGTGACAGGGATGCAAATATATGAACATTGAGTATCGGTTTTCGTGGTAGCGCCGCAGGTACTTTGGCTGAATGCACCGAGCGCGTGCCATTGTCATTCAAAAAAAACAAATTCGTGTTAATTATATTGTTCAAATTTGTTGATTTCATTTATTGAAATTACGACATAAAACGACATTTGCGCATATAAGTTCTCATATCAGAATCGAATATTTTTTTATGGTTTATATTTTAGCATTTGTCTCGTAAAGGTCTATCGTAGACGGGATTTAAATTATTAATAAGTGAAAGGCAAAGCAATTCCGCCATTTTGACGAAAATTTGACGGTTCTTATAGCTGACAGTTGGAGCAGCGGTTGATTTCAATAAAAATAAATGAAAAATTAAATGAAGTCGTATATTTCGGAAAATTAATTAACTGTCGCAGTCGGATAAAAACTATCCTAAGTTGCAGCTAGAATAATAATGTACCTATATAAAATGTTTCATATTTTTCCGTTCATGGGATGCTGAGAACATTCGAACCGCGCAAAGCTTAGTTTCAAACTGGCTGATTCTTTTTTTAATTTAGAGATTTATTATAAGTGGAGATGAACAATGATCGGCACGACCCGTGCAACTCGGAGTCAATGACCTCAATCATTATATTAATATGGATATCCCCTGGGATTCCGGAGTTCGAGTCGGTAAAGGAAGACAATACCAGACCCGAAGAACATAAGTAAAAGTAAACATATTTGTTGTTAGAAATTGGTTGCATTCCTTATCAGCAAATTAGAAAAGGATGACATCAACTCTGTAAATATTACTATGACCTGTCTTTTTCGCACCTGTTTAAACTATGCGTTTGGTCATAAACGCAAACAATAGAAAATCCGAAAAACCTGCTTCAAGGGTTTTTTGCACTTCAAATGGTTACATTTGAAAACTTGCATATATTAAATGAGTGCACTTAATATTTTACGCAATATAAAATAAAATCAATGTATGTATAATTGTATATCAATATTTTCTTTAATGAAAAATGATACAATTTATGAGCTTATTAAATATTCTGACTTCTATTTACAAATACTTCTATTAACTCTCAATAGAGTTATTTTTGCGAACTAGATCACGGGATTATAGTCATGCATGTCATGTCCATATTCATATTTCTTCTCGGAATCCCGCGGTGTAGCACGGGTCGTGCCGATCACTGGTAATGAAATTAGAAACTCCTGAAAGTTGTACAGCCATTCATTCAACGATATTGTTTTATCGTATTTTGTGTGGGTATTTGCCCGGCTAGCATGATAGGTTTCATGGTCACGTTTTACGTCCTAAATGTACTGTATTAACGTCACGTAAAACGTAATCAACGTATCACGCTAGGCCTGTACCCCTAAGGGGCGCTATGTTGGGTAACCTCCTCGAGTGTCTGGACTCTACCGATTCCTCTTGATTCGGTTGATCCGCAGGAATGGGTAGCGTCTTGGCCGGTGCGCTCTGGAGACAACGGCAAGTTATAATTTAGTGGACCCTAAGTTGTCGCTTGCTGGTGTTACCAATAACCCGACACGGGGGGGTCGGGGGGTTCCGCCCAGGGAATCGCAAGATTCCCCAGGTGCGGCTTGAGGGAGAGGCCATTGCCGTTTGCCTCTATAATAAATAACGGACCCGGAACCCTGACAAATCCTCTGCTATCAGAGGATTCATGTTAGGCGCGGGGGCTGCGACTGTCAGGCCGGGGCCGAGTTGTGGCTGCGAGGGAGAAAACCTCTATAAAAAGTTACAAGGGGACCTGAGAGGGTGAATCCGAGGTCTATCACCCTCTCCCGGCGTAGAGGTCCTTTGGTCGGTCGGGAAGCGTGTGGTGTCGCCCCGCACGCTGACGACGAGAGGTGGGGGCTTTTGCCTCAGTAGTGAGGGCAGCTGCGGCTGTTGCCGAGGGGCGTCGTGGTGAAATGTTCGCGATCCCATGACGCCCCTACTACACGGCAGAGAGGGCATACCTTGGTGGTTTTAGACGGTAGTCCGGGGGGTTCCCGGGAGCCCGTCATACCCATCCTAGTTCCTCGGCTAGGTGGGATGCGTAAAGGCATTTCCCCAAGTAAAAAAAAAAAAAAAAAAGGCCTGTACCCTAAAGAAAGGCTGTGTGACAGACATCTGAGAGAGAGGGCGCTAGTGCGGATGCCCCTGCATCAGAATCAACATGCCTACAGTTCAGGTAAATCAACAGAATCCGCGCTTCACGCAGTGGTTACCAAGGCCGAAGTCGCGATCAAAAACAAGACTATGTGTTTAGGCACCTTCATTGACATCGAGGGAGCCTTCGACAAGACTAAATTCACCAGCATAACCGCAGCACTGGGAAGGCATGGAGTGAATGCGGTTATGATTAAATGGATACACAACATGTTAAGTCAAAGGGTCATTAGGCTCGGGGAAGACCAAACAAAACAAGCACAAGTAGCGAAGGGATGCCCCCAGGGAGGCGTCCTCTCACCACTACTCTGGAACATGGTGGTTAACGACCTAATCACCAAGCTAAACAACAGTCATCACTACACCATCGGGTATGCTGACGACATAACGATACTCACCAGCGGCATACATGCAGGTACAGTGTGCGATGTCACCCGCTCCGCACTCGCCATAGTGGAACGCTGGTGCAATGACAATGAACTAACAGTCAACCCAAGGAAGACCGAGCTGGTAATGTTCACCAACAAACGGAATCTGGGGACCTACCGCCTGCCCAGACTGTTCAATACAGAACTCCAATTGTCAACAGAGGTAAAGTACTTAGGTGTAATACTCGATGCCAAACTTAATTGGAGCAGTCATCTAGACAATAAAATCCAAAAAGCTACAGTCGTCTTCTGGCAGTGCCGTAGAATGATAGGTAGGACCTGGGGACTAAACCCCAAGATCACTCTATGGCTGTACCAGACAGTAATCCGACCAATAGTAAGCTACGGTGCCATAGTGTGGTGGCCTCGTACCACGCTAACCACGATCGAAGCTAAACTACAACGCCTCCAGAGACTGGCCTGCATGGCGGCTAGTGGCTGCATGAGGACTACACCGACTGCAGCCCTGGAAGCCATCATGGACATTCCGCCGCTTCACATTTTCATCAGGCAAGAGGCTCTGGCAGCAGCAGCCATAAGGCTCAAAAGACAACATCTCTGGAGACCGCCCAGGGTTCCACACACCGAAATACTCTACGAGGCTGTAGGTAGGGAGCCCCTTATAGAGGCAACTTCAGACATCATTCCCAGACAGTTCGTCTTTGACAAAAAGTACAAAGTTGAACTATACGAAACCCCCCAGGAAGGACTTAACCCCAGAGAGCTAAGAATCTTCACGGACGGGTCCAAGACAAGGTCAGGCACCGGATCAGGAGTATTCTCGGAGGACCTAAACATACGCATTTCGACACCATTAGGGACCCACAACACCGTCTTCCAGGCAGAGTGTATGGGCATAATAATGGCTGCTCACGCAATCGCCTCCAGGGAGGTAAGGGGATATCCCATCCGCATACTTTCCGATAGTCGATCCGTACTGCAAGCCCTGCAAGGTCACGCAACAACTTCTGGGCTGATACACGAGTGCCACAAAATCCTATCAGAGGTATGTAATAACAGCGACATAACCCTGCAATGGATCAAAGGGCACAGTAATTCACGCGGTAACGATGCAGCGGATGCACTGGCTAGAGAGGGTTCAGAGTCAAGAGCTGTAGGACCGGAACCCACAATTCCTCTACCCTCTGCATGGCTGCGGAGCACACTGCGACTAAACACCAAGGTAGAACACCAAAAACATTGGAACACCCTAGGAACCTGCAGGCAAACCAGGGAGGCCCTCCCGACAATCAACCCCGGATTGTCAAGGAAGCTAAAGCAACTAAAGAGGCCGGCACTCCGTCTTCTGACAGGAGCTATAACTGGTCATGCACTACTAAACAAACACCTTTTTACTTTAGGTGTTACAGACAGTCCTCTCTGCAGAGCCTGCATGGAAGAGGACGAGACAGCCGCCCACGTCATCCTGACATGTCCTGGAGTGGCGGACTACAGGGCAAAGTACCTCGGAACACCGGGGTCACTACCGGAGGCCGTCGGAAACGTAAAGGGTCTGCTAGGCTTCCTGGTGGAACTGGGTTGGCACGAATAACAGTAGTGCCAAAACCCCTACGCAAAATAGGCGCATTTATGACGTCGAGTTGCGGAAACCCAGCCCGCGTACAACCTATATAAACCTATATAGGCCTGTACCCTTAGCGTGGGATTGAAGTGAGTCGCGTCTACTATCGACGCTACCGCCTATCGTCAAGATTTAGTATGAAAAGTCTATACACCGCCCCTGGTGGTCACTCATAGAACTAAAAATCCAAACTGTAACGTGAGGCACTTATACATTACTTAATTCGCGATCGACTTCACGTTCGTTCACGATTTTCCAATATTCAACCTTATACTCGTATCACTAGCATTTATCGTTTATCGCTTTAGTAAAACGGCAAACATATTCTTTGTGGAAAGAATACTTTGATAAGAGATCAAAAGAAAAAGGCATTTGGTATAAGACGATCCAACCTCGTCCTCAGATAACTTCATGGATAATAGAGTGTTCGTTAAGTAGACGCGACTTGGTATTGATGATGAGATTGCGATCCGGACATATACCATTAAACAAGTTTGGATATTTGATGGGAAAAGAGGCATCTCCAAATTGTGATGAATGTGAAGTACCAGAAGATGTATACCATGTTATGATGGAATGTGTCCGAAACGAAGCTCTCAGGAGAAGTCTGCCATTTAACACCAGTTATGATGTCGGGACCTGCAATGTTGCCCTGGCCACCCCGTTGTCAGACGCGGCCACAGCACTATTGCAGTTAGCTCGAAAGTGTGTTAGTAATAGAATTACTCGTCATTAGAAAAATATGTTATGTTGACTATAACGGAGCGACATGTTCACCTGTGTGACAAGCTCCTTAAATAAAGAGAAATAAAAAAAAATATCGTTTTAATTTTGCAGATATATGTTGTCAGATAGCGGAGACAATATCTTATTTACTACTGTGCCTACCTATTTCGAGGCTTACTTACTCAATAAGAGTCTGCCGATGCCGGTAGTAAACACCAGTAGCTTTCTGAACATATAATTATAATATCTACCTATGTAACTACTACCTATATTTAAACGGTTACCTATTTTAGTAATGAGAAAGTTAGACTCTTGATAACTCATTCGGATAGATTTAACAAATTGCCATAAGTACTCACCATAATTCGACTTTGCCTTTAGGGATTTATTTTTAGTAACTTACGTGACTGATAAACACAACAGTAACTTTGCTAAATTCCGTTACCAAAGTGTTGTGAAACTTGTGAGTGGTGTGTCTGTTAGTAGACTTAGTTTGTGCTGTGGTAAGAAGTTGAGATGAGGCCTTTGGGCCTTTATAACGTGGAATGTGTGAGCACCTTTTATAGTCCAGGCAATGAACTGACAACTTGTATGGAAAAAATGATAAATTTGGAAATAATTTATAATAACTGTTTTTTTCTTTGTAATGGATACATTATCAATTAAATAGTTACCTGGCGACAAAATCTAACAAAATTTCAGACATCAAAAAAATTATAACTTAACTAGCTTCTGAAAAGTCAGAAAAAATATGAATAAATGGTTTTATCTTTATTTTGGTTCATTTACATTTGCCTTATAATATTCAAGATAAATAATAAAAAAAAGCAATTCATGTTTTATTTAAATCGATATATAATCTATGATGGAAAGTTTGTTGGATTCTTGAATAAAGCATCTTAGAATAATGTTTTAAAATGATGTACCTAAAGAAAAAAAACGCTATTATAAATTAATGTTTTTCAAAACCGTTTTTTGCCTAGAGTATTACTCAAGTTAGTGAAAGTGATTTATACTAAGTAGGTATCTTCCAAGTTTTTTGGTTTTTCAGGCCATACGTGGCTTGAAAATAAAAACGTTTCTCCGTTTCCTGAAAGTTAATAAGGAAATTATAGCGGTTCCAATTCAAAGTTGTTTTGGCCTCTATTAAGACGATGTGTATTAAATGACTCCAAGGTCCTTAACTATTAGACACATAAGCAAACATCGGGGTTTTCGGAGCGGGAACGTTTGACATTAGCCAAAGAGTAGGTATTTACTTAAAAACAGATCGTACCCTAGTAGGTTTCTACCGAATGAATAATTGATTGAAAAATAAATAAAGATTAATCATACATATAGGTACATATTTTATATTGGTCATTCATTATCAACCTCTTCAGTTAAGTCTATTCATTTATAAGAAAATGCTTCATAGATATCGAGCGTCAAGATTGACATTGTATTAGACACCTATTGTCAACCGTTACCCTTGCTTGTCTAGTAGATAAACTTATATGCAATTGTATTTTAAAAAACTGTAAATAATCAGTCAACACAAACAAGCCTCCGAGAAAAAAAACTCGTTACGAGTTTATGCGTTCGTGGATAGAAAATAATCCAGAGATAGAGGTTCGAGATTCTTTATTATTTTGCACCAAGTGCAATGTGAGCTTCGCTCAAACGAAATCTAGTGTAACGCGACATGTCGCATCTAATAAACATACAGGTATGGAATATGATTTCAATAGTGAGCTCTTGAAATTTGTTGTGGGCTGTAATAAACCATGGACGCAGGAAAACAATCCGATATTTAAAGATTTTATCGAAAATTGTGTTACCGGTAAATTTGGAAAAACTGCAAAAGTTCCTTCGGAATGTCAACTGCGACGGGAATATTTAAATAAAGCTTACGATGAAAAAATGAATAAAATACGGAGCGAGCTAAAAAATGAATATATATATGTGAGTGTTGACGAAACCACGGATGATTATGGTCGTCAAATAGCTAACGTAATAGTGGGAGCATTACGTGATGATCACATTGGCACTCAACACTTGATATCCAGTAAACGGTTAGACAGCACGAACAATGTATCAATATCCAATACGGTCACAAGTGTTCTTGATGAATTATGGGGTGCTAACCATAATAATCACAATAAAGTACTTTTACTTTTAACTGACGGTGTGGGCTACATGCTAAAGGCTGGAAGAAATTTAAAATGTATTTTTCCCAATCTTTTGCACGTCACATGTTTGGCTCATGGTTTAAATAGAGTGGCTGAACTAGTAAGAAAACTTTATCCAGATGTGAATGATTTAATCGCAAATGTTAAGAAGACATTTTTGAAATCTCCTAAAAGAATACAAAAGTTTAAAGAAATGCTCCCCGGAGTGCCTTTACCACCTCGACCAACAATTATTCGGTGGGGAACCTGGATAGAAGCTGCAACGTATTACAGCAAACATTACGATGAAGTGAAACGTGTTCTAAATACATTCAGTCCCACCGAAGCCCAGAGTATTAGAAAGGCAAAAAGAGCGTTTGGAAATGCAAATATAAAAAGCGACTTAAATTTCTTAGCAAATCATTTGATGACTATCCCAAATGCTATTAAAAAATTACAGGATGCGAAGCTGTCCATCAGCGATAGTTTAAAAATAGTTCATGAAACCTATAGAGATGTTTCCAAATTAAACATGAGCGTAAAAGGAAAACAGATTTATGATTCTTGACTTTGACTTTGACAACTTCAGTAGTTGGTGTTAAAGAAGAATTCTGGCTATAGCACACTAAAAATTATAAATGAGTTGGTACAAGGCAAAGAAATAGAACTTCAATCTCAAACATCTCGTGCATCAATTGATTCCTACAAAAAAAAAAATATGCACCTATTACAACTATCGACGTGGAAAGATCATTTAGCTCCTTGAAATGGATATTTACAGCAAGACGCCGTAGATTAACTGTCCCAAATATAGAAAAAATATTAATAGTTTATTCTGAAAATCGTGTCAACTATTCAATTTACAGCAGGTAATTAATTAAAGTAATTTTTATTGTTACCTTATAAGTTATAAGACTTTTACGGAAATTAAAATAAAACTTTGTCACAGATTGTATACAACTCACAGAGAGGTAGTTATTCATTAGGCATAATAAGATATTTTCTTAGACTAACATATCTGTTTATCTCTACTCTTTCTCAAATCATTCCCGCTCCGAAAACCCCGATGTATGCACATAAGTAAATAGGTACTTAATCTAAATCTGAGAATGATGCCCGTAGAGAGAGAAAGACAACACACATCTATATCAGCAAGCACATCATTCAATTCACGAGCGATATAGCGATTCTGGGAGTGTTATATTTCCAATTTATGAGCGCCATTTAGAGGTCAGACATTTAAATATTATAAACCCGAGGTACCATTGTAACATTTCTGTACTCATAGGGTCTGCAACGGAAGTTGAACCCAATTAGATTAAATTACGCAGCAACACTAAAGCTCGTACGCACACATTCTGACCAATAGAGTTGTCGCGTGATTGAATCCTGTGGGTTCAAGGTTCGCTTGCCAGACTTGTATGTTCTTTTCTTTTCGTTTATACTGAGGTAAGCGAAGGGTTGCCATTGCATACCAACTCAAGATCGCTATAAGACTCCAAAGGGAGCTGCCATTTTAACATTTCTCATTAGTACATCCATTAAGTACCTAATATAGAAAGCGTCAAGTGCTAGGGAGAAAATAAAATGGTATTTTTTCATACGACCGTCATTTTCTTTTTATCAGGTTCTCAGTAGACCTGAGCCAGATGCGCTCCCTCCGGCTGTTCTTCAACGACGACAACTGCACGTGCGGGCAGCTGGTGGTCGCCTCCCGCGAGTCCCAGTACAAGATCCTCCACTTCCACCACGGCGGGCTGGACCACCTGGCGCAAGTGCTGCACCGGTGGCACTCGCTGCTGCACAACATCAAGCTCACGCCAGGTGATATCTCCTTTTCTCAGTGTGAGACTGTTGAACAACAGCTGGTGCGAGTCCCAGTACAAGATCCTCCACTTCCACCACGGCGGGCTGGACCACCTGGCGCAGGTGCTGCACCGGTGGCACTCGCTGCTGCACAACATCAAGCTCACGCCAGGTGATATCTCCTTTTCTCAGTGTGAGACTGTTGAACAACAGCTGGTGCGAGTCCCAGTACAAGATCCTCCACTTCCACCACGGCGGGCTGGACCACCTGGCGCAAGTGCTGCACCGGTGGCACTCGCTGCTGCACAACATCAAGCTCACGCCAGGTGATATCTCCTTTTCTCAGTGTGAGACTGTTGAACAACAGCTGGTGCGAGTCCCAGTACAAGATCCTCCACTTCCACCACGGCGGGCTGGACCACCTGGCGCAAGTGCTGCACCGGTGGCACTCGCTGCTGCATAACATCAAGCTCACGCCAGGTGATATCTCCTTTTCTCAGTGTGAGACTGTTGAACAACAGCTGGTGCGAGTCCCAGTACAAGATCCTCCACTTCCACCACGGCGGGCTGGACCACCTGGCGCAAGTGCTGCACCGGTGGCACTCGCTGCTGCACAACATAAAGCTCACACCAGGTGATATCTCCTAACCCTCAGTGTGAGACTGTTGAACAACAGCTGGTGCGAGTCCCAGTTCAAGATCCTCCACTTCCATTACGGTGGGCTGGACCACCTGGCGCAGGTGCTGCACCGGTGGCACTCGCTTCTGCACAACACAAGCTCACACCAGGTGGTATCTCCTAACCCTCAGTGTGAGACTGTTGAACAACAGCTGGTGCGAGTCCCAGTTCAAGATCCTCCACTTCCATTACGGTGGGCTGGACCACCTGGCGCAGGTGCTGCACCGGTGGCACTCGCTTCTGCACAACGTCAAGCTCACACCAGGTGGTATCTCCTAACCCTCAGTGTGAGACTGTTGAACAACAGCTGGTGCGAGTCCCAGTTCAAGATCCTCCACTTCCATTACGGTGGGCTGGACCACCTGGCGCAGGTGCTGCACCGGTGGCACTCGCTTCTGCACAACATCAAGCTCACACCAGGTGGTATCTCCTAACCCTCAGTGTGAGACTGTTGAACAACAGCTGGTACGAGTCCCAGTACAAGATCTTACACTTTCTCCACAGACTCGCTTACTCCAGCCGTTTCAAGATCTTTCGTCTCAATCCTGTTTACTCATTAGTGAATAGCTTTGAAAAGCCCGTGGAAACGCCCTGGTATTGCATACCACATAATTATACTAATTAGAAGCAGTCGTTGTAAAAAAAACATATCTTTATTACTTACAGTTTTTACTGTAATGACTAATGGATCCTCTATCTCTCAAATTCGCAGGATATTCGGATTTAGATATAGAATTTAGGTACTAAAGTGTGGGCTGTATTCATGCTGTTTTATCTATTATCGTAATGATATTTTTATTTCGTAATTTTACATCAGATAGCTGCACTTAACTATAATAAGAAAGTGTAAGGACGGCGGTGCGACCCTTAATTGCGCTTGGTCCCTAATGGACTGGATACATAAGCTTGTACTTAATGCCATTACCCCAAATGTCTACATTCTAACAATAACAAACGTCAACATTCTTATTGCAATATAAACTCTATTGCAGGATCAGAAGAGCCGAATTTGCCGTACCGTCATTTCATGGTATGTCGGCCCGAAGTACAAAAATCAGAACAGCACCCTGAAGAAGGGAAAATACCAAAGATTACACCGGAAATATTCTATGGAAAAGTCATGGATGGAAAGGGATTCATAGAAGATGACCTGTACTTGAGGAAAGGGGTCTTCTTCGGGGGTCTAGATAAGGAATTACGGAGAGAAGTCTGGCCGTTTCTTCTTCATTGTTACCCTTATAACACTACTTATGACGAACGAGAAATCATTCTCCAAATGAGGACTAGAGAATACGAAGAAATAAGCAGGAAAAGGCTGGAGAAAATGACACCGGAACAGTATGCCGTGTTTTGGAAGAATGTGCAGTGTGTCATTGAAAAAGATGTTGTGAGGACTGATAGAGGGAACCCGTTCTTCGCTGGAGAAAACAATTATAATGTAGAGATTATGAAGAATGTGTTGCTAAATTATGCTGTATATAACCCTGTTTTAGGGTAAGTAGTTTTAATCCATTCACAATATACTTTTAGTAGTGGGCACCAAATCCTTCTGGAACCCTAGAAGGATTTGGTGCCCACTATGGATTTTCTACAATCATCATCATCATCATCATATCAGCCAAAAGACGTCCACTGCTGGAGATAGGCCTCCCCCAAAGAGTGCCACAATGGCCGGTCCTGCACCAACCGCATCCAGCGGACTCCCGGGACCTTTACCAGGTCATCAGTCCACCTTGTGGGGGGCCTACCCACGCCGCGCCTTCCGGTACGTGGTCGCCACTCGAGAACCTTTCCGGCCCAACTGCCATCGGCAATACCTTAACATTATTGTAGAAAATATGGGCATATGGGCAGCTGTAGTAAATCTCACTAGACTAAATAGCTAAAGACAAATTGGCATTTACTCCTGTTCCTTTTTCTAGATACACGCAAGGCATGAGCGATCTGCTGGCGCCCGTTCTCTGCGAGATCAAGTGCGAGGCGGAAGCGTTCTGGTGCTTCGTCGGGCTGATGCAGCGCGCCATATTCGTGTGCACACCTACCGACAACGACATGGACATTAATCTTGTAAGTTCTTTCATCCACAGATGGAGCAGGATCATTTGTTGTTGGTTGATTGTGGGCCTTTTTAGGGTTCCGTGGCCAAATGGCAAGAAACGGAACCCTTCTGGATTCGTCATGTCTGTCTGTCTGTCTGTCTGTCCGTCCGTATGTCACAGCCACTTTTTTCCGTAACTATAATAACTATACTGTTGAAACTTGGTAAGTAGATGTATTCTGTGATCCGCATTAAGATTTTCACACAAAAGTAGAAAAAAAAATTTTTTTTTGGCGGTTTCCCATACTTAGATCTGAAACTCAAAAATTATTTTTTCATCAAACCCATACGTGTGGGGTATCTATGAATAGGTCTTCAAAAATGATATTAAGGTTTCTTATATCTTTTTTTTCTAAACTGAATAGTTTGCGCGAGAGACACTTAATTCCAAAGTGGTAAAATGTGTGTGTGTCCCTGTAACTTCTAAAATAAGAGAATGATAAAACTAAAAAAATATATGATGTACCTACATTACCATGCAAACTTCCACCGAAAATTGGTTTCAACGAGATCTAGTAAGTAGTTTTTTTTTAATGCGTCACAAATCGTAAACCGCAATTTATTTTACGGAACCCTTCATGGGCGAGTCCGACTCGCACTTGGCCGCTTGTTTTCCTGAGGAGAAAGCCAGTTTGGGGGAAGTCTGGGTTATGTGGTACTTCTACCGAGTATAAACTCCACGTCAGCCGCCATCTAAGCTATGTAATTTGGAGGAACGCACTAATGTCCTTATAGCGCCTTGCCCCTGCGGACTCGTTCTGGGCATCCTGGGGACCGATTTTTGACTTTCGAGCGCTCGACTCTTTCACTCGAAAGCGGTCATAAATGATGGAATTCTATTTCAATATAGACATAGAAAATTTAAAAACGAGTAGTATCCACCACTCGTATTTAATTCAATCGGTAAAAAGTAAGTGCCAGCAATTTTGACACTAGAATCGTATTTACTTTTATTTAATTTTCGAGCGCTCGAAAGTCAAAAATCGGTCCCCTGGTCGCCTTCTCTGGAGTACCTAGCTGTGGCCCCCGCCACAAATTGTGGCGGCACTCCAAGTTTATCACTGTAGCCCGTACCTATAGATTTATCTGATTTTTGCACTGACATCTTCTCGTATCTCTTCCGGCTGCATAGAGTGCTGTTCTAAGTAAATACGCATAGCTAAGTAGCCTGGTAGTATTTAATCGCTTAAGGGGCTCACAGCTCCCAATGACCTTCGATCTGTTACCGTCCGTTTTTTCGTGTTTTTTTTGGCTTAACGTATTAACAACAACGAGGTAAACCGAAATAGTATCCCATATTTACTTCAAAACTCATAGTTTTTGAGATATATGGCACTAAACTTTAGCAGTTTTAGGGCAAAAAACCAGTTTTTTGGACGTAACTTTTGTAAAAATGAGTTAAAAATAAAATACTCTCTTGGGTTGTTAGAAACGTCAAAAAGGAACAGTTACATGTAAATTTAATATATAAAAGTGCATAAACAACATACTAATATCGAAAACAGAGCTTTTTTGGACCATGTTTGAATAAATCATAGAAAAATAAATACATTTTTTTTTCCAAAAAACTCTCTTGCAAAAGTAGATAAAGCATTGAAGAGCCGATTAACGTTTGTGGCATAAATATATCTATTGTAATGACGGAGGAATATCAACTCAAAACTCATCAAAACTAGTCAAAAAGCGCGTGGAGCCCGAGATGCCCGAGATGGGATAAAGTGTTATTTCCGCTAGTTTGGTTTGAAACAGAAAAACATGAATTTCTTTTTCAGAGTTACCTACGTGAATTAATAAGGATAATGTTACCGCATTTCTACAAACACATGGAGAAGCACGCGGACGCAATGGAGCTTTTATTCTGCCATCGATGGATATTATTGTAAGTGACCCGCTTTAAATAAATAAATAAGAGGACAAGCTTGCCCAAATCGTACCTACTATCGCCAGTAGGGTCATTTCGCCGGTTAGCGACCACCTAATTTCATGTGCCGGTTAGCGACCACTTAGCTGAGTTGGTGAACTGAAAGCATATATTCTCGTTTGTTTAGTAAATTCCAAACAATAATGCATACGGCTAACTGTTTCAATCTTAGAGCATTAAACCAACCGGAGACGACACGCGCACACTTTTCTATCTAAAAAAGTCTGCCGTTTTCGGCGCGGGGGACGAGGCAACGCACACAAATCATGTTAACACCAATGCATTTTTCCGATAGTGTCACTACACACGCACACGACAAAATTATCAAACACCAGCATAAACTATACTCACACAAGTACAAACACATACACAGACAACCTGTCCGTGAAAGAGATGACGTCAGCTCGAAGTAAACATCGATAGTGCGAGGAACACGTCGATAATAAATAATAAACTTATCGATATTTCATGTAGGTCCGGAAACGAATGCACAAAAAAGGTATAGAGGGAAATGCATGAAACACAATTTTTGACTTCGTAACTTTGTTTGGACTAGTTAGGAGGTAAACATACCAAAAGTCCTTGCCCGTAACCCTTGAGCCGGAGGGGAGGGGGGGGGTTTCAAAGTCCCATTATTCGGTTTTTCACCTATATCTCGGAAACTATGCGTCCTAGCGACATAACTATTCTAAACAAAATGAAAGGTGATTAAATTTGCCACAATTTTTATAATATCAAGTTTTTCGATATCTTGTACAGTTTTCGAGATATAAGATATTATACCATCGAGTACTATCGAGCTGGTCTGATGATGGAGATGGAAGGCGGCCATAGGATATCATATTGAAATGCCATGATCGGTACTTATTAAAAGGGATTTTTTTTTATGCACGTAACATACGATCTTTGGACAGACGGTAAACGGATAACAGGATGTTTTTTCCACATGAATAACTGGCCTGAATTTTGGTTCAGGCAGGACAGGTTAACACTATACTGTTACTTTTGGAGATAACATTAAACAAGAAACAAAGAATAAAAAGCAACTTTTATAAAATAACATTCAAAATGCTGGGAGCAAATAGTGCTAGTCTCGTTTAGGAGTCCACGACACATGATTTCCACAAGCTCGGATACAGACATCCTGAATCATTACATCTTTTGGGAATCTGAAAAATAAATTATAAGAATAACATACTTATAATGTTTATCGACATTTGTTTTTGTGCTGTCCCTTCACTAACTTTCCTAGTACAGTGTTGCTAGAGTAACAAATTAAAAATGCATATTTACGGAACAAGTGACGATCGTAAATTCCGTATAATTAATAAAATACAGCCTAAACATATTATATTTAAACATTAAATAAAAATATTATATGGTGAAAATAAAAGAATAAATGAATTTGCAAACAGTAATCCATCATTAATTAATTAAACATCTACAATTATAAATTTCACGTTATTTATGGTTGGTACCATTTTTATTGGATAAACTGTGTTAATAATAACGAATTTAAAGTAGAACTTATAATTAAACATTGATACAGTCAACTTTAAAAAATACTTAAAAGTAGAGCTAGTACCATTAAGTGGGAACACTGTTAGATTGACAATATTTTTTAGTTTTTTGCAAATTTAATGCACTATTTGATAATATTTAAACGTAATAATACTAACAGATGAAAAGTAACGTTATCCTTTTGTACATTAGATATTTCTGATCTCTTATTACACGAGAACACGTTGCAATTCGGCATTTTTAGCTCAGGTCATTCCGCGCTCACTGCGATTCATTGAATGGCGCGGAGCGCGCGGCAACTAGTTTTATATAACCGCTATGACCGGCGGTCTCGTACCTTTGGCAGAGGGGAACGCCTGGCAATGGCTACTCCGGTTGGTTTAATGCTCTAAGGTTTCAATAGGTTCTGTAGAATTTATGTTATCTTCAATTGAAAAATCCATGTCCTTCAGGTGGTCGCTAACCGAAGGTGGTCGCGTAACCGGCGAAACGACCCTACCTAAGCTTATAAAGGCTTGTGTTCCTACCTTTATTAGTCTAATTGAAGCGTTGAACTAGACTGACTATTGGAATGGAAGAGTAGGTACTAAAACGATGATCGGCTCAGGGAACCGGTGTCAGATGTGTGCTTTTAATCTCAATAAAATATTGTCGGTTAGATTTATTAAATTGTAACTTCCTAGTTGTAGGCGAGCTGTACACTTGTTTTTAAGTATCGGCATAAGATATATCCACATTATTCCAGATGTTTCAAGCGGGAGTTCACCGAGGTCGTTGCTCTCCGCATGTGGGAGGCATGCTGGGCCAACTACCAGACGGACTACTTCCACCTGTTCCTGTGTCTGGCCATCATAGCGGTGTACGCTGATGATGTCATCGCGCTGGGCCTCAACACCGATGAGATGCTGTTGCACTTCAGCTCGCTAGGTAACTTCACTTTTTACAAGCTTTATATATATATTTTTTTTATACAACGACGGTGGCCAACAAGCTTATCTGCCGATAGAGACATGCAGGTCCCTCACTATATTAACTTGACCTGTTCGTATTGTATATAAGTTGTGTCAAAATTTGCAATCCATTTTTCAGTCACTTGCCTTTATCCGATTGAGCTAAAATTTGGGGTATTAGTATAGGTTGGATGATAATATTATGGTACCATCGAGCCGATCTGATGATGGAGACAGAATCATAGGCCATGGGAATCATCAGTATTTAACCGACGTAACCCCGTTGAGTTTGGGCTCGTTAGAATCGTCTCAATGAGATGTTGATGATGGTATTCAGTACAGTAGGCAATAAAAGCTACTAGCAAAAATTTTTTTTTTACCGAAACTTATTATGTCAAGGTAATTCGTTCGGAATGGCACATGGGGTAAACGGCAGACCAGAAACTTTATCTTTGCATCTCAACTGAATGTAGGGTCATTATCATTACGCCGGTTGTGCGACGAGCTTCAGTTAGCGACCACCAAAAGAACAAGATTTGTTCAATTAAATGATAGTAACAATTCTGCATGTATCCATGAAACAAACACTCATTATAATAGGAAAATACTAAAAAAAACGAGAAAACTTCCATTCAGTTCACCGTTCATCTAAGTGGTCGAAAACTAGCACACTAATGAGGTGGTCTCTTACCGGCGCAATGACCCTAGTCAACTGTGATTTTATTATTTTAAGACCAATGAAAATAGGTATGTACAGTAAGTTGCAAATACGCACTCAACATCGTCTTAACATTGATATTCATCATCAATATCATCATCATCATCATCATATCAGCCGAAAGACATTATCATTGAGATATTGCTCTTGCATATTCGGACGATAGAGATATACGAATTTAGTTTTTCCCTAATCTTTAGGTTGGTTAATGGGCCGATTTAAAAGTTGCGTCTGAATTGAATACATTTGTTTTATACAGTACCTAAGTAAAATGTTATACTAAAAAACCCACGAGTTAAAAAATCCAATATGTTGTATTGTCACTCAATGGAATACAATTGTAGGACATTGTAGGACCTTGTGCGGACATTGTACAGAAACAATAGCTCTTCCAATTCTAACGAAAAGTAAAAATCAGCCCGATTGTCCCACAGCAATGTACATGGACGGCCAACAGATCCTGCGCAAGGCCCGCGGGCTGCTCCACCAGTTTCGGCAGCTCGCGCGCATCCCCTGCTCGCTGGCCGGGCTGTGCCGGCGCTGCGGGCCCGGCATCTGGGACTCCGCGCACCGGCCCATCGTTGAGTGCGGCGGCCACGATGTCTGCCAGTACAGCGTGCAGTAACTGGGAACTGGAATAGGGTTTACTGTTTGAAGTGATACTTTTCAACTGTCGACCACACAATGCCATTGTTTAAATATAAAGCCTTTGGTTTAAAGATAAGAAAAGGCTCGCAACAAATAGGGGTGTAGATTAAATAATCACAAAGTTATAATTGTCTTCTGACCCTTTTCCGCAAAACGCACCTTAATAACAAACGATTGTCATTTATTATGACGCTTGTGGATCGTGACCCCACGAACCTCATGCCACAAGCAATATTAAAACGGTTGTAGCTTCGTAATTTTTTGAGATACCTGAATGGGATTTTCGTCACTAGGCATATTCTTTTGCCTTCTTCCTTTTGGACCTCATAATAAATTTGGAGTCTACACCCCTATTGTAAAATCAAATCATAAGTAATGCACATGGACGTGCTGATCCTCCACTAGGCACTGTGCACTCCGCACAGGTATGGAAGCACTGATCTGATGGACTACCATCAACTATATCTGCGGATCATACGATTCCTAGATCCCTATACTCAATTCTGTTAGGCGAGTTCTGCAACCTGTACTTACTCTGTCCTTTTAGCTTCCAAGGGATCCTTGCAACCACGGAGGTTTACTGTGGCATCCCTAACTCAAACTCAAATCATTTATTGCACTCATGTTAGTATACAGTTCCCTACTTGGCACCACGACTTCTGCACATATGCTGCACAGTAAAATAGTGAACCATAACAAAAGAGCCTTTGTCATTATGGGTGGGGGCTAAATTATACCTACAAAAGTATATTTTAATTGGCAAATTATATATTTTCTAAACTTGCACGTTTCTAAAATTAACACTAAGGCTGCTTGTAAATAAATTGGACATTCTGAAATATGCGTTGCATTGTGTACCTAATTTGTTGACCTCAGAGTCTACTACCTATTTGATTTAATTTTCGTATGATTTTTGTACCAATCAAATGGGTAAATTTATGTCACTTAACCATTATGCTTGGTGTCAGTGCCAGGAATTGGTTGAATTTTATGGAATTGAAAAGGTAAATTCTCTGGATGCCTGTGATGAACGACAATTTGTGTTCAGGAAAATGAATGCGTGGCTACCGCGAACGGCACATTATTCTTTCAGATATATGTGCCCCTCACGATCATCACTTTTAACTTTACTTTCGTATGCAAAAATCTGAAAAGTATGGCACATTTTCTATAGTAACTTTATAGTAATATTTATCTGCTTTGCAATATTCATTTACTTGCCTATAAATAATCGCATGTTTAGTGCAAATATCTTGTTAATACGCAAAAATGTGTGAATATATTACGTAGATTATAGATACCTAATGATTCCAATTATTTGACTATATGGTATTTTATTAATACGCTATTCACACGCAAGGGTTCAACTTCAATCTTACAAGTAAATTAAAATTGTAGGTATGAAATGCGTATGGAAATATATGGACAATATATGGTTTTTATTGTACAAAAATATATACCTACATAAGTATTTTAGTACAAAGTTTTGTCATTATAGCCTTTATATTAGCCATCTTTGAAGTGCTTCGTTGTCGTTGTTACAAATGTTGCAATAAATAATTATAAAAAGGCTTCTGTAATGTTACGTAGGAAACATATCAAAGCAAAGTTGTAGATAGGATGGTTTGAAGACAGCAATGTCGAAGTGTTCACTGAACTCGATTACTTAAGCGTTCTATACTCGTACACCTATCAATTTGTCACAGCAACCACCTTGAATGAATTGAATATTGCTGTCTCTTTCCATCCTATAGCTGCGTCTCTAGGTTGTTGTGACAAATTCCTAGGTGTATAATGGCCTTTGCATTAACACTTGACAGTGTTCTTCTCCTCGCTTCGTGCTGCGGCAATGACGCGTAGCCCTAAAGCGTGGTGACCCTAAAAAGACCGCTCTGGTCGGCACGGTTTTTGTTTAAACTAGTGCCCGTTTCCTCGTTGAACGAAAACATAATGTTTTCTGTATTGAGCACACCTGAAACTCTCGCGCTTTCGACACATTTTTAAATTATTGTTTTAGGTACACAGAAACAAAAATAAGGAAATAAAGGTAAATAAATATCGCGTTAGACCCGTGTAAAACAATAATTTAAATATAAAGTGTGACTTGAGAGTGCGCCTGCACTAGTGAACCTGCGCGAATGCCGCTATCTTGGTTCTAATTTGGTGCTGGTACGGTACAGGTACCTACCACTTAAATAAATTACATCTTACCCGTATTTTAAAACAGACACTATTCAGTGAGGCTAACGGAAAGTTTAATTAAGTATTTCTTATTTATTTATTCATTGAAGAAAAGCAGTTGGATTCTTAGAGGTTGACATATCATCTAGTAAAATTATTAAAATTTTGTATTTATTCTAGTCGACCCAATACGGTTGCATTCATGTTAGTTATTGAATTACAATTACACTATGTACCTATAAATATGATAACTGAGGGACGGAACGGAAACCTTTGGTAGGGTCATTGAGCTGGTTAGCGACCACCTAATTTAGTGTGCCGGTTTGCGACCACTCAGGCGAGTTAGTGTATTCAAAGGATATTTATACGTTTTTTGTAGATTTCTATGATATAACTACGACTAAAATTGCCTACGGCTGTTCATTTAGGGCAGCTATATTCAACCTGCGGCCCGCCGAGCCATTAAATTGCGAGTGGCCCGCCATCCACCATGCGATCCAATTGTATAAAAACCATAAATATGTACCTACATTGTGGCCCGGGGCTCCTTAGCTAAATATCTTTGCGGCCCTCGTAGAAAAAAGGTTGAGTATGTCTGGTTTACGTTCTGCAAAATTGTTATTAAGTACCTATATTTAATTGAAGAAACCTTGTCCGTCAGTCAGGTGGTCGCTAACTGAAGGTGGTCGCGTAAACGGCCTAATTACCCTACTTACCTAATAAATAACTTTATTTTTCGCATGTTATGAATTGTTACGCGTATTCTGTGATATATTGATCTGCTTGAATGTAATATAGTTATTGTAAATGTTTGTTTTAATAATAAACAGTCAATGTACCTATTGATTGAACATAGTCATATCTTATTAGAAATAAATGTACGAGCATTGGACCTTGTGTTTAATTTCCTGGAATCAAGCATTTTTCCTACCCTCTTCGTATTGGAATAAGATTATCTTTTGTTTTTGGGTCCCAAATTTGGGACATACCTAATATTAATAGGTAATAAGTTAAGTGAATGGGTTCTAGCAGGTTACACATCACATTAAATTTCGTCTCCAAAGGGCCTCTACGTGTTGGATCTATATCCCCACCACAGATAACCTCCAGTAGCAGTACCGCAAAGAAACAAAGAAACAATCGACTCATACTCATCTCAAAAGATGTGGTCAAAAGTGTCAAAACAAAATAAACAAACTCATTGACATTTTACGACGTAGTTTAGGGAAAAGGATCCAACCCACAAGACATCACCGTTGAAATGTATGACTTTTTTTTAAGACAGAAGGTTCCAAACTCAAATTTTACATAAGTAGTGTGGGTTAGATTCTTTTCCCTAAACTAAAAAGGCCAGTCCGTAGAGTATATCTTTGTTGCAAAAGGTGGTGTAGAAGATTTTGTTTTTTATTAATATTGTTTACATCGATACAACCGATCAAATATCAAAAATGGTTACACGAGATATCTTGGGACAACTTTTGGCAGCCACAAATCCTCGAAATTTTGAGACTTTTTTTGGTTTCTCACTTGTGGCTTCTATACGGTGCATCCTAGCGAAAAGTTATACACTAGGGAATTAAAGAACATGAAATTATGCGTCTAATGAGTACCAATACATATTAATTCAGTAGAAAACCAAGGTCGAAAACGAGGCTTTCCTCAAGTTTGTAAGTTATTTCAAGATAGTCGTTTTTAAGCTTCTGCGTTTCAATTTTGAATTTAACTATAGGTTTTAGCTCCTTCAACTGTAGGAATTTACAGAATCGACAGTAATTTCAGCATTAGTATCATCATAACTGGTAATCGAAGAGCTGGCAGTTTTCTCGTGCAACGCATCAGCATTGCAGTTCGCTGAACATAATTAGTATGTATTGGCACTCATTAGACGCATAATTTCATGTTCGTTAATTTCCTAGTGTGTAACTTTTCGCTAGGATGCACCGTATAGAAGCCACAAGTGAGAAACCAAAAAAAGTCTCAAAATTTCGAGGATTTGTGGCTGCCAAAAGTTGTCCCAAGATATCTCGTGTAACCATTTTTGATATTTGATCGGTTTTATCGATGTCAACAATATTTTAAAAAAAAATCTTCTACACCACCACTTGCAACGTACCCCGGGGTGCTTTGAACCTCTACGGGCGCCTATACGTTTATTGATAAGGGGAGATAATAATGTACGGCCAAATAATCTACGGTCCGATAATACGCGTCTACTTTTTGAGGACTCTAATTGTTGGGTCGTGCATTATCAGCCCGGACAAATGTGGCTTCCAATTATTGCTCCGTACTGAATTTGCTCAGGGTGATAATGTACGGCCCAATCATTTACGGCCCGATAGTACGCGTTTACTTTTTGTGGACTCGAATTATTGGGTCATGCATTATCAGGGCGGACAAAAATGACTTTCAATTATTGCCCCGGACCAAGTTTGCTGCCTGTCAAAAGCAAACTGTGTTAGATCGGTTAGGTTAGGGTCTCATGTCGGGATCTGCCGACGAGAGTCTCACATAACCACCAGGGACCGTCCATTTTCCCATCTTAAAAAAAAAGGGTTCACTTGTCCCTCAGACCAGAAATAGACACCCCGCGAAGCGGGGTGGCGTCGACCCGCTGAAGATTATCAATCCGCATAGATAATGTACGGGAGCCAATAATGTACAGCCCGATAATACGCGTCCAATTTTAGTGGACGTGTATTATCAGGCCGTACATTATCAGCCCGGACAAAGGTGGCTTCCAATTATTGCCCCGTACCGAATTTGCTCAGGGTGATAATGCACGGCCCAATAATACGAAGCCACAAAAAGTGGACGCGTATTATCGGGCCGTACATTATCAGCTCGAACAAAGGTGGCTTCCAATTATTGCCCAGTACCAAGTTTGCTGCCTGTCAAAAGCGAACTCTGCCTTAGGTCGGTTAGGGTTCACTTGTGTCGCTTAGACCGGAAATAGCCACCCCGCGAACTGATAGTACGCGTCCAATGGACGCGTATTATTGGGCTGTAAATTATCATGGCTGCACATTATCATGGCCGTACATTAACCTGCACCCACAGAATAAATAAGTAATAGTACAAGTACAGAAGTTGCACTCCCTAGCAAAAACGGTGTTTAGGCATAAGAAACGTGCCTACTCTCTCCTTCTCTGTCTATCGTATAACTTGTATTCATTCACGCACGGCACGTGTAGCGCTAGGGCTGTCACGCCAAGAAAACAGCAATGAAGGCCAAAATTTGTGATTGTGAAAGAAGTTTATTAACATTTGGTTTGTACCTACACATTACAAGCCCCATAGTAGGTACATATATATACGAGCGTTTTTCGACGACGTAAGCATTTTTCCCTGTCACACTTGCCTGCTGGCAAAAAAGTGATGAAGCCCTGCACCGACTTACCTATATGTACCTATATGTATGTATTGTTGTATTTTGTTATAAGCACGTTCTCATTTAGTTAAAATAGGACAGGACAACCATTATACTTAGCTAAGTAAAATACATTTTCAAACCCGTGCTTCATTTTGAAGAAAATTACTGCAGGTATCCCGTTAAAAGTAATAACTAACCAGCCGGTTCGTATTGTATTTAACATGTATTTACGTATTGTTGTTGTACATTGTAGGTATTTTGCAACTTCATAATATTAAAGTACCTAAGTTACACTAAATAAGTACTTATTTACTTATTAAATAAATAATTAAAAAAGAAACTTACCGTTTACAATTTGTCAGCAGGTTAAAAAAGATAAACCATTGTTCCTTTGGGTATTTAAACATCCATATACGGAAATGCACCAGCGGCTGTTTTTAGTTTTCATCGTGGCCATCGAACTCCGTAAAAACTAACAGAACAATTAATAATAAGTACGCGTTGTTCATCGCGTTCAAGTCGGCGGCGGCGGCGGATCATGCCACGACGCGCATGTGCTCGCTCAAGCGGGGCCGGCGTTTTTAGTTTTCATCGTGGCCATCGAACTCCGTAAAAACTAACAGAACAATTAACAATAAGTACGCGCGGTTCGTCGCGTTCAAGTCGGCGGCGGCGGCGGATCACTCCACGACGCACATGTGCTCGCTCGAGTGGAGCCGGCCCAAGACTGACTATCTCCCCGAGGTATCGCGAGCGCTAGGTATCTAACGCGACGCGCTCCACCCACTGCAAGCCCCTTGACAGGTACTCGGATTAATGGATGCGAATAATTGGGCCGTGCATTGTTTATTGTTTATTGTATTAAAAAGTACATCTGCAACTTACAGCTAATCGCCAAAGCGTTACAGATCTTAAGCTATATTATAAATTAAAACATTACGCATACAAGAGTAGTTACTTACATATTAATCAGATACCTAAGGATTGTTCAATAAAAACCTTGCATTCCTGCAACAAGCAGGCCAATCTCGTTGTGAACAGATCGCAGGACGGTGCTGCGTCCAGCACGGAGTTGAGGACAGAGAGTGCGCTCGGGAGCGGCGCGTGTTGCAGTAGGTCGGTGCGCGCGCGCGGCCGGGCCAGCAGGGGTGCGTGGCGCAAGCGAGATCGTGCGCAGGGCGCATATAACCGCATTATCAGGTCGTACAAAATTGGCTTCCAATTATTGCCCCGGACCAAGTTTGCTCAGATTGAAAATGCACGGCCCGATAATACACGTACATTGGACGCGAATTATTGGGCTGTACATTATCATGGCCATACATTAACCGGTACTATTGATAAGATATATTGATATAAGATAAAGTTGTCAAAAACTAAACTTAGCTTCCGCACGATTTTCTGCTAAAGATAAGTTCAAACAGTAATTTTAAATAAAATAGAAAACAAATACCAAACCAAACTGTTTACTAGTTCTCAGACGGCGTAAGTATTTTTCAATAGGTTATGTTTTTATTTTACAAGCGCATAAGGTATGAACGTGACGAAATATTATACAAAACAATTAACGCGATAAGAGAAGAACGCCTCAGTATTACTGATTATTTATAGAACTTCGATAAACATGTATCCAAATGACTTGCATTTTTGCTAGTTATAAATACGACCTGTTCGGTAAGTATGCATTGTATTTTGTTACTGTTGTCCGCTCTGACCGGCAGATCCCTGAGTGCATACAGTTTTCAAGAGAGTCACGGACCTGAAGAGAATATGATGACCAAGGTGCTGCCGAAGACCATGAAAGCGGTCGGTCTCTACAAGTACTTGCCGATCGCTGATAAAGAGAGCCTCTTGAATTTGGAGGTGCCTCTTCCGGTTTTGAAAAGTACAGATGTCTTAGTGGAAGTGAAAGCAACGGCTGTTAATCCCATTGATACGAAACAGCGGGCACCTAAGCCTGTTGCTCGGGGACAGGAGTTCCCTCGCATTTTGGGTTGGGATGGTGCGGGCATCGTTGTGGCTAAAGGTGAAAATTCTAAATATTTCAAAGTTGGTGATGAAGTGTTTTTCACTGCCGATTTGAGAAGAAATGGATCTAATGCTCAATATGCTGCTATTGATGAGTTAATGGTTGGAGTGAAACCAAAGAACCTGACTTTTGAGCAAGCAGCAGCTATGCCTTTGACTACTGTCACGGCTTATGAAGCTTTGTATGATCGGCTGCTACTCTCAGAGAAGCACAAAGGAAAGACTTTACTAATTATCAACAGCGGGGGAGGAGTGGGTTCTGTGGCGTCTCAGTTAGCTAAGAACTTGGGACTGAAGGTGATTGGCACAGCGGCCCGGCCGGAGACAGAAGCTTTCAGTCTGCAACACGGAGTAGATATTGTTCTTAATCATACCAAAGATTTGCTGCCACAGCTAGAAGCCCATGGATATGGCAAGGGTGTGGATTTCATTCTAGTCAATTATGACCCGTATCCTTATTGGGACACTTTAATGGCAGCGGCAAAGCCTCAGGGTCGGATTTGCCTCATTGTCGACAGCAGTGGTTTAGTTGACCTAAAACCACTTAAAGACAAAAGTCTCACACTTGTCTCTGAAATGATGGCGACAAGAATGAAATATGACACTGAAGATAAATACAGATATCATGAAATTTTTGAGGATATAACCAAGTTGTTTGAAGAGAGTAAATTGAAAACCACGCTGACTAAGACAATGTCCCCGATTAATGCGGAGAACCTGAAAGAGGCCCATAGGTTAATAGAAGAGAAGAAAGTTATTGGAAAGATTGTACTCAGTGGCTTTTAAAATTTTGGTTTTGTCATGTTAGTATTAATGAAATCTTTTAAACAAAAATATTGTTTTGTCATATGTTAATTTTAATGAAATCTTGTTTATACAAAAATACTTACTACAGTCCCCCGCGGCTATGAAGTCAATCCTGACACATTGTGCAACTATTAAGTTTCTGAATAATGACAATGTCAATCATAGGAAAAAATTACATATTCAACCCTAGAGGCATGTCTCAGGATTGACTTCATAGCCCTGGGGGTCTATAATATTATACACATGTTAGCATTTGTTTATCAATTATTCTTATTAATCCTATCCGGCAGAGACATTAGGTATATTGAGCATGTACTGCCTATCAAACATTTTGCTTAATTTGTATGAGTGAAACTGATATCGATTTGTCATCCTGTTTATGGGTTAACTGAAAATGTTAACACCCAACTAAACATACCGGCCTAGCTAGCACAATCAACTTAATGCCAAGCCGAAGTATTAGTCAAAGTGATCATAGCTAGGCTACCACCGTTTTTCCTACAACGTGTATGGTATGATGAAACGAATATAACTTCATTGCATTTAACTACATCGTGATCCATAGACAAATTCAGGTCACTTTTCGAACTAGGCGTTGCAAAAATCTTACCCCTACTTTCTTTCTTTGGAGTATGTCGTCCATTAGCATACCTAAGGTATTCTACAAGAAGGTGGCAAAACAAGCGTACTGCCTGCCTGATGGTGAGCAGTTAACGTAGCGTGGCCAGAGGTCCTAGCACGATAGGTTTTTAGGGTTCCGTAGCCAAATGGCAAAAAACGGAACCCTTATAGATTCGTCATGTCTGTCTGTCTGTCCGTCCGTATGTCACAGCTACTTTTTTCCGAAACTATAAGAGCTATACTGTTGAAACTTGGTATGTAGATGTATTCTGTGAACTGCATTAAGATTTTCACACAAAAATCGAAAAAAAACCATTAAGTTTTAGGGGTCCCCATACACAGAAATGAAACTCAAAAAAAAAAATTTCATCAAACCCATACGTGTCTATCTATGGATAGGTCTCCAAAAATGATATTAAGGTTTCTAATATCATTTTTTTCTAAACTGAATAGTTTGCGCGAGAGACACTTCCAAAGTGGTAAAATGTGTGTCCACCCCCCTGTAACTTCTAAAATAAGAGAATGATAAAACTAAAAAAAATATATGATGTACATTACCATGCAAACTTCCACCGAAAATTGGTTTGAACGAGATCTAGTAAGTAGTTTTTTTTTAATACGTCAAATCGTAAACCGCAATTTATTTTACGGAACCCTTCATAAGCGAGTCCGACTCGCACTTGGCCGCTTTTTTTGTTAAGTTTTAGTACATTTTCGCTGTAAAACGTGACGATAAAACCTATCGTGCAAGTTGGGCAGTGGTGTGAATATGTTGTTGCCTACCCCTTAAAATGTATCCTAGTCTCCTTCCTTGAAGAACTCCATACTGTAGTCCCTCAGGAAAACCTCCATACTGTAGTCCCTCAGAAAAACCTCCATACTGTAGTCCCTCAGGAAAACCTCCATACTGTAGTCCCTCAGGAAAACCTCCATACTGTAGTCCCTCAGGAAAACCTCCATACTGTAGTCCCTCAGAAAAACCTCCATACTGTAGTCCCTCAGGAAAACCTCCATACTGTAGTCCCTCAGAAAAACCTCCATACTGTAGTCCCTCAGGAAAACCTCCATACTGTAGTCCCTCAGGAAAACCTCCATACTGTAGTCCCTGAGGAAAACCTCCATACTGTAGTCCCTCAGGAAAACCTCCATACTGTAGTCCCTCAGGAAAACCTCAGCAGGGAGCTCCACAACCGAAACGTTCTAGGGAGGAAATTCCTCTAAAAACCGTAGCGTAAATTTATGTGATTAACGATATCGTAATACTAAAATAGCAATTTTTAAAGACCTGTTTAAGCCTATGTATAAGTACCGGCCCTTCTGGTGGGAATCTTACTTTAGATAAGATACGTATCTTGCCCGTACTTCCAAACTCATGAGGCGTAGGTATCTAACAAACATAGTACCTAAGCTATACCTATAGGTTTTGATAAGACTAGAGACCTAGAGACTTGATATCTTGTTGAACAGTAATAAGATAGCATTCAGTAGTACCTAGGTACGTATCTTACATACTGAATGAATCAACTCAATTATACAACGCGCAGAATACAATAATGTGTAGCAATAGTTACTAACGCACGTTCTAACCAACAGGTTGCAGACAGCCATTACAGTTTTATCAAATTCAGTGTAACTTGACGTTATGTCCAGTGTCTTACCGAAATCCATGAAGGCGGTCGGTCGTAACAAGAACTTGCCGATTGGAGACCCAGAGAGCCTCTTGGACCTAGAGGTACCCCTTCCGACTTTAAGAAGTAGTGATGTGCTAGTCGAAGTAAAGGCAATATCGGTCAATGGTATTGATACAAAGCAACGGGCCAAAGTGCCTCCGCAAGCTATCCCTCGAATTTTGGGCTTTGATGGCGCTGGCGTAATCGTAGCAAACGGTGAAGGATCTAAACGTTTAAGGGTTGGCGATGAAGTATTTTTCATAGGAGATTTAAGAAGGAATGGCTCAAACGCCCAATACGTTGCTATAGACGAAATAATGGTTGGATTAAAACCGAAAAACCTAACTTTTGAGCAGGCTGCGGCCATGCCGTGGACTGCTGTTACAGCATATGAATCTTTGTACGATCGGCTGCTGATCACAGAGAAGGATAAAGGAAAGACTATACTGATTATCAACAGTGGAGGAGGAGTTGGCTCCGTAGCGTCCCAACTAGCCAACAACCTGGGGCTGAAGGTTATTGGCACGGCGTCACGACCGAAGACGGAGGCTTTCAGTCTACAACACGGAGTTGATATTGTTCTTAATCATTCCAAGGATTTATTACCACAGCTTGAAGCACATGGTTACGCAAATAAAGTAGACTTTATACTGGTGAACTATAACCCTTATCCTTATTGGGATTTTCTAATGGCGGCTGTTAAACCTCAGGGTAAGATCTGCTGCCTATGTGACAGTAGTGGGTTGGTTGATATAAAGCCACTTAAAGACAAAAGCCTCACTCTCGTCGCCGAAATGATGGCGACAAGAATTAAATACGATACCGAAGACAAGTATAGATATCAGGAAATCTTGGAGGATATAAGCAAGATGTTAGAAGCTGGTAAACTTAAATCCACATTAACTAAGACTCTCTCGCCAGTTAATGCTGAAAACCTGAAAGAGGCCCATAGACTGATAGAGGAGAAGAAAGTTCTTGGAAAGATTGTACTCAGTGGATTTTGACTGTCTGATCTTCAAAAAAAATATCATTGCACAATTATGAAATATGTATAATAATTGTAATAGGGAAATGTGTTAAAAACCTGAAAGAGTCCCATAGACTTATAGTGAAGAAGAAAGTTCTTGGAAATATTGTACTCAGTGGATTTTGACTTTCTGATACTAAAAAATATACTTATCATTCCATATGTTTATTTCATTAATGAGGCTGTAACACACTTGGATCGAACTCTTTGCCCTTGAAGGGGGATCCTTCTGCATTCCATGCTTTCTTGAGAATTTCAATATTCTTGATTTCATCGCTTGTAGGTAGTCCCTTTAGTTTCTGCTCTTGATTCCATTGCAGTTCTCTTACCTAGAATGAGACCAGAAATTACAGTAGGTAGGGTAAAAAATATTGATTGGCATATAGTTTCCACGGCATTGTCGCCACTATTGCTTTGGGATAAGGTTGTACAATATAACCAAAGTAGCAGTGAAAGTACCTTGGCGATATGATCTTCTGGCAATTCGTTTAGTGGCCTTGAACAATCAATTTTGTCTAAATCGATAGCTTCCTCGCTGTTCACTAGTTTAGTCCACCAGCGCTCCTGTACTTTTTCTGAAAGGAGACAAATTGTTAGTCATCACAGGATCTCATCAACACAGGTTGCGGAAGTGAGGCTGTTAGGTTAACACTTAGGCGGCGTTTATGCACAGGCGTATGGCGCCTGACAACCGCGTGAAAAAGCTTATTATGGACCAAGTTCGATTTGCGTAAGATTGTCCCCTAATATTTATTTATTATTTATATTTATTTGTTTCAATTAGGGAGGTATGGAAGAAAAGGACATGCTGCGCCGACCCCAAGTAAATGGGATAAGGGCAAGAAAATTATGATTTATTTGTTTCAATTATATTCTTTTACTTGGTATAGATCAATCATTTCCTATAGGCTGATTTTCAGTTTAACTGTGTAGTATACAATCTAATTTACCTAAATGAACCAACAGTTTTCCTCCACTGACGGTCCAAACGCTGTCCATAGCTTTAATCTTGTACTGCAGGGAATCCTTGATGATGATGTCACCGTTTGGGAGCATCACACTTAAGTCTGTTGGGTTCATTGTCACCTTCAGGTCCTTTGCAGACTTTATGTCTGGAGGTAAGTTAATAGTTACATCTGAAAATAATGTTATTATGTGTATCAGTTCATGTAATTAATAAAATAAAACACCCTTCAGCTTCAGCATTGTACAAACTTTTTAAAAACTTAACAAAATATCCAGAGAGAACATTGAGGAATGAGGTTGGTAAGAGATTTTTATGACCACACGTCTGATCAGAGCCTAATGCCACCTATTATCCATGTCACACAGAGTGTCTTTTTATCACAATTCTGAGGAAAAAAAATTGTGTTCTGTGTTTCCATTTCCATATTAGTGACAATTAGCTTCTTACAGGGCTATGTTTACACAGCATACAAAGTTCAAGTACATAGGTATACAACCAAGTGTGAATTTAACAATGCAGTTTATTTCAAGATTAGTACACTAATTTCATGGATAACCGGTGATTAAATCCTTATTATTGTTTAGGTGAATCCAGGAGAAGTATGATTCAAGTAAAAATCTATGTATGTATAATGTTACTACCATTGCCAAAACATCAATATTTACCAACTTCCATGATAGTTTGTGACCAAGAGTATTTATCTCTCACAGCACCATTATATGACTCGCTATTCTTTTGTACAGGAATCACAGGTGGTTCATAAACTTTATTAACATTTGGTATTGTTTCACTTGAAGATGCTTCTGGACTGCTTTCAACAGGTTTAGTGACTTCTGCAGATTCAACTTCTTCAGAATCCTCTAGTTCTTCAGTTTCATTCTCAGCTACTACCTCTACTTCTTGAGCAACAGTAGAGCACATGATCTCATTGTTGATGTTATCGGGTTTCCGAGCTCCGTTTGTACCCTTCCAGTTTTTAGGGTCACATGTTCTTAGGACCTTTATGACTAATTCTTCCGCCACTCCGGGCGGAAAACCCATGTTTGCATAAGTGCCGGTGGGGACATAGTAAAAGTCCGTACTAAAACAAAACAAATTCTTAAAATGGGTATGTATGTATGAAATGAAACAACTAGGAGTAAATGGTTACCGTCTAGCAAGGAAGTTGAATATCGCTGATAAAAACCCTAGAATAGACTGTTCGTTTACTAAGATGGATGATAATACATCATCGTATTTAGTAAAATTCGAATCCGCTGACATTTTTGATTCTTTTCGTATAAAACTTGAATATTGTTATCGTTTGTTTTGTTTTGTTCTGGAATTTCTGGTAAGCGAAGCGTGAATGACAGTGAATGCAAATGTCAATGAGAAGCGTTCTAATATCAGCTTGCATTAAACATTTTTGGAATTACACAACTGATCCAGTACCAAATATTATTTGATCACTATAACAATGATCCCTAAAAGATACTCATCTCAAGTTAAATTATCTTTTACTTTCAGTTTAACTTAATGTTAACTGAAACACTGTCGTTCTTTCAAAAAGTATCTATCTCGTATAAATTATTGCGCTAGTTTGTGTAAACGGAACGTTCTTTTAGATGTCAATCAATCAAAGTGACATTTGCAGTGTTGCTAGTTATAAAGGTCATATCTACTATTGCTACAGTAAATAAAACGAGTATTAGTAGATTGTTGTATCCAACATTTGTGAGACAAAGGTTTCAAAAGTAATAATGTTGTGTCGTATAATATTTGACTAGAAACAATTATTTTTACCAATACTTTTCTTGGTATTTCTTAATTTAAAAAAAAAAAACATGAAGAAATATTTTTTTTCTACTCCTGAACCGTTATCTGTCATTTATATAGGCTGTAGCTCAAATACAATGACACCACTAATAAGTCGTCGAAAAACTCTATGCATTATGGCCCAAAAACGCACTGTTTAGCGTACTTTTTTGGTTCATACATTTTTCATAAAAGCACTGTTTAACTTTTTTTTAAATCGGCCGCTATATTGCAATGGTGCCAACTTCATAAACAAATATTTCGAAAGAGAAGTATTTATTTACGATTAAACATTTGTATATTATAAATTATTTACTACAATAATAATAAATAATCATCTATTGTGTGTTAAATTACACGTTTTATAAATTCTTGGTACTATATATGAAAATAAACAGTTCGAATTCGGTCCGGGTCCGGATTCTGTTTGGTTCGGATGGCAAGTGCAAACAAATTAAAAACAAAACAAACCATAAGCAAGAGGTGTCACATTTCCAATTTCTTACCAAAATACAGTTAAAAATGAAAGGACGAAAGATGATAAACTATTAGTCCTGAACTATTAAGATTTTATTCGTGTTTGTGAAGACAAAAGTGTACGTTCCTTTTAAAATGGTCGAAGAAATTAATAACTCCACCTACGGAAGTAATTGCGCGAGTAGGTAGCAAAAGTACGAATAGAAAACTTGCCGCTTGAAAAGATTAACTATTCTGTAGTCTGCTATTTATTTTAAATTTGTCGTAGAAAAAGTATTGTATGCAACTGTGTATAACTGGTCTAAAAACGCTCGTGGCGTCTTTAATTGCGATGCTCGCCAAGGCTCGCATCGCAACCCACGCCACTCGCGTTTTAAGACCCTTCTTATAGAACAGTTGCATAAAATACTATTATTTTGTAAGTAGGCCGCATTACCACTTTTACAAGTCAAAAATCTATTAGCATTTCTGAAAAAGAAGACCACTGTTAAGAAGAAACGCCGAAACAAACTCAACAGTCAGTCATTTTTTGCCAAAAAGAAGCTTATTAAAATGATAGTACTTAACCTAGTTAAAATAAGTACCTAAACCAAAATATAAACACAAGAAAAAAAAACTATGCGACTATTAATTAAACCGTTGGGAATGCTTACTTGTAGGAACTGTGTCATCTAGTTCCCTAGGCGTGATACATATAAATTATTGCATAAGAAAGAAGCAATAGGGGTGTAGAGTTGTATTGTATTTATTTGACAAATATTTATTCCACAAATATATCATTTTGTAATACATTCCCTTTCTTTACTACAAATATGAAAGAATGGTATCACTTACCGAATAACGGATAAACTAGATGTGACGTGATATAATTACGTATACGTCTGGCGTGCGATCCATACACTTTTGTATTTTCCATACATTTGATGGAGAACGTAGGGGGCCGTTCCCTATCTAGTGGTTCAAAATTTAAGTTCTTGTATGGACTGCGATTGCGCGACAGTCCGTATTTCCTTTTAGAGATTGATAAAAATGATTAAATGTTTGTATATTTTGTACTCGTACATAGGTATCATGCAAATGTTTTAAGCTGATTGACACATAAATTAAATTCTTATACGGTCAAAAAAAGTAAAGTAAAGCCGCACCAGATGAGATAGGGAATAGAATGACCTCGGTTTCATACCTCTGTTTCTTTAAGGTATTTGTAACTATGGGCCTAAGATGCCTGAAATAAATGGTTTATTATTATTATATCGCCCTTACCCTCTATCTCATAGCTTTGTACAGCTCGTGCCCTTCACCACGCCTGACCGTCTGGAGTCTGACCACTTGACGAGTAAAAATATAGTGAGACCTAACTTTAAAATAAATATAAAAAAAATTATTAAACGTTTTCACTACCTCTGTTGGACCGAGCGAGATTAAAATGCTCCCATATACTTTTATTTGAATACCATGATACGTTTTTCTGTTTTTTGTTTTTTTTTTTGGCCTGGATTCAAATCCTTTAAGCCAAGACTTTATTTGGTTTGTTAGTACTTGATTTTAGGAGTTAAATGGCACAAAATGCACTAGTAACTTTGTTTAACACTTCACTTCATACACCTCAAATTTTAGACACTGTATTTTTAATACTTGTATAACGGAACAAAGCTGTCATCATTTTTGAGAATGACGTTTAGGCGGCGGGGGACATCACCATGATACGTTGTCAGTCGTAATAATACCATGCATAAAATCTGGAAACTACTATTTAGTAGAAAATTCTTTATAGCTGGTATCACAAAACCAGTTTTTAATTTACATTTTACATTCCCGCCACTTGGAGGAGTCGCTTCGCTTTCGAAAGTTTCACATCCGCAAGAGAGCGGCAAGGCAAGGCAAGGCAGTTGGCAAAGAAAGAAGTCTCGCGCGCGAACTCGGTACGCTGCAGGCGATGACCGCAATTTATATGAGTTCTTATTAAATCGTGAGTGCTGTCGTGATCCTCCGCAGTGTTTACAAAAATGCTTCATAGGTGAACTTTCTGATAACTCAGTGTTGTGTTTGTGAATATCTTCTTGCTCTTCCTTAACTGTCTTTCCAAAGGTTGTTAAAATGCCTTGCTCAGCGGTAACTCTGTCTATAGCGACTATTACAGCAATCGTGGCTGCTGCCTTAATGGCAATAGCTTTTTCGACGGACAACTGGCTTTACATCGAAGTGAAGCGAACGAATATCCAGGTAAGATTAAAAAAAACCAAAAACTAAAATAGTACAAGAATTGCTTGTTAACACGCAAATACCGGTTTTTACGTCCGTTTAAATTTATGTGGCATTGCAATATGAGGATATAGCGAAATCAACGAAATTCAACATGTTTCTTGCTTAACAAACTTTTAGGCCTTATGTGTATCGCGATAAGGCTCAAATTGCGAGACTGTCCAGCATTAACCTTAACCTTACCTCAGCTTTCCCTTCTAGCAGCTAGTGTACCTATTAGATCAGCGGTTCTTAAAGTTATGGCGACGGGCCCCTTTCGAAAAATAAAAAAAAATATGCCTCAATTTTTTTTGTGGCACTTAAAACGTTTTAAAGCATTGATCTAAATTACAGAAGAAAAAATGATGCTTTCTGTGATAAAAATTGGGAGATTGTACCTACTACCCCCTAGGAAGGAATTCTTACCTGCCTACCTACTTACCATTAACGACAATTTTATTAGGCATCTGCTGGCCCCTATTTCACCAACTTGACAATTGTCACCTGACAACGACAATTCTTTGTACATTGCTGGTTCCTCAAGTAACCTAGCGACCACCTTAACTTCTAGAACAAGCAATGAATGGCGAATTGTCAGTGACAAAATTGTCAAGATGGTGAAATACGGCCCGGTCTCTGTTCTACCAGCATATGTGTAGGTAAGGTAAATGCCTAAGTACTCGACACTGCACTAGGACTATAGTATCCTCAAACCAAACGGACGACTGAGCCGATACGAGCGCCAATACGATCCCAGTCGTCTATTTGGTTTGAGGATAGTACCTATAGTGAATGACATGCGCACTTAATGTCAAAGCAAGGTTAAATTCGAAATAAGAGGGGTTTTCTTCATTCGAATATAAATCACTTTGACTTAAAGTGCCCATGACATACACTAGTGCAATGTTGATGACTAGGACGTTGGTAAACCTTAGTTAGGTATGTAGTTCTAAAAAGTATCTGGTTTTTTTTTCCATCGTTTTCCGCTGATAAATAAAAATTGTACCAATTACTATTGTATTTTATACAGGTACATTTACCTTTAGATAAGCAAAGAACAATGACAAATCGAGATGATCACAAATCTTACACCTTGTGTAATTCTATCCCATTGTTTCGAAAATATTTATTACCTACCTTGATGCAGTTGAAGATAGCCATGCATAGGTACTTAAAATATGTAGGTACCTACTTAAGTAGTGATCCAATTTACCTATTTATTGTAGAAAAATAGGTACCTTCTTAGGTGGAAGTACTAATTTTGATCAATAATTATTCACATAAAGAAAGCATATTTTTTTCCTACGGTGGACTGTAGGTACTCTATTTGCGAATATAAGGATCACATTAAGTATCAAAGCTCTAATCTCAACAATATTCAGATTCTTGGAGTATAACAGAATCTTTTTATTTTTATGAGCCTATTAAGTGTCCTACTGCCTCTCCCCGTGATGTCCATGCGTCCCTAGATGCCTCTTCCGCTCAATTGCTGAGGAATACATCCAGGTAGTCCCGCCATCTCCGTCTATGTCGGCCCCGTCTGCGTCGCCCATCATGTGGCACGCACTTGGTAGCTATATAAGCCCACCTGTCTGGACTCTACAGACGTGGCCCGCCCCAGTCCCACTTGAACAGATTTTGTACCCACATCAGCTATGCGTGTTTTGGAGCGCAGCGCAGTGTAGTGCTTCGGATTATCAGAAATAGTTAAAGTTCATACCTTTACCTATTATAAGATTATGAAAAAATGGTAACATCATCCTACTAGGGACTACAGTATGGGGTTCTTCAAAAAAGGAGTGTATAAATTCTTAAAGGGTCGGCAACGCGCATGTAACACCCCTGGAGTTGCAAGCGTCCATAGGCTACGGTAACCACTTATCATCAGGTCAGTAAGCATGTTTGCCACCGACGCGGTATAAAAAAAATCATCCTCATTTCATCATCGTGCTAGCATTCTCCCCGGTAGTGCCCTAAACGAGCTCGGGGTCCGCTTTGTCACAAAAATGGTAACTAAAGTAGGAAAATTAAAAGTGCGCTTTAATTGACGTACCTACTTAATTGGCACAAAATTTTCTACAAAAACTCAAATATGTAGTGAGCCACGAAACTGTTCGTCAAGAACCACACAGCTCGCCACATATTCTTTCAAATCCTTGCGTTACCGTTACTACGCACGCCGCGCACGCGTTACGCATAAGTATGCGTGTTCGGTAACAGTACTGCGCCGTGCAGGGCCCAGTTGTGTTGATAAAAGTACGACCGATAACATATCTGCCGCTTCCAGTCTTTGAAGACAACATTGTAAATGGGTCAGAGGCGGTACTACGAAAACCGAAACGTTTAATCTCCATTTCTATCACTGGAATGTAGGTAGGTACTAATGCGATAGAGATCGAGGTGTAAGAAATTCGACTTTTGATTTCGTGTAGGTACACGAAAGGATACATTGGTCTCCGGTTTTCCCGAATGTTTACGCACTGGACTGGACAAGATATTCATTTGTAATTGTGTAGTCATACAGTGGACGTTTCGCGAAGGTACGGTCGGCCAAGAAAGTTGTCTACCAGTTTTGACAAAAGTTTCTGTGAGATCTGATTGTCGCTAAGGTTACTGTCATAATATTTAACATTGTTGTTTCATGACGTTCAAATGAAACTCGACCGTAGGGTGGTAGACCACATTTTTTGGCCGACTGTACCTACAAGTTACAATTTTACAAGTCTATAAAGGCAACACATAATCCAGTCGTTATTGGTCAAGCGACTCAGTGTTGTCAATTTATACTTGCAAAATTGAAACTTACCTAATCCAGTAATTTATCTCCCGAATATCCCGAGTCCAGACTGCTCTTTGTTCGTAGACTTTTTATTTTTTCGTCTATAAAGAGTATAAACACATGACGCTGATCGTCTTTAATTTACAAGCTGATAAGCCGATTTAAATAAAATGGCAATACGAGTGTTTTTGGAAAGTTTGAGAGGCGTAAACGAGACATAATGGCGGATTTACTTAAAAAGGGCAACCTAAGTGCTTTTGAGACATGTAATCTTAATTAAAATAACTTTTTGTTGGACCTAAACCTGCCAGTAATATGTCACTGCCCACGCTTACGGTATTCGACTGATCAATGCTACATTTAGGTTGACTTTTCAGAAAGCGCATAATTCACTGAACTGGTAACTCTCACGGTTAATTTACTTGAAAGTGTCTGGCAGTCTGGTTTCTTTCAAGCCTTTTTTGCGTTTTCTACCTGCGCCGGAGTGTTTTTTTACACAAGGGCCGTCGTATAATCTTTTCGAAACGTGACTTTATGTTAAATTTATTTATTTTGCATGGAACTTGTACCTGCTTATTGTCCCATGCTTTCTCAGAATCAAATTATGTTCGCTCTGTAAGTATTTGCTTCTCGATTCATGAACGAGCCTCAGCGCCACAAATCGGTTTGTTTTAATGACAGCTAGCGGCATGGCCAACTCTTGTCAATGTGTGTCGGTCATGATATGCGAAATTTCCACTTCAACTTTCTATGACACATAGTTTGAAAGTTCGACGACCATATCATATTTTGATTTTACATAATTGGCTGATCATGATCACACACATAGGTACATCACGTGATCGACATATCGCTAGCGAAAACAAGTCAAAATTCGTCCCCGAAGTTCATTGGCAGATGTCATTAGCAGCTTACGCAAAGCTAATTAGGTGATCATTAATTAATTACAGAATCCGCATTGTTTTGTTTTATCATACACAAAACAAATGCATAATGTTTAAAATTCCGCTGCCATTTGAAGACTCAATTGATGTATCATTTAAATACGGAATGCGAATACAGAAAACAGTCAAGGAAAATAATAAACAAATACTCGTGGGCGTTCAGAGAATCGCTAATTAAGCGTTAGGAATAGCAATGAAAATAACAACTCTAAATTACGTGCGATGGGATGAATTGATGACATAAAAATCTGTGTCATTTATTAATTTAGGGACAAATAATAATTATGGAATATACATTTGCTCTGTGCTTAAACCATTTTTTCATGAATATAAAGCCAATAAGAAGATAGCATAGTGATGCTTAGATATCACAGGGCCTGATCCCTAAGAAACTACAGATCAGTGTTTATACGTTTGCTTATACATCAACTAAAGTTCAAGAGAAACCGATCGAGAAAGTAACACCTCTGAAATGATCCGCGAACATGCACGCCCTGCGACCACTGTTATACAATTTGTAATGTAAACGAGGTACGTAATAGTATTTTAAACTCGCACAAAGATCACGGAGAATACTTTCTATTGGTTTAGCGATCAGTTTTCGTTTGGCCATCGTCCACGGTATGCATTATGCAAAGATCTAAGAAAGTTTTACGCAAAAGTGAGAAACTTGGGTTACCTGTTCAATTTCTTGGCGTTACGTAAATATACTAGACAATCAGTAGATGTATGTGATATGGGAATATTCAATAACCATCGTAGGTAGTAGGCGTGACAAGTTGAAGAGAGACTTTTTCGGAAACATTAAGTCGTTGGACAATGACGGAAACGCTATGAATGGTGTGAACGTGCTAGTACTTAAAATATACAGGAAATAAATATGTTCGGAAGATGTTGATGGTCTCTTATATTTAAACTGAACTCTTCTGACCATATCTAACAGCGTGAATAAAATCTGATACTGCGGGTGTCGTGCTTAAGAAAGCACAATAAAGCTGATAGAGACAGACTCTTTGACCCGCCTTTATAACAAAAGCTTTCTGGAGAAGGGTTTCAAAGATCCAATTTATGACCATAATTGCCGGTGTCGGCATATCGGGTCAAACTTAACGCCCGACCATTGAATCATATCACCCAGTCATCCTGCAATAGAAGTCGTGACATGAATCTCGTAAAACGACTAAAAAAGACACGACACGGGGAAGAACGAGTCGGTGAACACACAAGTTTATTATCATACTTGACACGGGGCCGGATGTTATGTTTATTCACGTTAAAAACACGACGCATCTGGGGTGAAGGTTGACTACAGCCCATTAAGTGTAACTAACGAGTAATTTGTTATATTTATGCTTTCTCTTCTACTTAACTTGGTGCTGAAATACGAACTTCGAACAAGACAGCTTTGTTGCATATTTGAGCGCATTAACCTAGCTAAGTTAAGTGATTGCTTACTGGTTATCGACGTAAACCTACATAACCGCACCGCAGTACGACTAGTTTAACTGAAAATTAAGTTTGAACGACTTTTCAAATTAACATACCTACTCTTGTTTAATTGAAGCAATAAACTTGATTGTCTATATCCTCTAATGATTTTTAAACTGACAATAAAACTTGATAATCATCATGCATGAGAGTGCCATGGATCGAGACCTTAGTACTAGAATGATTCGTTCTTCTGACAAAAGCGACTTGGGTGGTCCAAATAGGCCACCCTCCGTAACACCATTGTCTGATCGTTTTATTTCCATGTTATACAATCAAAGAATTTTATTGTCTTGAATTAGATAACTAGAATTTGTATAGGAAGACATTGATACTCACATTAATGCTGGCTTTACCACGGAGAAAGACAGTCTAAGAATGTAATGTGGATTCCTATATCTACTCGCAAGGCTGAATAAAGGCGCAATTTTGACATGTAGGTCATTGATAACTGAACTCAATACAGACAAGAAACGCTTTATTGATCCATCTGGACATTTTTATTAGGTGATGCGTGATGTTGTCACTAAGTGCGTCAACAATAGCCAATTAAAATACAGCAACCTGCTTTCTTCGGCGTGGTGTCACCTACTTCTCATGATCCGTTGATGCCTACACTTTTTGCTGTCCGCTTTCTTACGGACGGATAATTCTAGGTCCTTGGTAGTGAAATAATCGACGGAAGTATCGAGTTACATGTGTGTATGTAATTTGGGTGAATTGGCAGTGGCACTTAGCTTTAAGGAAGCTTACGCTACTGCTGTTGCCATCGAACACAACTCGCAATGTTGTAGTTTCCGAATGCTTTGATTGTGCTTGCGACTAGGGTTGCCATACGTCAGGATTTGTCCGGACATGTCAGGATTTTTAACCCTTTGTCCGGATTCCGGCCGGACTTGGCAAGTGTCAGGATTTTTAGGAATGACCTCATATAAAAAAAGTTTACGAGATACATTTATTACAAAGTTTACACCGTTTTAATGAATGAAAGAATACATAAAAGTTGTAATTAATCAACAAAAACAATAATATTTCTTTCAAAATTATTTAAAATAGGAAAAATTACAGCTAAAGACATCTAATCAATTTGTTTGCTTACAATCTATGTTACAAGAAATGTCAGGATTTTTAGGGTGATGTCAGGATTTTTATCAGGACATTTAATTCTTCCATATGGCAACCCTACTTGCGACAGACATTGAATTGATATGACATGTTGGTAATTTCGCAAATGTTGTATGTATCAACTACCATGTCGTGTGGTAACTGTAAGTGTCGTTTGCTTGCCCAAGCTGCGTGCGGATATTGCAGTCAAGCGTCATTGCGGCTGTTAATGGTGGTGTAGTGTCGGGGGAGGTTACAGTTTCTTGGGCAGAAAGGAAACTTAACCACATGTGGTCGTGGTGGATGTTGCTGGTTACGCTATACACTAGTAAACAACTATATATGCGCTTACGTCAGTATTGACGCGATGAGTTAGTTTTGTGTTACAAAGGAATCAGCAGGATTTTCAAGGAAGGAGCAAACGTTAATTGGGTACGCTTACTTAGACAAACACAAAAATACACACGCTGTGCCATGCGAAAATCATGGTAAATAGGAGTGTTAAACGATCTTATCCCAATCTCATTACTATAACATTGCAATACAAAAAATGTGTTCCTTTATCAAACAAAAAATGTTTTCCTTTATCAATCCTCAAGAGTTCTACCAATTTAAAACATACTTATAAAGGGAATCGTGACGTGATCACGAGCCCCAAAAAAATATTCGGTAACTTTACTGTTATAGGCTGGCACTGTCACTAACATAATTTGCTTCGCTTCTAAGTTACTTAATATTTCAGGTACTTGCCGAATAAAACAATAAAACTTAAGCTTGAAAGTGTGGCTAATCTTCTATCATTAGGTACATTGCTTTCACGATCGGACGTGTAACTATCATTTATTTTATAGTTTTCCGCACTTTCACTGTTTGCTTTGAACTTAACGAGACTCAATCTACCTTCATCGTGATCATCAGTGCAGGTTGGGAACTTCACGTACCTAACTTAACCTAATACACGTTAGAATTTCTTCGCAAATGAGTACAGGTTTCCTTCTTCTTCTTCGTGTGAAGGGATCAAATAAATTAAACTATATTTTATTTTGCCAATATTTTGCCACCTCTATCCCTCGGGGTGTAGCTTTTAAGAGGTCTTCCGCAGTGCAAGTAGCCGGACACAATGAGCACTGCATCATGTGTTGCGTAGTTTGGATGGTGCCACACTCGCAGAATGCATCGCTCTCCTCGGATCTGATTCCCCATTTCAGGAGGTTATCTTTAGAGCGACCAACTCCCGTCCTCAGCCTATTTAGAGCCTTCCACGTGACCCATTTTCCTTTACAGGTTTCCTGTAAATATCAAATTATACAGTACAAAATTGACTGTTCCACCTCACGGGCCGTAATTTGGTTTGCCACCATCTTTTATAGATCTACGATTTGTCATGCAAGGTCACTCTAGGTGGTACTATTTCGGGTCAATGCCAGCCATATTTTGCTCTGAATAGCCCATTCAAAATTAACTGAAGTCCTAATATTTTTTTTTGATTATTTTTTATATTTTTTTTCATTTAATAAATACACCACTATAATTAAATTAAACTAAAACTAAAATACATCTAAATAAAACTAAAGTATATCTAAAACTGGCCCCTGCGGCATGGTACCGAAGACGCTGGCAGCATTTCCTCGCTGGATCGCCAGGCCGATGCGTTGAGCGAGGAAACTGCCAGCTCTTTGGTCTCCCGTGGCGTCTCTGAGCCTCTTCGACATATCCTTAAAGAGGCTCAGAGCGCCAGGGCCCCACGGACCTAGGGTTTCGACGCCGAATGGAACAAAATTATTAGTCCTAATTAGTTATTATCGTACATAATATTTACCGTACAACATCTCCAACAGCAATGTATCTTTGTCTTAGGTTTGTTCACACAGCGCAGTCTCAGGATTGTGTAATTTGTGGCGAATTCGTTTTGGGAGTCTTGAAAGGTAATTAAGAAACAAATTATTTTGGATCCCGAGTCTCCATCTATAGGAGACTTCGGCGACAAACGTATCACCATATCTTCTGAATCGGTTTCATTATAATTACCACATGTCTCTACAATGATTGACTATACTCTTAGGTAACGTTTAAATACTAGGATCATTCCTTCGCGTGACTCCGTCGTAGTAGATACTCACGTGTTAGAAACTTGTCTGTCACACGACAATAGATATGAGGACTATTATCTGTTAGACGAATTAAATGCGTTTATTGAGTCATTTGCGATAAAAAGTATGTGATTGAATGCGGATTTTTCTGTTGATATCTGAAACTGTTTCTTGTGCGATCGAGGAGGCTACTTGTTTCAGGTATTTCTTGTTAGTAAATTATAACCAAGGTTGCAGGATCTTTAAGCGATCGTTGGTTGTGGGTACAGTCGCCATCACATACATCGGAGCAAACAAGCACGTCACAAACATCGGAACACACCTCTATTTTCAAGGCATTAGGGTGCATGTGCCGATATTTTTGAACACCTATAGTGTACCTATGTATGTGATGGCGACTGTACCTACGTACCTAACAGGTGACAGATAAAGAAACAGAATAATCCTGTAGAAATGAAGATTATTTATGCATACTTTCATTACCTAACGGCTAATTGTGAGACTTGACATTAGACATATTGTATAGGCATTTGTTTTAAAAATTTAAACATTTCGCAGCCGCCTATGATCTGGTTTTACCTTTTAACCTATTTGTCACGACAAATACCTATTAATAAAACATTAAATTATTACTCTCCTTGAATTTCAAGCTTATATTTCTTCATATACCTTCAATTACTTACTAAGTAGGCGATATCTCTTTAAAGCCAGTAGCATATAATCTGCCTTGGTAAAGGCTATGCGAGACCATTGTTTCAAAGGTGCTTGGTATGGTGTTAAATTACATGGCAGATGATAGAAACATGATCCGGCAGGTGCGAGCTATTTTCGCTTCACAAGCGGTTTACTTCCACTAGGAATACGAGGGTCAAACTGAAAGTTCTTAGAAAATCAAAAACTGAGCAATCAAGCAACTTATTACTTTTATTATATCTTTTCAAAATAGCCTCCCTTCACATCAATACATCGCTGCATTCGATAGAACCACTGAGAAAAGCACTTTGCCCACTCGTCCTTAGGGGTCTATTCGACGGCCTTTTGAAACGCAGCCACTGCTTCGTCGGCGTCCATAAAACGTTTTCCTCGAAGTTTTTCTTTAATTTTTGGGAATAAATAAAAATCACAAGGTGCAAGGTCGGGGCTATAAGGTGGGTGACCCAGTAATTCCACGTTTGCCGTCGCCAAATAGTCGATCGTTTGCTTGGCGGTGTGCGATGAGGCGTTGTCGTGGTGAAGCAGGATCCTACTGCGAGGCCGTTTTTCTCGAACTTTTTCCAAGACAAGTGGTAAACAATTGTTAGTGTACCACTTCGCAGTAACTGTTTTTTGATCCTCTAAAATAATTGTTGCGTAATGACCAGTCCTTCCGAAGAACGAGGCCACCATCTTTTTTCCCACACTTCGACCTCTCTTCACTTTAGTAGGCAACTCCTCGGAAGGAAACACCCACTCAGCAGACTGTCTTTTAGTTTCAGGATCATAACAGTAAATCCAGCTTTCGTCACCCGTAACTACGTCGAACACAGCATTTGAGTCACCTCCGTTGAATCTTTGACCCATTTCACGGCACCAATCAACACGACGGACTTTTTGGGCTTCTGTCAAATTATGAGGTATCCACCGGGCACAAAGCTTCCTCACCGCTAAATGTTCATGGAGGATTTTGTGGACTTGACTCATACCAATGGCTAAGCTTGTACGAATCTGCTGATAGGTTACTCTTTTGTCAGTCTCTATCATACGCCGCACAACACTGATGTTATCTTCAGTAGTCGCCGTAGAAGGCCGGCCCTCACGCAGATCATCAGTGAGATCAGTGCGGCCACGTTTAAATTCATTAAACCAGTTGTAAATAGTAGCACGAGATGGGGCTTCATCGTGAAAGGCCAATCGAAGTCTATCATAACTTTCTTGTTGACTTAAATTACATCGAAAGTCGTAAAAAATCATTGCTCGAAAATTTTCTCGCGTTAAATTCATGCTCACGTAGTACACACAATTTTCAATTTGCCGCCAAATCGTAAAACAAATGACAATCGAGTGGAATTCGTACACAAAAATATTAAGAAAGAGTTCCATTTTCAAATTTTGAACTTATTTTTTTATTATATTTATTACAAGTGGCCAGTTCTAAAGACTTTCAGTGTCGCCCTCGTATAATGTCCATACATGACAATACCTTAAGGTAAAACATTAGGGTAAAACCGCGATATACCTACCCAACAGCCCAACATTTATTTAGCGACTAATAACATGAAAATAACACGATACATTGTTATTTGCGTTGACACTGACAGCATCTTCACATAAAAGGTATTAAGGACAATCAATAACAATAATTCATGTATAAATAAAATAAACATTAAACATTTTTTTACAAGTTTTTTATTTACTTGCAATATATGTACCTAACTATGTATGTCTGTAACTATGTTTGTTCGGGTGCACAGTGTTCCGTCTAGAACAAGCTAGGTGGACAAAAGTCATTAGCTAATTCTTACTAATGAGTAATCAGATAAGATAAACAACATGCTTAAACCTCCTTATCAACTGATTGTTTATGTCTAACTTTTTAATTTCATTAGTTGTATGAGCTAAAATGATGAATGAGGAAGCAGCTGACTTTGATGCCAACCAAGATAATTATGGCTTTGGTTAAATAAATAAATAAATAAATGTTTTTTACACATTAGTTATAAGTTAGATATTAAGAAATGGCAGTGTAAAACAGCGGTCCGAAGCCATTCGACTAAAGTTCAAACAAGAAATGGGTTTAATTGTGGATAAACCAAAGCCAGGATTTGGTTTTACTAATGACGGTAACACTGCTCGCCGTTTTTATGGGAATCCTGAATTGAGTGCTCAAATCACAGGATTAGATGTTACATTGATCAAGCAATTTGACGTTTTACTGAGAACTTTGTCATCTGGTTTTGAGATAAATTTGGTAGAATTTAACAAATTTTGTCTTGTCACTAGACAACTTTATCTCAATCTCTATTCGTGGTATTACATGCCTGCTACTGTGCATAAAATATTAATCCATAGCACAGCGGTAATTAACACTGCACTTCTTCCAATTGGACAGCTATCGGAAGAGGCCCAAGAGGCTAGAAACAAAGATTGTCGTAGATTTCGCGAGCACAATACCAGAAAATGCTCGCGTATTGCCACAAATAAAGACTTGCTATCCATGTTGCTTGTAACATCTGATCCTTTGATCAATAAGCCTTTGGGAGGTTCCCAAAAAGAAGGTAGATAAATTACCGTCAGAGGTGTTAAAACTTTTAGTAGCTCCTACTATACAGCAGTCTAGACATACTGTACCTAGGGTACTTTCCCAGAGTGAATTTTTCTGATTCAACGGAGTCTGATGAGTGATGACGATTAAAAAATAGTACTCTTCTTTAGGTAATTAATATTTTTATGTTGTTGTTATGTGTTGTTATTAAACATATTATTTTTATGTGAAGATTTTTTTTTTTCTAAATTAGCCCCCCATTTTTCTAATTATCAAAAATAATAGTTTTAAATTTTAAATTAGTTATTAATAAGCTTAATACAACCCAAAAACAAAGAAAAATTATATTGTCCAGCTAGCTTGTTCTAGACGGAACACTGTGGGGTAGAATCTTGCAACTAAATTTTGAAACTGATATCTTCAACCGATTGAGCTGAAATTTTGGGTAAATGTATAGTTTGGATGACAATTCAATATTATGGTACCATCGAGCTGATCTGATGATGGAGACAGAAGGTCGGTTAACTACTGAATTTCGATGGCCAAATGGGAATTCAGTACTTAACCGACGTAACCCCGTTGAGCTTGGGCTCGTTAGAATCGTCTCAATTAGTAGTTGATGAGTGATGACGGTATACAGAATAGTACAGTCGGCAATAAAATACTACGCTGCTACTACAGTAGGCAATAACGCTTCGGAACATTGGACACTACATGAGAAGTAGCCTCGAGCCCATAGTAAGCTCAATAAAGCTTGTGTTGTGAATACCTACCTAATATATTTAATATTCATAATCATCTCTACGATTGTTGAGATGGATGTGTGGTGTGACGAGGATGGACAGAATAAGAAATGAGTAGGTATATTAAAGCCTGATAGTACCCTTGCTTGCTATGAGCATGTTATTGCGGAGGGATGACATTCATGTGGTCAAAAGAGTTTGGTTTGAACGTGGAGGGATGGAAGAGACGAGGTAGGCCAAGGAAAAGGTGGATAGATTGTGTAAGAGATGAAGAGGAAGGAAGGAAGTAAGTGACGAGATGACGAGTGACAGGGAGATGGGATAAATGCAAGAAAATGATGAATCATCTATCTATACGATTAGCTAGACAACCAAACAAATCCGAAATGTACGTTTGTCTGTTTACCTGTCTGGTAGTGCCTAGGTGCAATTGGTCTCAGTTCAGTTACAATTTGGATGGACGAATTTGTAAAAGGCCCTTAAATTCATAAATTACAACCTTAAGTTTGTACCATAACACAATGACAGTGAACTTGAATAATCACAGATCGTGACGCTAAGCGTTGACATCCAAAACATTTTTAGGTCTGGTGAATCCTAATGACAAATATGGTTTCATGACACATTAGAGAACTAGCGGAACGAATTAACTTTGGTGAGATCTACTAATTCTCTTTGGACCAATCATCATATCCATATAACGTAAATTCACATTACTCATTAAAATCCCTATTTCAAAATCGGTCAGGAGCGTGATGGACCATGGACCATACACAATGAAGGGTTCGGTAAAATAGGTTTAATGAATGTTTATGAATTCGGTCATGAGCCTAGACTATCGTATGAAGACTTTAAGGCCTGTTTTCTTTTGTGTGCTATGTCGATGTAATGACTACATTAATTAAATATTTATAAAACACCTCAAGAAAAAACCCCCAACACATTTACAAACATAGCTAAGAATCGGCTGATCCGTTTGGGAGCTACGATGCCACAGACGGACACATAGATACATATGTTAAACTCATGCATGCCACCAAAACAGAAAAAACATTACACTCATTTTCGTTGGGCAGTCGAATCAATCATACATGATCCCTTCTCTCTCCCTTATTATGAAAATCGAATTAGATTCCCTACCCACTTCTCTAAATACTTACCGTAAAATGGGGTGAGTAAGGACTGCGGGGGTAGATGGGACGCGAATAATTTCAGTTGCTACTTTGATTTTCTGGCTCAAGTTGCCCTAAAAGAAATTTTATTATACTTTTAGACATATTTTCTTATCTTGCGGCAACACGGAGTAGCCAATATATAACATTTAAAAAAGTCGAGTCTCTAGAAGTGAGAGGTGAAAGATGTGTGGGCTGGAGTGAAACCAGGGTTGTGGGGAGCGATCATGCGGAAGAGGAGCGATTAATATGAGCGGAGAGTGGGATGGAACGCGGAACGAGGCAAGCTAATCCAAAATTCATAATCCGAAAGTTTTTCCCGACACATTTTCCCAGCTATCCCCATTGCTATACCCTCTAACTCCTTGGGTCCATGGGTGAGATGATATTTCCCACAAATTTTGTATTTATCGTGTAAATTATGGAATTAAACGACAGATAATCGTTAAAAAACTAAAATTCATACGGCCGGAACATTCTTTATGTATAATAACCAATGGGTCACATGTAGAAATACATTTTTATCGAGGTTTGGATGTCTATTTACCCAACTCACCCCATTTTACAAAAGATTGAGTAAGACCTAGATCTCAGACCTATCAAACTAATAACCCTGAGTACACAAACACATGTTCATTAAAAGTCTCGGGACAGGGTCTTTAGGTGGGTTTCTGGGTTAAGTAAAAACAGCCTGGACGACTTCAACGCCTGCAAGGTTTACCACAACTGTTCACTATATTTTATCATTTAATTTCACACCATCAGCCATCTATCTTGTGTTGTAGTAAATAGAAAGACGGTAGTATTCGACGCGTCACATGAAGATCATAAAGTCGTGCCATTACTTGCACCAGGTTAAATTAGAGTTTAATGTCTTAAAGATAAATACTAATTAAAGTTTGTGAGTGTCTAGCTTCGTGAGTTTGTATGTCGGGGGTAATATCCGGAACTTCTCATCGGATTTCAAAATATCTTTCACCATTACACAAGAATCTGTCTTCGGGATTGACATAGGCTATTTATACCGCGACTTCTTTTGCATCCGTGAAAAAAAAGCGGGTGAAGCTTCGTGGGCAGCTACCTAGTTTTTGGGGTTCCGTACTCAAAGAGTAAAACGGGGCCCTATTATTAAGACTCCGCTGTCCGTCCGTCCGTCCGTCCGTCCGTCAGTCTGTCACCAGGCTGTATCTCACTGATACCATGATAGTTTTCACAGATGATGTATTTCTGTTGCCGCTATAACAACAAATACAAAAAACACAGAATAAAATAGTTTTTTATAGATAATGGTACGGAACCCTTCGTGTGCGAGTGCGACTCGTACTTGGCCGGTTTTTAATAATAAGTTAAATGAGCGAGCGAAGCGAACGAAGTTCTCCGTTTCGGCTTGGGAAAACATCTTTCGTATGTCTGTTCTCTACACGACGTATTTTTCAACCGATTCTCGTGAAAATTTGTGAGCAGTTTCGATAATTATATAGAAGTTTTTTTCGATTCAATTACAAAAAGACAGGATCTTGAGTTCTACAGGTCAATTAATCAGTTAATCAGGTATGTATAATATCTACAAATTCCCTCAAGAAAGCCCACGCATACATAACAAAACAAACATACATACAAACATACGGGTCAAACTAAGAACCTTCTTTTTTTTTTGAAGCCGGTTAATAAACACCGATACCCAATGATACCTCTATGGGCACTCGCCTACAAAAGCCTAAGCATATTCCTCTTGACAAGGTCAGGTTTCTGTGGAAAAACCATGTCAGTTAGGACCGTTTGTAAGTACATTAGGGAGGCATTGTGTGCACACATACTTACACACACACAAACCCGGGGGTGAAGAACTCGCTCTTGGCATTGCAAGGTGAACGGGACGAGTCCCGACTCACGCGCAGCTTATAATATTACTTGTGATGTATCTAAGTAAGTAGGTACCTATAGTATAGCACCTATGTAGGATCCTATTGTTTGCGTCTATGACGGTAATGGCGTGATGGCGTCCCACGGATACTTTGTGTATAGGAATGATTGCTATTGTGAACAATTAACCTCTGAATTATAAGTAAAGTGTATTTACGTCATAAAAGACATGCTAAATAAAAACTAAAAAAAAAAAAAAAAATTAAAACTGATTACACAGTATTATACAGTGAGACACCAAGTCACTGTGAAATGCATGCACACAATGTTATTTAAGTAACATGAACTTATAATAACAATAATCTTAACAAATAACTGAAGACGAACGGTCATCCATCGTCTCACATAACCTCTTACATTCATCACATTATTATCTTCCAACTACTTGCAAACACATCGCAGTCATGTGCTGATTTGAGAAGCGCGTTTAGAGTATCCAAACGCGCTTCTCAAATCAGCACAAGTATCCAATTTCCTTTACGCCACAGTGCGCGCTTTGGGAACTGCCAGTAAGTTGCAATTTCGTGGTCTAAAATTGTACTTTAACTAAGACAGAGAGGGCACGAAAAGGCGTATCCCACCAAAAACATAAATGTAAAAAACAGAGCCAAGTTCAATACAAAAATTATGCTTGGCTGTGGGCTTCGCCGTCTAAAGAATGGAGATCTAAATGAGTGCCAACGCCAAGTTCTATGCAAAATCCAAATATGTATTTATAGGAACAAAATAACATTATGAACAAGTATTTAAACTCTATGTCTTTGCTTTATTGTATACCTAAGTATAACAATTTCTGTTATTTAAAAATGTGAGATCTTAAAGTAGGTTAGATTTGACTTGGCCTATTACCTTATACCTTTCTCACATACACAAGTGTCAAAGTGCCAGAAACGAATGCTAGCGGCATTTTAACTAAAATAGGTTTGATAGACGTTTATGAAAAAGGACATACATCATATATAATTAATGTTTTTATTTGGATATTCATTTATTACGCTTCAGTGATATTAGTAACATTACTTTAGTCATACTAGGTACTTATAGTATTAAAATTTCTGATTTTACCTTGTTCGCAATTAGTACCTACTCGTACCTTGGCGTACCTATTCTCAACGAGGCTCATTGAACAGTTTCTCATTTAATATGCATATCATTATCATATAGAAAACGTTCCCAGACTAATATCGGGTTCCCATGGAATAAATTTTACTTGTTTAATAATATCTTCATTTTCAATTAATATCTTCTTTATAATCTTACTTTCGATTTTATTAACATTATGAAATACAGGACTAAACACTCTCGTTGATTGATTTGATTCTGAATTTCTGATGATGTCATTGATTACGATTTTACGTATTGTATTGTACACTGGCAAAACTGGGAAGCTTAATATAAATTTAAAGTCTAAGCTGGGAATCTACAAATTACAATATTATAGTAGTTTATGTGACTGTACATAATGAAGGGCGTTAAACACGAGTGTGGGTTTATGAAACGAGCTGAAGGCGAGTTTCATAAAAACATCACACGAGTGTTTTAATGCCTAATTATGTACAGTTACATACACTGCTTTATCTATCAACATATCATAGGCCTCCATGATGCATTCAGGAACCGCATATTATGACCGGCATCGCGGCATTGTTTTCTGGCAGCTGTAATCGTTTTTTTTTTTAATTCAGAGACAAACTAGAGTCGGATCCAACCCTCATATCGTTCGATATCTTACTTACGTGCGACATTTGTCAAATATGTATGCAAATTGACAATTCATTTCGAACTAAACGTCATCTCGACTGGTATTAGAATAAATCAAATTTCTTTGTTTTTCGGAGACGTTCGAAATTTGAATGAAATAATATTATCGAAATCGATGTTATTATTTAGCAATAATAACATTTTCATAGATAAGAAATTTGTTCTAACAAAACAGTCTATTTTTATGGTGGTCATAATGTGCGGTTCTTGAACGCATCATGGAGGGTTTATGATATTTGGATAGATAAAAAGACTAAACTGGCAACAATGAGGCACTCGACCAATAAAAACTGGCCATTTGACCTGTATTGCCTGTTGACTTATAAAATTGTAAGTTGTAGCTTCGTGAAACGGCCCCACCAGTGGTCCATTTCCACTTGTTCTATTGATGGAATTAGTTGCAATTTTTCTTCCCAGTTGTTACCGTAAAATGGGGTGAGTAGGGTCAAAACTGACATTCAAACCTCGATACCATTTTATTTGTTACATATGCAAACTGAATAGATTATAATAAGTGTTCCGGACGTTTCGTATTTTACTTTTTATTTTATTTTGGGTAGTTCCATTTCATAACTTTGACGATAAACAGGAAAACCCACCTCACCCCGTAGTCCCTCGTAATTGGGGTGAGTAGAGTTTTCATACAAAGGTGATTTTAGAAAATTGTTGGATTGTTTTTTTTATTATGAGTATTCATATAGCTCCATTTTAAATTGTAATACATTATTTTTGTAGCAGTAGCCTTAAAATCCCATCTCACCCCCCTTTCAACCCTTCTCTCCCCATTCATAACCCAACTATCCCCGCGAACCCTACTCACCCCATTTTACGGTACATAAAACTCCAACTATGTAGTTCCATAGAACTAGTGGGAATAGACCCCAGCCGTTACGTTCTAAAAGTTACTTGCGGCGGTGAGCGCCGTCATAGAAAAGATACCAACGGGCGTTACGTGAAACCACGAGCATGAAATGAAATCATGTTGTTTCCACTTCGAATTCCAAACTATAGTCCCCCGCGGCTATGAAGTAAATCCTGAGACATGCCTCTAGGGTTGAATATGTATTTTTTTCCTATGGTTGACATTGTCATTATTCAGAAACTTCATTCAGTGTAAGTGTCAGGATCAGGATTGACTTCATAGCCGCGGGGGACTGTAACTGTGAATTATTGAAGACTTCTGAATTCAGACGTTAATTTTACAAGGGTTTCAGTAAACACGAATTTGGTAGTACCTTAACTAGGTACTTGGAGATTTACGTATTAAATCATATGTAGGTTTAGGGTTGGTCAATAAATAATACGAGTATGTGGTAATCCTTATCTTTACTCGTATGTAGGTTATATTTATTTTTGGAACCGTGTTAATGCATAGGTATGGTATGAAAGGTATTAAGGTGGGTCGATTGCCATACAAAGCGTTATTTGACATTCGCAGGCTAACGGCGTGATATTTTAAGAAACTTATGTAACAAATTTTCATCAATTGGCTTCCCATTTGCGCCAAATTCCCCCTTTCCTAGAATAAACTTGTATAAACTAGATTAATTTGAGAAAAATAGTTTTCCCAAAATATCACGTCCCAAACCAATTTCTCAAATTAATCTAGTTTATACAAGTTTATTCTAGGAAAGGGGGAATTTGGCGCAAATGGGAAGCCAATTGATAAATAAATAAATAAATATTACGGGACAATCTTACACAAATCAACCTAGGCCCACGGTAAGCTCGGTAAGGCTTGAAAGTTTGTTACATAAGTTTCTTAAAATACCACGCCGTTAGCCTGCGAATGTCAAATAACGTTTTGTATGGCAATCGAACCACCGTTTTATGTACAAAACTTCGAAAAGTATAAACATGTTGGGCGTTTCTTCAAATATCTAGGTACAAAAATTACAATTTACATGCCTTGTTAACTCTGCAATTAAACCTTATACCTACTTCTGCATACAAGCTAACTTTACTTTGAACGAAAAACCATTCTGTGACGGACATGCGGACAGACGCCGAGGTGATTTTATAAGTGTTTCTTTTTTTTAAATTAAATTTTGGAATGGAATTTACGGAATACTAAAAATCAACCGTGAGTGCAGGAAAGTTATATAGGTATATGTCACCGTAAAATTGTAAGATCCGTTAACTTAATCTACCTAGTGAGATTATAAACTGACGGGTAGGTTAAGTTAGTTTATAATCTAACGCGTTTATCTTTACCTTTACCGTACGATTAAGGCCACGGTCTGGCCGCCAGCGGGCAGCGGGGCGACAAGCGATGCGTTCATCTTCATAGTCCGCGGCCTAAAGGTGCAGTTAAACCCGTCTTTGACGTGCAAATAAGCGAAAGCGATACTATCGCCAGCCTTGCGCCCAGGAACGACAAATAGAGAAGCTAAAGCTAAACAAGCCAGCGAAAGTCCCAGACAATGGCACTTGTAATTACCGAACGTGGGACGCCGGGGAAAGTAGCCGAAACGTGTGTGTTACCTGTGTCGTTAGTGTGAACAAGGCTTTATGTGGAAGGCAGTGAGCATTTTTAAAGACTAAGGGAGGCCGTATTACCCACAAACTTTAAAAGGTTCTCCATGCAGAAGGAATATTTCATAATATACTTAGGCGATAAAATAGTCGTTTGTTTTGTCACCAATTTCAATTCAATTATTGTCGTATTTAGAGAAGCTCAAAATGAGGATTTTGATATACTGTACTAAACCATAGTCCGCTGGATGCGGGTGGCGCAGGACCGGCCATTGTGGCAATCTTTGGGGTAGGCCTATGTCCAGCAGTGGACGGCTTTCGGCTGATATGATGATGATGAAACCATAGGTGCCAACCAAATGTTTGGCACAGATCCGTGCATACGACGGGTTAAGTTGCGCCGATTACGTAACAAGGGTCTTAAATTGCCTTCATCATTTAATAAATAAATAATAATAAATAAATAAATATTACGGGACAATCTTACACAAATCAACCTAGGCCCACGGTGAGCTCAATAAGGCTTGTGTTGTGGTTACTAGGTGACGATAAATATAGACAGGAACAAATATTCGTGATAAACACACAAATAAATGCCCTGACCGGGATTCGAACCCGGGACCTCCAGCTTCGTAGGCAGAGTCACTACTAACTGGGCTACGGAGGCCGCATCATGTAGAGTAGAGGACATACTCGTATTTTATCATCCTTCTGACGTATTCCTGATTGTATCCCAAAGGAGTCCGGGGTGCGCTTTAGCACCTAATTCCAAGATTTGGGGTAGGTGTAGTAGTTGAGTGTATATACACCAAATCAAATTTTGTTACTGGAGGGACTTTCATGAAAGTTACAATCCTTTCACCCAAGTGTCTACGACAGTCACCCGTCTCCACTGCTTTTTAACCGACTTCAAAAAAAGGAGGAGGTTCTCAATTCGGATGTATTTATTTTTATTTTTTTATTTTTAATGTTTGTTACCTCAGAACTCCGTCATTTATGAACCGGTTCGTACAATTCTTTTTTTAACTGAAAGTTTGCTTCCAGATTGGTCCCATTGTTTCCAAAACCCCAGTTGGATGATGGGAACCATGAGGAATTGAGGGAACTCCTCAAATATATTAGGCACGCGTGTAGTAATTTCGGTATTTTCTATTATAACTCATGTATTTACACCCGGAAATCATAAATTTGGTGAAGTGGAAGTGATGATGAAGACCACAGATGGCTTGTGGAACTTCTCAATGATGTACTTCAAACTATAAAAGTACGTCACAGATTCTGATATTATTCCGTTCCTTCCTGAGATCCTTGAGGAATCGACGGAAGTCCTCAAATATTATCGGCCCACATACAGCGATTTGGTTTATTGGTCTAAAAATCAACGCTTTTGTTCTCGGAAATCAGTTCATGTGGTAAATTGGAAAAAAAATGTGGAAATGTTAATGTGGTTTGGCGGAGTACTGAATTGAAGTCGGTTAAAACTTTGTTTTGGAAGTAAATTATTCCATCGAGGTTCACGTTAAAATGAATACAAATAAATAGATTACTGAAATAAACAGTTTTTTTTTCCATAATTAGAAGTAGGTAGCCTAATTGTCGATTCGTTCACGACGTTTAACGGACCGGGATCCAACCGCTGGCCTCCTTGGCCTGCTTTGGTACTGAACTGAAAGGAAGGTCGATGCTGGTGTGTTACGCTTAAATTGTATAGTAATTGCTTTAAACGGTGATTCGGTTCGAATTGACCTTTGACAAGAGCGAGGTATATTTTTAACCCTCGATGAAAACCAGGGGTGTTATAAGACTTATAAGTTTAACATGTGTGTCTACCTTTTGTGTTATGCGTGACGATTCAATCAATTATGCATGTTTATATTGATTTAATTGTTATTATGAGTCTACGCAGATTTAAAATAAGCTGTGGCTTGTGCATCCTTGATTCGTCTTAAATACCAATCCACCGAATCATCAACATAACGTACTTATTATCATTATTAAAACCATAACATGTAATGTGCTTAGGTCGAGGAAATAAGTCGATTGTTTATTGAGTTGTCTCGTGCTCAGCTCAGATGATTGATTGATATTTTTTATCTTTAAAATATAAAACTATGTACATAAATTAAATAGAATGAAATACTCCCGCCGGCACAACAAACGTGGCTAATAACCACCTCCAAGGAAGATGATTTTGATAAAAAAAAATCGCACTCTAATCGGTTTATCCGTTTGGGGGACAGACACACACACACATACCTACACATGTTTAACGTATTTCTTTCGTTTGCGTCGGGGGTTGATAAAACTTCCATGATTGCATACATTACCTACTTACTTATATTACTTACTTACTTAGTAACTACAAACTTTTTTACGGAGCAAGTTATTAAATTAAGTACTATACTCAAATACATTTTAATGCAATCAATTAAGGTAAAAGCAAGAGAAAGTCAAATCAATATGTTACTTTATCTATCTTTACTGCCTGATATTAATTAGAATGCATTATGTAACGTAACGAGTATGTTATGACATGTACGTGATGTACGGCCTGTCTGAGGAAAGGCAGAAGAGCCTTGGCGACTTATTTTTTTTTAAAAGGCGACTTTAGGGGGTCAGCGGGGTCGCCAGTGATTTTTTTTGTGGCGGGGGGCCATAGCACTCGGCCACCCCAGAGAAGGCGGTGAAGATGCCCAGAACGAGCCAGCAGGGGCAAAGCGCGAGGAGGGCTCTAGTGCGTTCAACCTGAGATCCTAGAGTCCTCCGAATTACTTAGCGCAGATGGCGGTTGACATGGAGTTTTTAGTGGGTAGAAATACCACATAACCCAGACCTCCCCCGAGAGCTGGGTACCTGGTTCGCAGGTTTTCTCCACGAAAAAAAAGAAAAAAAAAAGGTATCTTGTGGAACCAGCAATGTACGGAGCATTGTCGTTGTCAGGTGACAATTGTCAAGTTGGTGAAATAGAGGCCCGATGGTAAATGTTTACTGTAGCCTATGAACGCTTTTAATTGTTCCATGAATTTGCTGTGTTGACGTTGACAGCAAGCAGGTTTCTGACTCTCAGCGGCGCGTCCTCGGGAGATCTGACCACCTTACTCACCACCAGGAACACAACACTTCCCTATACGGAAGAACATAAAGTCGTTCATCATATGCGTGTGGACAATTTCGCTGTTGGAAAGGGAAGCTACGTTATGGAATAATCCGTATATTTAAACTAGTTCCGCAATTGTAAAAAAAACAATGCAAGTATGCAAATGAATGCACCACGATACGTCGAAGTTTTTACATAACAAACACATATTATACGATAGGTACATCACGCAGTCTTCGAATCGATTACTAATCTCGTAACAAATTACATAATGCCGTCACATTTATACAAATAATCGGACTTTCCTACTTTCCCATCGAATAGCATCCGATGGAATACTAATCGATTCAAAGATCGACGAACCCAGGTTGAAGGAACGTCTCGCTCGGTTGGCTGATCACACTCTTTTACTATTTGTAACGAAAAAGTAACACCCTTAAGCCTTAAGTCATAAGGTTCATTATAACGGTGAGAAATACTAAATTAATGTTCGTGGGAATGCGCTCGGATTGTTCTTATTAAGTATCGGGAAAAAGATTTGATGACGAAACATGACAGCTGTTACGTTATACAACACCTATGCCTATAACATAATTCACATAGGTTGCGGTGTTGTTTTCTATGACAAGGTAGGTTTTAACTTACTTTTTAGCTTCATCCTCATCGGGTCCTTTGGTGACCGTAGGGCTGGCTCGTTCCTAGCAGTCCTCGCACAGCTTTTGCTGGCTTTGCCATTCAGCGAGGCATCGCAGCCAGCCTTTGCCTAGTGGCAGCGATTTGGGGGAAAAATGTATATTGTTATTCTTTTAATTAAAGATTTTAAAGTTACTTGAAAATAACCGCGATGGTCCAATCACGATGACTGACTGACTGACCAGCAACTTTTTTGATATTTGAATAGAATCAAATGATACCTAAAAGTTGCGTGCCGAATTGTCTTCTTTTGATCCGTAGATATTCCTTGCTGATGGTCGTGTATATGAAAGCATTTCATAGCTTTGTGAACGAGCTGCTTCCATCTTCTCTGTTCCGAGGTTCCTTAGGAATGCCCTTGAGGTGAATCCACGTGACTTTCAATCGTGTGTCAGTGGGTTTCAGGTCGCAGGTACGAACCTCGGCTCGTACAGTCAGCAGCAGAAGTTGCTAAGCAGTCCTAGTGCTCAAAATGATCTACACACGAACTCTAATGTCAAGGGAATAAGGATCTGTGTACGTCATTTAGAGGAAGGGGTTTTTAGCTACTTCTGATGCTGACTACTACTGGGGTTTTTCAAAAAACGTCAGTACCTAATATCATTTGACATTTAACGGTGGTTTTTCGGTGAGCAAACCGGTCTAATCCCAAAAGGTCTAATTTTCCCTTTGGGTAGGAAGGTTAGATGGTAGTCGCTTTCGTAAAACTAGTGCCTACACCAAATCTTGGGCACTACCGGGTAAAAAAGCTAGATAGATGATAAGGGCTTGTACTTTTAGCCCCTAAATTTTACCCTCTTATGGAAGACACACTGTAGGTATCTATAAAACGATCTTCCACAAACCGCACTCGTCCGGATTCCTCGCTGCTTCCACCGGCTCGTAGACAGGTGACGGTACCGCAGGCCAACCGGTTCCTAGGAATTCGCGGCGCACACACACGGACGAAATTATGTTTAAATAGCCGAGATCACCGTCTCTGTAGAGGTGTTGGAAAGCCTCTCAGTTTCGACGACATTTATTAAACCCTAAACAATACCTATAACTGTATCTACTACCTGTAACTATAACTGTACGCGGTTTTCCCGATCCCAAATCTATTGCATTCCAAATAAAACTTACCAGAAAATATCAAGTAAATGGCTGGGGTTCTACGTTGGTCCTAGTTTTTCCACCGACTAGAGGAAGGTTGGAGTGAGATGTTTCCTAAGGCTGGTTTTAGTATCATGCGGACCGCCAGTACGGATCGCTCCGCACTGGACCAATATGTACTCGTATATGTTCAGGGAGCTTTTTAGAGTAAAGTTGACGTCCATCCGCGTGGTTAGATTTTTCATATTGGTCCGGTGCGGAGCCATCCGTTCTGATACTGACTGACTGACGGTCCGCATGACACTAAAACCAACCTTAGATTCGAATTTTGGGAGAGTGTACCCTACCTACTAATCCCTTAAAGTTAAAAGATTTGAAATTCTCTGTTATCAGTTCATTTGTTATTTATTACGATCATTCATACAATTCACATTACCTTCACGTCTACCGCTGTCACTGAATCTGTGTCACATGCGTATAAAAAACTGGAGCAAGCATAGGTTACATTGTGTGTTTGAAAGTGATATGTGCTGCAAATTAGGCAAGAACAAGTGTGACTGAAGCAGCAATGGTGTCAAATGTTATGTCTACATTTTGTTTTAAGTATTTGTTGTTATAGCGGCAACAGAAATACATAATCTGTTAAAATTTCAACTCTCTAGCTATCACGGTTCTTGAGATACAGCCTGGTGACAGACAGACGGACGGACGGACAGCGAAGTCTTAGTAATAGGGTCCCGTTTTACTCTTTGAGTACGGAACCCTAAAAAGCAGGCCACTACAAACTGTATTTTGTATTTGAGTATCTTTTGAATACAGCATAATAGTTTTTACGTTGCTGGATTCGTCTATCTATGCGTCCAAAGTTAAAACGGCCGTTTTTCTTTTGAGTTCATATATCGACGAATCCAGCAACATAAAAACTAGTAGTATTCACATAAATACAAAATACAGTAAATAGTGGCCTGCTTTTTTAAATATCTATCGTTAAATTTAAATAATCTCAATTATTCACCAATGGCGCTAGTGAGCACGTGGACCCGTCCTCTTAAATCACTAAAGGCCGAAACGCACTGGCAGCGGTGGAGGAGCGGCGCGGCGCGGAGGCGGTACCGGTTGTAATGTTCGAGCTAAAATGAAAGGGTCCGCACAGAACGATTTTTTCCCGTCCGGTATTCTGTGCGGAGCGAACCCTTTCGTATTAGTTCGAACATTACAACCGGTACCGGAGCTTGTGCCTCATCTGAAGTCTGCTTACCATTGGGCCAGCTGTATGCCTCTTAGCCATCATCGTATAAAAGAAAAACTTTGTCGGTGCCCTTTGTAAATAATAAAATAAAGGCCCAGCAAGCACAACTGACGCTACCACATTCAAATTTGCTAATTGCGAGTGAGATAAAAGTCGCTGATTCGCGCGCGACGCAACTTGGCAAAAAGTGGTTTTGCCCTCAGTTCCCTTTTCACACTATGCCGATTTAGAGAAAGGGCCGCTAAATGCCATGTAGCATAACTGTTTAGGCATCGATAAACCTTTACTTCTGTAGCCTATTCCACCCTTGTTAAAAGTAAAAGTATCCTCAACCAGAAACGTAAATAACGGCACAGCCGAAACGTGTCCAGCAAATCAAAACAAGCCGCAACGGTGCACGCAAAAACGCGGCCCACCGGCGCATGAACGAATATTAAAATATGGGCTGCATTGCACGTCGTATCGTACGTCGACGAAGACGGACAGGTTTTTGTAGTTTTTACTGCGGCTTTGCTTGTTACTGCTCGTTGCTGTTGTATTCGAATTTATTACCATAGTATCTAGGTACCACAGTCGCCATCACATACGAATAGGTACACTATAGGTGTTCAAAAATATCAGCACATGTACCCTAAGGGGAGTAGCGTGGCCCGGTACAGGGACCGGAAAACACCTCTTTACGGTTAACCGTATCGATCCGGTAACCGAATCAATTCGGTTACCTGTTATGGGGTTAACCGTATGATACGGTTAACCGATTGTTACGGTAACCTTATCGGAAGTGTTAACCGTAACTACTAATTGAGTTAACCTCAAACCCTATTGGGATGGGGTTTTTAATTGGGGTTTTCATTGGGTTATGGTAACCTTATCATCAGCTGCTTATTGTGATTTGCGCATTATGTTTAAACATGTTATAGAGTATCGCGTATCGTACTCGCGTTGCTGTTTCATGGGATTAGACTCCCGGTGGGTAGTTATACAATTTAATTAGTTTTATTTAATGACATGACACACACACAAACTAACTTTCTATAGAAAAAAACATTAAGATTTAAAAGTTCAGTGGCAGTAAAGGTAACTTAAGGGCTCTTAAGTAACGAATGAAATAAATATATAGGTAGATATATTAAAATATACTTAATAGGAAGCCCCTACCTTGTAATCTGCATATCACTGTGTTACGGAAATAAATAATAATTTTTCATTTCTTTTTTCAAAAAAAAAATTTGGAAGCAAATGTACCTACTATACGAACAAAATATTTTCACCTCACTTGCTCGGAAAGGTCTTTTTGTATGTTTGATATCTATTGAGAAAATCGCTTTTTATCCACATGTGAAGAAAGTAGACGTAGAACGTTATAAGTACTATGACGTAGAACGTTAAATGTTTATTTTTGGTTTTTTGTATATTTTATAACATATTTTTTTTAACTTTTTTTTCAACTTTTTTAAACTTTTTTTTTAAACTTTTTTAACTTTTTTGAAACTTTTTTTACAACTTTTTTTTTCCTCGCTGTAGTGAGGTAAAAAGATTAGTGTTATACACGGGTGAAAAATTATTTTACTTCTCGTTTAAGCGTGATTGAGTAACAAACATCGAAGCTTTCGCATTTATAAATATTAAGTGGGATATTCAAATGTATACACTCACCTTAATAACATTAATTTGTAAATCCAATTAAACTTCACAAACCAATCAAAATGCAGCAATCAGTGTCCATAAACAGTAACCAAAATCGTCAATTTAATCAGGTACAAACGCAACAAAAACAACAACAATCACAAAATTCACTGCAAGTAATACGTCTTAACTTCACTAGAAGGTAAAACATAATGCACTAATTACATACGACTTGCAGGTAGGCTCGAATGTTTGCGAAAATTCTTATTCTGAAAATAATGAGAAATATCACACCCCAGTTAAAATCAGCCGCAAAGTTAAAAGCTTAAGTCGTTTAAAGATAACAACGTCGGCAAGAACGTATTTATAATAATGAATGAGGCATTTATTGCTGTCACTACGACCACCGCCGTAATCTGGTTAGTCCTAAAACATTAGAAAATACCAAAACCCATTCGTTTTTGGCCCGCTTTTACCTCGCCGTGCGATAACAACATCGATAGTCATATCAATAGAAAAATAAAATAATAATAACAAGGTAATAAATCTCTTTATATGAGTACACTCTCTTAATTGCAAAAAACGCAGGCAAACCGTGGCATTAACTATGGCCTAAGACCAACCAGAAAGTCCATTCTACAGTACATTGATGAAATAAAAATTTATTGGCCCAGTGGTTCCAGTTATTACCTATTACCAACGATCCGATTTCCCGATGCGAAACGGAGTAAATGATTACGAGACTTACTTTTATTTTTGGAGAACAAAATTTAATAACATTTTAACAATTGATATAAAATAATATCACTACATACAAAAAAAATCTAAACAACTGATCTGCCATAGATCTAAGCGGCTTAGCTACGATTATAAAAAAAATTTTTTTGTATACAAGATATTGTAATTTGGTGATTTCCATATTAATATTTCTACTCGATATCCCACCGTGTTGCACCATGAATTCTGATCACTGCCCATTTTTACATACACACACACTATGAAACTTACGAAGCTACAGCTTCACAGATTTTTCCTCTATATAATATTTGCATAAATTAGGACCAATCCCGAATTTCTAAAAACACAATTTATTCATATTATTTTGTAGTCCCGGGATAATAACTCTATGTTGTTATACGTGCGGAGGTGCCGATGTTTCGTTGTCATATTGACAACAGATTCTTACATTCTGATATTGTGTATTTGGCTAGCTAGAGCCAATCAATGAGATCGACGAGTTCATTAGAAACGTATATAATAAAATGCACTAAACTGGGTAAAATCGTACAGCTCCGAAAACTGGATTTGAAAACAGTATCTAACAAGATCAACCAAAAAATAGTCCTAATTACTTAATTATTAATCATCATAAATCCTTTATAAGCTAAGTTTGTACGGAATCCTCGGTGCGCGAATCGGGTTCTCATTCAAACTGTTTTTTTTTTCATATTAATAATAAATATAATATAATATTTTGGGGACAATCTTACACAAATCAACCTAGTCCCAAACTAAGCAAAGCTTATACTATGGGTACTAGACGACGATATACATATACTTATATAGAAAAATAAATACTTAAATACATAGAAAACATCCATGACTCAGGAACAAATATTCGTGCTCATCACACAAATAAATGCCCTTACCGGGATTCGAACCTGGGACCTCCGGCTTCGTAGGCAGGGACCAACTAGGCTACAGAGGTAATAAATAAGCAATGTATCATTTGACACACTGTTTGAATTCGATTGTGTAGTGCCATCTATTTTACTAACACAGCTCGAACATGTAGGTATTAGAGGCAATGCTTTAAAATTATTTGAAAACTATTTTACGAACAGAAAACAGGCGACTGTCATTGATACTTATAATAAAAATACCAAAACTATTGAACAAGTACGATCTAATTTTAAAAGTATAAAACTCGGAGTACCTCAAGGTAGTATCCTAGGCCCTCTTTTATTTTTAATCTATGTCAACGAATTACCAAATGTTATGGATGAATTATGCGTAATGTTTGCCGACGATGCAACCATTTTATTTTCCGGTGAAACATTAGATGATGATTTTCAAAAAAATATAAATAACACTGTAAAAACTGTCGTCAGCTGGTTAAAATCAATAAACTTAACGGTGAATTTAACAAAAACTAAGCTTATGCAATTTCGTAACCACAAACAAATTCCAGCAAAATTAAATGTTATGGAATCTGGTATTTCAATTGAAGAAATAGAAACAATTAGTTTCTTAGGTATAATAATAGATCCTCATTTAACCTGGAAACACCACATACAAAAAATTAACAACAAAATTTCAAGTCAATGTTACGCACTATCTATATTAGCCGATACGTGTTCCCAAGAAGCCGTTATTACTGCGTACTATGCTAACATATACTCCTTATTAACTTATGGTGTAATATACTGGGGTAACTCGACAGACGTACAGTCCACCTTTGTTTTGCAAAAAAGGTGCTTGAGAATTATCTTTCGCATGAACAACAGGCAATCACTCCGAAATATTTTTAAAGGGCAAGGTTTTCTAACATTAACTAGCATTTATATTTATGAGCTCTGTAACTTTGTAAAAAGTAACAAAGATTACTTCACAACACTAGCCTCCCAACGCAATAATATACGTAGTCAATATAGGTACAATTTAACATTGCCTTTGGTAAAAAATAAAACTTACGATAAAAGCACATTTATTAGTGCCATTCGAGTTTTTAATCAGCTTCCTAGCGAAATAAAAATGTTGGATGACGTAAAATTTAAACGTAATCTAAAAACATGGTTAAATAAGAATGGTTTCTATTCATTAAAAGAATTTTTTGAATTTTCATCTTAAAGAAAAAGATTGTGTTATATATTCGTTTTGTTTTCCTTAGTTTTAAGTTAATATTGTACACCCGAAATGGGTAACCGTTGGGACCTAACACTTGTATAAAATACCATCTATGTAACACGGTTAAACAATAAAGTTTTTTCTATTTCTATTTCTATTTCTATAATAAGAAGCCGCGTTTTCGGCAAACGAAACCAGTTTGCATAGAGATCAACATGGTTGAGTGAAACGCATTAAGTGCCGCGGCTTGCAGACGGCGCTTGCGACTTTTGCCTCGCGGCGTCGCAACAGTGCCGCCCGAGCGCCTTGCGTTATCCTAGCAAGCTTGGTAAAACCGATGCCAGCCACGGCGGTTATTCAATAATAAGTCGTATTTAAGTGTGCGTTAAAATCATATTCCTTTAAACTGTTTCAAAACCTCATGATACGGTAACCGTATTGGATGGGGTTTTTATTTCGGTTAGTGTTAACCTAGGTTAACTGAGTTAACTGGATCGTTGGGGTTACCCTTTCAATAAGGTTACCTTATGATAAGGTAACCTTATTGATTGGGGTTTTTAAAACAACCTTTAAAATAAGCCTATGGAAAACCCCGATTAGGGTAACCGGTTCCGGTCCCTGGGCCCGGAGGCCAAAGCCTCGGAGGCGACTGCTTGACGTCTTCATTGAATGAGAAAGGTAGAAGAAGAGTTGAAGAGTATCTCTTAGTAGTCTGTGTTTGATGACTTTTCAACTCTAGATATTAGATTATAAGCTTCCAGACAGCTTGATTTGAACTCCGAATACGGCTGTCCAGCCAGCACTGTAGAGGTTGCATAGCCGACTTCTACAGTACCATTTGTCATCACCATTGCCATACTTTTTTAGGGTTCCGTACTCAAAGAGTAAAACGGGACCCTATTACTAAGACTCCGCTGTCCGTCCGTACATCCGTCCATCCGTCTGTCTGTCACCAGGCTGTATTTCACTGATACCGTGATAGTTCCAGTTGGAATTTTCACAGATGATGTTTTTCTGTTGCCGCTATAACATCAAATACTAAAAACAAAATAAAATAAATATTTTTATTGATAATGGTACGGAACCCTTCGTGCGCGAGTCCGACTCGCACTTGGCCAGTTTTTTTTAAATGCTACGACGGTGGTAAACAAGCATATGGTTTGTCTGAAGGTAAGTCGACACCGTAAAATGGACTCTTGCGATTCCTTCGTCCGACCGTATTGAATTAGGAATGGATGAAGTCCCTGATTTTTTTTTTGGTGATAGGAATAGGTAACCTTCCTTAGTACGAGAAAAAAGTTGCAGAATTTTCAGCTGCGTCAATTATTTTTGAAAAATATTAACAGTTTCCTCACTTACGTTTTGGGTTTAGGACGGCGAATAGACACTTTCCTTGATCCGTCTCATATTGCAAAAAAATATTTTAAATATCTGACCCTGGCAATGACAAATATAGCTGTTGCAGCTGTCAATATCATTGCCAGTGTCAGTTTACCACGGATATTTGAGATATTTTCTTGTAATATATTATGACGGATCAAGGAAAGTGTCTTATTCGCCGTCCTAAACCCAAAACGTAAGTGAGGAAAATGTTTGTATTTTTCAAAAATAATTGACGAAGCTGAAAAGTCTGCAACTTTTTTCTGGTGCTAAGGAAGGTTATTCCTATCACCAAAAAAATCATCACGCGGTTCCAAAATTTTCATCGATTCCCAATTGAGGATTCGTTCTGTTGATAGCTAGAGACGAACACGGGTCCTCACTCTCAACACAACATCCTCGCGAGATTTGGCGACGTAACTATACGATACGTATGTACAATGGGCTTGTGACCTTAAATTAAATAAATTATATTCTGTATTCGATAAAGTTAAAATGGCAATTGTAATGCAATATAAACATAAATTGGGAGATCTTGTTAAGTACACAAGGAAAGGCAACCTACGAACCCTGACCAGTAAGAATGTATACATAATTAACAAATATAACAACACATATGGGCAAAGAGTGTGGTCTAACTACCTACCCTTTGTATTAAACAGCTTTCCCAAAACTATTGTAGAAAATATAGAAAGTAAACCTACAAAAACTAAAAATATAAAATAAATAAAAATAAAAAGCATTTATTTCGGACAAAATAATCCATAGATGTTAGTATTACAATCAACTTAAATAACTATGTTAGTACCTAAACTTAAGTGCTGAGAGGTCCAGTGCCTGATTAGGGCGCTGTCCCATCTCTCTGCCACGACAGCCAGGAGACCGTGGCGGCTGGTGCGCACTCTGCGGAGCGTCGCGGCGCAGCGCTTGCGCAGCGTGGCGTGGAATCCATCCACATGCGCGTCGGCGAACATGCCCGACGCGCTACAGTATCGCGGCAGCCGCAACAATACCCTGAAGGCGTCGTTATATTGTACACGCATGGCATTAATAGCACGCTGCGTGTACCTCGTCCACAGGCTGCAGGCGTACAGCGAAGTACAGTACGCTCGAAAGAGTGTTACTTTAACTTGCGCTGTACACCTGCTGAACCTCCGGGCTATCATGTTGGCCCTGACGGCCAATGCCCTACGCTCGCGTTCGATATCCGCATCGTCACGCAGATCATCGGTGACCAAGTGCCCAAGATATTTAAATGAATAAACCCTTTTAAGTAGCTCGCCATTCAAACGAATGGGTGGGACATGAGATGGGCACTTGTTCCCCGCCTTAAATACCATGTACTCGCTCTTGAGCACATTGTACTTCAGGCCGTGACTTAGAGCATATGATTCGCATTTCTCAATCAGTACACGCATACCACCAACCGAGGGGCTCAGCAGTACCATGTCATCAGCATAGCTTATGTTATTAAAACAAACCCTGTCTATGTGACAACCAACATGCATACTGCTAAGCCCACCGATAAGGGCATCCATGTACAGATTGAAGAGCTTGGGAGAGGTAAGCCCCCCCTGCCTGACCCCGCACTCCAAGCCATATTCGTCCGACAGCTCGTTACCCCAACGAACACTATTTCGCTGGCTCGCGTACCAACACCTAAATATGCGTGTGAGTTCCTTAGGAAATTGCACTTCGTCTAGTTTTTTCCAAAGTAGGTCGTAATTTACAAGATCGAAGGCTTTGGAAAGATCTAAAAAGCACGCATATATAGGCGTCTTCCTGCGGGTGTAGTATTCAACGGCCTGCTTCAAACAAACAATTGCACTTTCGATAGATAATCCGGCGCGAAAACCGAACTGCGCGTCATTTAGTTTCATATACCTATCCAACTGTAAGTTAAGCAGGCCATCGAATACCCTTACGAATTAAGAAAATGTTCATTATGGCCCCCAGTAGTAACATAGATAAATATAACTAGTTATTAAGATAAAAAAGTTTAGTAAATAATCTTAAATATTAAAGATTGTACTAAATGTAACTGATATATATAATTTAATCACAGATCTGAAAATAAACAGTTCAAATTTTTTTTTTTTTTTTATTTGTTTACGATGCCATTCGAACCAGTTTTTGTAGATGAACAAATGTTTGTATGGAAGCAACTACAGTTAAAGGACATTAATAGCCAAAAAATCGAGTTAAAGACGGACCTCGCTGACAGCAGCCGAAACGCTTCATACTGATTGGCTTTAAAGTGTGACGTCACACCGTGCAATTTGTACTAACCGTTGCATGGAAAATGAAGTAAATTGCTGTTTCGGTCGCGAAATACTGCGTTTAGGTCCATAGTTGTTCTACAAATTTGTTTCTATAAAAGCGTAAGGATTCTATTAGTACCTTTAAATTTACTCTTGGACAATATATAAAAAAACTTTTTTTTCTAAACTTTCAAGGTTCATATCTTTTTATGATTTGAATTATATTTTGTAATTTATACTTTATTACAATCATTTGATGGTTTACTATCCATTTAGCAACACGACGTTATCAAACATGTACAGTCAGCACCGTATAGTTAGTAGAGCAGCAAGAGTAGCCAAATAATATATATCGTAACACACCCTTATTCTGACAGTAATAAAGACGTGTACTGAAATATTTTGGCTGCTACTAACTATAAATATGATGCTAACTGTGTATAGGGGTTGAAATTAAAGATGAAATTATGAAAGACGGGTGTTGGTACTTCATGCATGCATATCACGAAGGCGTGTAGTAGGGTTTAACCAACTAAACTAAAACCAGCCCGTAATATAGTATTGTGTTGTGTTATGTACGGTCGGCCAAGAAAGTGGTCTACCAGTTTTGACAAAAGTTTCTGTGATATCTGATTGTCGCTAAGGTTACTGTCATAATATTATTGCAAGTGGAAATCGACCTTGTTGTTTCATGACGTTCAAATGAACCTCGACCGTAGGGTGGTAGACCACATTTTTGGCCGACTGTACCTACTTCATTTATCAGAAAATATACACAAGATTTCAAAGACGCTCATTCAAAAATTCAAACTTGGTTAATTTTTTTTGAACAACGAACCAATTGTAGGTGGAAGTAGTGCTTGAATGAAACTGGGTGAAACATGCTCGCATCCGAACCTTTACTTACCTACCTCCGTTTGTGAATGCCAATGAATGGACATAAGGCGACACCTTCCGAGAAACTGCATAACAAGGCTTGGGAAATTAACCTTTATCATTGTCAGCGGTTCAGATTCCTAATTGTATTGAAAAAGAAAGAAAGAAAATACGTTTATTTAGAACTTTGTAGGATAAAAGACAAAAAATTACAGACATAATGATTAAATGCTAAAATGGCTGCCACTCAGCATTGCGAATGCATGCACTTTTTAACCGACTTTAAAAAAGGAGGAAGTTCTAAATTCGTCTGTTTTTTTAATATTTTTGGGTTTACGCGATAATTCGGTAATTTATGAACCGATTTGAAAGTTTTATTCTTTGTTTGCAAGCATATACTTCCAGATTGGTCCCGTTGTCACCAAAACCCAATGCTGATGATGGGATCCTGGAGAAATCGAGGGAACTCTTTAAATTTTATAGGCAAACTTGAAGCAATTTGGCTACTGATTTGAAGTCGGTTAAAACTTTGTTTTTAAATTAAATTATTATTAAAAGTTAATGGCCGCGGTGCAATTGAACTGGAGATTTAGAATAACTATACCTGACATGGGATCTACTTACGTAATTTATCACATACCTATACGTATTCGTTCCTGTCTCTGTGAGCACCTGTATCATTGTGACTTGTGACCCTTAGAATCGAACCAACATCGTCAAATACTGATATGTTGTTTGACTTGTACCTAATATGTGTTATCCTTGCAATCATTACTCATAGAGTACATCTGAATGTCTGTCTATTTAGACCAGCTAGACAGGACTGGCTTACCACGAGGCAGCTTGACCCGTTGTAAAGAAGAGGTCTTTAAATAGCGTCTAAATTTAAATTACTTATCAGATTGTGTCCTTTTCATGCTTTAACCACTGAACGCTTAATTAATTTAGATGACATTTGATGTGGAAATAGTTAATGCCCTTGAGAAGGACACAAGCTTATCCCACACCTCCACAATCACCTCGCTACCTAAAGTACCTAAGGAAGCGAAATGGTGGGTGGAAGTTTGTGTAGAAGTGCGATTAATAAGTTCTACATCAGAAGTCGATGGCAAAAGCTAGTTCAGAGGTATTCCAAGACAGGATTTCTAGCTGATGCAAGTAACAGTAAAACCTGTTTCCCAAACATGTTCTGTCTAAATTAGAATTTCGATGACGGAAAACACGCTGAGGTACGTAAACTGTGTCGTGTGTTGAACTAATAAAGTCTATTCTAGCTTGTCTAGGTACTTGGTACTTTATAGTTGTGGTTGATTTGGACATTATATTCAAGTAGTTATTAAGAGGAATAAGAGGATATAAAAACAACATCAAAGCTAAGCAAAACTTTTATTAGCCACTGAATCCAAATCGGGAAAATTTCCATACACTTACCTACATGTACTTACTCTTATTTCAAGATTTTGAATAAATCCAACCGTCAGCCAAAGAACGGAGTTCACTGTAACTCAAATCTGCATTGTCATAGCGAAACTCGAATAGCGTTCTCATTATTATTAGGGCATGTTAATTTCCTCCATAGAACAACTTCATTATTTCCCACTGGTATACTTCGACTGAATCCGTATCGTGGCTGGGAACGGAAGAATTCGTGTGTAGGAGTATTTTGAGGCCTGTAATTACCTTTTGTGTTCTTTGATGGACGACGTCAAAGATATGTCTACCCTCTTGAACCTTATACCTTTGTTAATAAGGCGAATAATTTATACATATCTTTTGAACTGAACAAATGTCGCCATTCGCCTGCTACGTAAGTATAACAATAATAATTAATAATTCGACGTAGGCACATTCCTTAGATCATAAAATGTATATCTACGTTTTAATTTAGATGGTTGAACTTTTTTTAATTATTGTATTATTAGGGGCCACCAGCAGTGGCAACAACAATCACAAGCACTAATTACAAAAAGTATGTGGTTTATGTTTAATCTTGCCACCAATGACTATTGAACATGGCAGCAGTCCAGAACATTACAGTAAAGGAGCATTACAGGATAGGAATAACAAGGTAAAAAAAAACAACGAAATACCTAAAATTATAGTTTCTGTAATAGGTTCGTAACGTAATTCCGATAACGACATTAACGACAACAACCATTAGAAAACCATTTAGTTATTACAATGGTTATTATCTATTTGCGGTTGCTCAATTGGAATGTCGTAGTTCTTTACCATCTATTTGTCAAGTATCGGTGTAACTATTGATAATGTTAAATTGGTTAGAGTATACATAATGAATGAAGTTAAGGGGACGTAGGTTCGTGGTCTTCTCTCCCTCTCACTGAGCATAAGCGTGAGCGAGATGGAAGTGCGTGTTTGAAAGCGCGGATATCATGTTTTTTTAATTTTATTTCTTTGTGTGTTTAAATAAATAATTTACTTTAAAAACAAAGTTTTAACCGACGAAATATCAATCATCCCCCATTTTCCTACCCTTAGGGTTGGTTTTTTTTTCCAAATTTATATGGGACCAACTTTGGGGTATACCCTTTCCAACTAAAAAAGAATTATCCAAATCGAACTACTCTGTAAAAAGTTATGCGTGGTCATACATAAAAAAAAATATATATATACGCGTCGACTTGAGAACCTCCTCCGTTTTTGTCGTCGGTTGAAAAGTAATAGCTGATTTCCATCAAACATGACACTGCCGATTTTTAAAACCAATTGTAATATGTTTAGCTGTTGTGCATAATTTGTTACGATTTATTTAAGTGTATTTTAGACCTATGTTCGTGATTTTTTTCAATAGAGCGAAAGTCAAAAACTCAGGATTCGAATAGCTGATTTCCCTCTAGAAAGGCCTCAAGATTGCTAATTAAATTTAAGGCAGCCGTATTATAATCCAAACAAGAGCTACGATTTTTTTAATGTCCGTTTTCGGAGCTCACGTCGCCTTAACATACAATAGAGCCTATACATTTTGGCTGGGGGCTGGACTTGGCGAACAGTTTAACTCAAATCCCAACAAGTTCATGAATCAGTTAAGTGTGTCATAAGTTCACGGCCCTTATTCATGAATGTCCATTGAATTTATTTTACTTAGTTCAAATGCCGTTAAAAATCGTTTGTCCTTAAAACTGCCGTGCCGCTTTGAAATGTATGTTGGTAAGAGAGGGATAAAAACAAAAAGCATTTTTAGTTATCAGAGGTTGGTCAAGTTTTATTAATCAGGGCGCTAGTTTCCCTTCTGGGTTGCAAGGCTAGAAAGTAGTGCCTACCCTAATAATATAAATTGGATCATCAATACCCGAGAAGCGGTATAAGGTTGCCTATCCTATCCATCCATCATTAAAGCAACGTGTTCAATACAGAATTGAACATAAGACTAGCAACAGTAGCAACATCGTGAATTCTTGGTAGGTCTGCCGCCTGGCAACACCAACACCAAATCTATAGATTAGTAGAGCATGTTCGAGAAAGATTTTCTGACTCGTTGGTGTTGCCAGGCGGCAGACCTACCAAGAATTCACGATGTTGCTAGTCTTATGTTCAATTCTGTATTGAACACGTTGCTTTAATGATGGATGGATAGGATATGTTTATTTATGGAATAAACACTATTATTTAGATTAGTTTGTGCCCACATAGCCCAACTATGTACACAAAATTCTACTAAATATGTTAAATTATGTGGGCACAAAATAATCTAAATAATAGTGTTTATTCCATAAATAAACATATTTATTTTGATTTATTCAACACAACGCTTGCTTTGTTTTCACACAAATCGAGTTATCGAATTTGGTAGCTGTGCTACTTGTTTCTTATATAAAAGCATTTTAAAGCTTATACTATGAATATTGTCCCGGATCATTATAATGTTGCTAGCGGCTTAACAGACTAAAAAGCGAAAAAAATTACATTACAAACTTAATTTGACAGGGTATATCAATTGTTTTAGACATACGCTGGCGCGGAGAGCTCATCAGGACTCAACCCGCAAGCCCAAGCCATACTCGACAGCCTAAACACAAAGTACTACTTCTACACGAGGACACGGGGACTCTTCAGGATCTGCTACCCCAAGGAGCGCCCTCCAACAGGTTAGTTCAAAAAATTAAGAAAAATTACAAGTAATCGCACGCTGGAGCTCTTTTAATTTAACGTGCTTTGACTTATACGGATATTGGAACTAGAAATGAACTAAAGATCTGATGGGAGGAAATGGATGCATTTATTAACGCAGCTTCTATTATTAGGTCAGAAAAAAAAACACTGAATTCGAGACGTTAAATATACAAGTAGTTGGTGTTATATTTTCTTGTGCTAATCGTTTTTTATTATTGGTTTTTAGGGTTCCGTACTCAAAGAGTAAAACGGGACCCTATTATATACTAAGACTCCGCTGTCCGTCCGTCCGTCTGTCTGTCACCAGGCTGTATCTCACTGATACCGTGATAGTTTCAGCTGAAATTTTCACAGATGATGTATTTCTGTTGCCGTTATAACAACAAATACTAAAAACAAAAAAATATATATTTTTATTGATAATGGTACGGAACCCTTCGTGTGCTAGTCCGACTCGCACTTGGCCGGTTTTTTATTATTCACGTGCACAATGTCCTATTCTGTATTTAGGCGCTGTTTCTATATTCGTCTCGTTTGATGATTAGAATAGATGGACTTGAAAAGGTTACAGGAATCGATGAAAACGATTTGATAAATGATAAGTTTCGTGTATCACGGATCCGTGTTCCGGCTCATCATACGATAGATGGACTCTCGAATAGATGTTGCTACGTTAAAGGAATATTTCAGACATCACAGAAATAATTACGATACTCGAATCGAGCTAAATACCATCTCCATCGAAAGATAATTACACATTCCATAATTTCTCAGAAACGCCACAAAACAATCATCACAGTGTTAACTCTAATGAACGCCCATGGTAATGATCTTTGCCTATTGGAGCGTAAACTAAATTTCACGGGATTATGAACGTAAACACAGAAGAAATATGACTTATAATGGTGTGATATCATTGTCGATGTAATGGTCAGTGGAACAGGTGTGCGGTAAATCGGTAACTGTTGCTAATAAATACAATAAACATAACGTCCTAAATAACTGACCCATTTGAGTTGAGGTATCAATGCCATTTAGTGACATTGGGCGATATTCTTCTAATTGAAAAACCATTAGGTGTTTTTATGAATTAATTTTCTTAGATCATATTGTAGGAATTATTAAAATAGTTTTTATATTACGAGGTTATTTATTACGCATTTTTTTGAAACAGGTGTAAAAGCAAGTCTCTTTGTAACCCCTCGACGGAAAAAGACGGTGTTATAAGTTTGACGTGTCTGTGTGTGTGTCTGTCTGTGGCATCGTAGCTCCTTAACGAATGGACCGATTTTAATGCGGTTTTTTTATCCGAAAGCTGACGTGATCGAGGTGGCTCTTAGCTACGTTTCAACAAAATCGGTACAGTTGTTTTTTAGATATTGAACTTTGAAATGAAAATTTCGGTGGTTTCTCAACTCTTCTAAGTTGTAGTTATTACTTATTTTTTAATAATCAACCCTGAAGTCTATTATTAGTTAAATTTCACTTTCGACCGGCATCAATTACATCGATAGAAATAAATAATAGAAAGCAAGACACCTAACGAGTTTAGTGCCACGCCTTAGCGTCCAGAAAAAATGTAGTCATCAGTTTTAATAACATTTATATTCGTTAGCAAGTCACCACTTATACTTAAGATTATTTGCATTGGCCGAATTGCATCAAAGTAGTCCATCCAAAAAGCAACTCTACCGTCCAAGGTAGAAGATTGCAATTCCAGCGACAGTCTTATAAATAATTTACTTTTCAAATCAAAGTTTTAACCGACTTGAAATCAGTAGCCAAATTGCTTCAAGTTTGCCTATTAAATTTGAAGAGTTCCCTCGATTTCTCCAAGATCCCATCATTAGAACTGGATTTTGGTGACAACGGGACCAATCTGGAAGTATATGATTCCAAACAAGGAAAAAAAAATTCAAATCGGTTTTCAAACACACATAAAAAAAAACATACAGACGAATTGAGAACCTCCTCCTTTTTTAAAGTCGGTTAAAAATCGGCCATATTCATTAATTTCAACCATATAATATATATATGTATATGCTCGGTTGTTTCGGTAACCGTAAGTTACGTTCCTTAAAATCAGTTCCCTACGAGATGACAGCTGGCGCCATATTTAAAGACTAGCTGTTGCCCGCGACTTCATCCGCGTAGAACTTAATACTTAGAAAATATAATGCAAACAAACTTCTACCATCTTAAGGGATGATTTCCGAGGCAAAAACTATTCTATATCCTTTGTAGGGTCTCAAATTATCTCTATACCAAATTTCATCTAGGTACATGGATTTTATCCAAACTCTCACCCCCTATTTCATACCCTTACGGAATGATTTTCGGGATAAAAACTATCTAATGTCATTCTTCGGGACTCAAACGACCTTTATACCAAATTTCATCTAAACGGGATTCATCCAAATTTTCACCCCCCATTTCACCCCCTTAGGGAGTGATTTCCGGAATTACAACTATCCTAAGTCCTTTCCCAGGACTCAAGCTATCTCTATACCAAATCGTATTAAAATGGGTTCCATCCGAATTTTCACCCCTAATTTCACCCCCTTAGGGGATGATTTCTGGGGTAAAAACTATCCCATGTCCTTTTCCAGGACTTAACCTATATCTACACCAAATTTCATCAAAATAGATTACATCCAAATTTTCACCCCCCCCCCCCCCCTTTCATCCCCTTAGGGGATGATTTCCGGGATAAAACCTATTATATGTCCTTCCCCGGGACTCTAAACTATTTATATACCAAATTTCATCTAAATCGGTGCAGCGGTTTAAGTAGCTCCATACAAATTTCCACCCCCAATTTCAGCCCCTCAGATATAAAAACTACCCTTTGTCCTTCCCCGGGGCTCATTTCATCTAAATCGGTTCAGCGGTTTAGGCGTGAAGAGGTAACAGACAGACATACTTTCGCATTTATAATATTAGTATGGAGGTATGGATTATGGAATATTAAGCTAAGTATTATTTTATTACTAACAATAATGATCCATGTTGGTCCCTGAATAAATGAATTGAATTAGTATGGATAGTATGGATTATTTCCGCTTGTCTTCCAAATAGAGGTGTAGCTGTAGACTCACTTCAAAAGAAAGAAGAAACGAAAAACTCATTCAAATATCTCAAAAAATTACGAAGCTACAATCGTTTTAATGTCGCTTGTTAGAGTGAGAAAACGATCAGGGACCGTGACGTCACGATCCTCGAGCGTCATAGTAAAAAACAATCGTTTCATTGTAAAGGTGCGTTTTGCGGAAAAGAGACGCAACAAACCCCCTCTTAAAACTTTATACACTTATAACTTACTTAACTTAGTAATTACCTATATAGCCTCTTGCGTTGTTTTTTTTTCGAGATTTTTATTTTGTTTAGTGTTTACATCCCTATTTTCGATAAGATAAGATAAAATAAGAATTATTTATTATCAGAACTGTGTACATTTAGTTGTTTTGGGTAAAATAAAGTCCAACAGCTTGCCCATTTCGGACGTACAATATCAAACTTAAAGCTAGTCAAATATACTAAAACAATAACAACAATAGTATTTCCAAATAATTTTAACCATATTCACACATAAAATATTAATTTAGATCTATCCGACATCCGTATTTTCTTTTAAACCACGAACTTCGGAATTCGAAAATATTATTAATAGGCGAAAGAAAGGCAAAGCAATGCCGCCATTTTGTCCGTAGTATTTCTTATTACTGTGATTTTGACGTTTCTTTTAGCTGACAGATGTGGCGGCGATATACTTTAAGAATAATAAATGAAAAATTAAATGAAGTCGTATATTACGGAAAATAAATTAATTGTCGCAATCGGATAAAAACTATCCTAAGTTGCAGCTGGAATAATAATGTACCTATATAAAATGTTTCATATTTTTCCGTCCATGGGATGCTGAGAACATTCGTACCACAGAAAGCTTAGTTTCAAACTGGCTGATTCTTTTTTTAATTTAGAGATTTATTATAAATGGAGATTATACCAGCCTGTCTTGGTTAATGCAACCCGCTCTTAATGATTTAGATTTGAGCATAAGCGTAGTTTTTCAATGGTTCAACCTTGAATGGGACTCATTGTGGCGGTCTATAGTAAATTTGTCAACAACTGTCAAGTTTACTATTGACCGCCACCGCTGGCCGCGTCAGTGTGAATCAGGCTTTAGTGACGAATTGTGGGTTTTAGCGTTTACGTCGTACTCACAGACTGACAAAGAATAACCCTATTCCCTCTAAAAAGGCCACTCACACTAGAGACAACTTGTCTTGTGCAGCAGGAAAAAAAAACGAATTTCAACTTTATAAAGTTGAAATTAGTTTTTTTTTGTCCCTGATATTTAAACCGGCTACTTACTGCAAGCTATTCCAGAGGCGCGCACCATATCACGCAAAAACTCTGCTTTCGTTAGAGCTAATGTGGATGTCTTTGGAAGTACATAGTTGGGGAATTGTGTACCGTGAATGCTTAAGGTACTGTGAAGCGATGTATAGATGCAATTCCTCTGACATATATTCAAATTAAGGTATATATCTTATTCGTAATTCACAGTGACTTAGTTTTTAACTGTAATGCTGTGTAATTATTTTAAAAAAGTAAATACATTTCTGTTTTTGAAAAAGAGACAAAAACAAAACACATTTTTCTTTACATAGTATATATGTCAGTCAAGTTTTATGAATGAGTTAAATGCTTAAAAACTGTTAAGTATTTCCGTAGGAACAGGTTACTTGGTCCATGAACTTATCCGCAGAATTTTTGGGTTACCGGTATTCGGTGACTTCCGGCCAGTTGGAAAGTAGCCGGTCTTTAATTACCTCTCATATATTCAGCTCAAGTAAGACGCGCCTTCGCCGCCGGCCATATTTGCAAGGTTAGACATCGAATTTGTACAAACGTTTTGTATGCAAAACAGTTTGTAAGGTCTAGGCCGTACGTGGATTTTTAATTTGTTTTTCAATTGATGTATGGTTTTATGAGTTATTTAGAATTTAGTGTCCATTAACTCAAAATATTTTATTTCTCAAGAACAGAGGGGTGATCACGTAACGTTTCAACCGCACGATAGGAGTCACAGCAAATGTCATTTTCCCATACAAAAAGTGACATTTTGGTCTACCTAACGCGCGTACAATGCGTTACGTGATCGACCTGCAGGGCAAGTTACCTAGTTACGAAAACTAGGTTTGAAAAGTACGTTTTGTGTCGAATTGTATCATTAAAATGACAGTTGCAACGCAGGAACGTCCCTCCAAAGTACGACATAGATCCCTGATGCCTGATCAAGTAATCATACTTTAGTTGAGGCATACAAATGAGAATCGGCTGAACATAATGATAACAAGTGGAACAGATTAAATATTTAGGCTTTACTATAGACTCTGGGCTGACATGGTCCCCTCACATCGATTCCCTATGCGACTCACTGTCGTCGGCGTGCTTTGCTCTGTCTAGACTTGCACCAAGCCTTATCCGCAGACAATTTAAAAAAGGCTTATTACGGATATTTTAATTCTATCCTGATCCAAGGTGTAGACCTCTGGGGATTGGCTGCTCATCGTCACAAAGCATTTAAAATGCAAAAACGCGCACTGCGAATAATCTACAGGAAACCTCTAGATCACCCTGCCAGGGATCTGTTTAAAAAGCACGGAATATTAACACTCCCCTCGGTTTATATATTGTCAGCGTGCCAATATGTTAGGTCAAATCTCGCACAGTATAAGACGAACTCTAACCGTGAAGGTAATAACCGTAGACGGCCATTGCTGCTCGCTCCTATGCGGCGACTAGCCAAGTGCCGAAAGTCGCTCAGTATCATTGGCCCCAAAATTTATAATATGGTTCCGATCCACATAATGTCATCTGAAAGTGACATGATATTTACAAAAAAACTCAAATCAACTCTTATAGATGCAGCATGTTACAGTGTAGATGAGTTTCTAGAGGTCAGATAATTTGACTGATTGACCATCATCTTAAATGTTATTATTAATTGTACCTAGGTATTGCTCCTGCATATTTTATTTATTGTTCTGTCCAAATTTATAAATGTATACTTTAGTATATAAATAAGACGTTCTGTATTTATTGCAAATCCATTATGACCTGTAAATTAATATTTACTAATAAAGAAACTGAACTGAACTGAACTGAACCACCACCCTATATAAGGTAACAAGTAACCATACTACAGCGCAGCATGTTAAGTTGTGTTTCTACACATCTATAATACTAGACATACTAGAAAAGCTCGACTTTGAGGCCTTTACAATTTGACCCCTTTTCATTGGTTCAACTACGCGCAATTGCAGGTCAGACTTACACTCGGTCTATGTGGCGATAAGATCTTTAAGGCGCATGTAGACATGAAAAGTTTTGTCTCGCTAGCTCGCTAATGTGCCCTGCGCCTGCGCTCGGAAACTTGTGATAATCTGTATAAGTGTGTTCTGTGCGTGTAGGTAAGCTATACAATGATCAGGGGTCCGCAACCTTTTAGCAACCAAGGGTCATAAAAAAAAAATACGCGGGCCGCACTTCTAAATTATTCGTGACTTTAGCAGGCAATACCAAAATTCTGAATTCAACAACTTTTTCATACAGATAGGCTCGCGGGCCGCAAGCAAGGCGGCCCGCGGGCCGCCTGTTGCCGACCGCTGCGTGGTCTAGGTAAATGTATTTTGTACCTGTATTTCCCGAAAGAACTGTCACCAGAATATCACTTTTGTTCTTTAAAAAAAAACAAGCAATGTAATTTTATTGTTCGCATACCAAAGTTTTACATTTTATACCTATAATTAAAATGTAGTCGCTTAGTTTTCAACAAGTAAGTAAGTCATTTATTTGCATAAAATAGTGTACAATAAGATGGTCACAGATGCAATATGTATTTAGCTCAACTGTTTTGCCTTTAAGACATGCAATCAACAGAGATTATGTCACATTATGAAATATATATTACAATATAAACATTGTTATTAATGTGAAACCATTACATTGTTGAATGTTTACAATACTATCCACATGATTGACAAACGAAATACAATATCTAAATTAATATATAAATGATGAAATATGTCCATACAAAGTCGAAAGTTTGAAAAAAAAATAATAATGTATTGTAAAGTCCCATTCCGACTCCTTACCAAAACAATTCAAACTATTTCAAGCATCCTCAAACCATTGTGAGTCTTCGTACATAGCCGATGGTATGTAGACTATGTAGGACTGGTCGTAAACGCTGCGCGTACGCATTACGTGCCTCGCGTTACCTCCGCCAAGGCTGCGCGATCACGTTTAGATTGTCACTGCGCTGATAATAGTGGCACAACTAGTCAAGGGTGCTGAACAAAGAATTGCTATAAGAAAAATGGATTTTGTTCTTAATGCTGATATTAATCGTCGTGCGTGAAACTAGAACTAGAATACATTGTAAAGAATAATTTTAAATTAGGAACGATTTATTGACAAGGTTGACTGATGACCTGGTAAAAGTCGCGGGAGTCCCCTGGATACGGTTGGCGAGGACCGATCACTTTGGCGATCGAAATGTCCAGCAGTGGACGACTTTCGGCTGATATGATGATGAATGTTTTTACTCAAGCAAGTTAAACGTCCCAATGTTTGGTTCCTTAATTTCTAATAGTTAAAACCTATTGTTCACCTCTATTGTTATAATTATGAATTAAGATTGAAAAGTGTCAAGTATTGCGCCAGCGCCAGCACTGGGACTCCGTTACAACAACCGCCATCATCATCCTCATAGTCATAGCGTTATTCCCGGTTGTGCCCCTAAAGGAGCCCGGGGTCCGCTTTGACACCCAAGCACAATCCCAAGATTTGGCATAGGCACTAGTTTTACGAAAGCGACTGCCGTCTGACGTTCCACTCCAGAGGCAAAACTAGACCTTATTCCGATTAGACCGGTTTCCTCACGATGTTTTCCTTCACCGAAAAGCTAACGGTAATTATATTCCGTACAAGTTCCGAAAAACTTATTGGTACGAGCCGGGATTCGAACCCACGACCGCCGCTTGACAACCGCGGTTAAGCTATTATATAAGGCTTCTTTAAGTATTGAGACAAAAACATTTTCACGGTATTTTGGTTAATAACATTTCAGGATGAATTTTGATGGCAATTTTTATTTTAGAGCTGCGCTACGCTCTTCTTGGCGAGTACCTAATCATAATCATTTCTCTTCTCCATTCTCTGGCATTTGGCTTTCGTGATATTATGACACGATGCATGGATACTATTTAGTCTGAACCTTCCTCTGCTTCTCTTTCCCTAGATGTTGCCCTGTCAAATGTAGAGGCACATTTGACTAACGTATTCAAAAGAAGTTACGCATTGTACTTAAAAGCATTCAGGAAGTAACACTAACGTTCTTGTAAGTCAACACATCCCAAATTGGCTTCTCATGTTTTGTTTAAAAACAAATCAAACAAAGATTTCGAAATGGTGTTTGTGCGATTGTTACAAACTTTAACAATAGATACACTTCTGGTGTTGAACTGTAGAGGACGCAGCCTTGACCGCCTGTTTTTCAGTGGTCGTCCTCCGTTAGTGAAGCCATTGTCAATTTACCATGGCGTCTGAGAGTTCAAGTTAAGATTGTTGACACGGAGACCCACATTTAATATTGAATTATTCACAATGTAAATAATAGTCAGGGGAGGCCTGCGTCCAGCACTTCCAGCAGTGGACGTCTTTCGGCTGATATGATGATGATGATGACCAATATAAAAAACACGTTCCTCTACCCACCCAAAAAAGGCCTTGTCAGTTGTCCAAAATTCAAATGAATTCCATTTCAATGTAAATAATTAAAATTTCACTGTTCGTATTTGCGTTCTGGGCGGTTAGAGGATAAAATAATTGTTCTAAATTATATATTTATTATTTTAAATATTTACTTTAAAAACAAAGTTTTAAGCGACCGCCAAGCCACATGAACATTTCCACATTTTTTCTCCAATTTACCACATAAACTGATTTCCGAGACAAAATGCATTGATAATTAGAGAAAAAAAAACCGAGTCGCTGTATGTGGGCCGATTTTTATTTATTCGTATGGCACGAAATTTTTGACAGAAACTTTTTTCTGCAACAAAACGAAGGTAGTAGGTAATCCTCTAGTCTCAGACGATACCTGACTCAATAATCAAGACCAATTCATTATTTTTGTTTAAAATCGGTTAAATATACTGGACTCTGAGGGATATTAACTAACCCACTTATCATACCAAAGAAAAAAATTGCAACTTTTACGTGGTATCTTTGCTATCACCATTTTTTTCTGATGTTCCTTGCACCGACCGCCTTATTGAGTTACAGATGCCTCAACCTCAATAACAACATTCATAACTTTACTTGGGTACTGTAACGGTTAAAAAAAATAATGATTTTCTTTTTTCGACCAATCTTTTTCCCTATTCCATACTGACATTGCCGCAAAACTTGCAAGTAGGTACAGTACGAGTATGTTAAATTACAATATTTATCAACATTAAATCGGCGGTTTAGGACGTTGAATTCTTCAAATAAAGATACCCGTCCAGTTGCGAAAGTTAACTTAGCTATGTGCTACTGGTCTGTCTAGACAACGAGGTTGATAAACTGTAATGGTTAGTCAGGTTTCGAGACAATAAACTCAAGTATTCAGTTAAGCAAGAACCAGCTTTGATGCATGTTGGCAAATGCCGATCAAACTGTTGCCTCACGCAAGCTAAAGTAACTTATTAACTTATTATAGTCTGCCACATCACTATACTGTATAATATCACATGCTGTATAAGTAAGTATACTTCTGAAAATCCATTCATCGTCATCATATCAGCCGAGAACGTCCACTGCTGTACATAGGTCTCCCCCAAAGAGCGCCATAATGACCGGTTCTGCAACACCCGCATCCAGCGGACTCCCGCGACCTTTATTTACCAGGTCAACCAAAAACCCCTTAAGCTTCAGGAAAATCCATTTAAATCTCCAAATTGTCATTAAATGCGGTGAGGTCTTCTTTCGGTTAATAGAAGAAACCTACATGGTTCACTTCACATTCACCACGAAAGTTCGATAAAAAACAAGAGTAGGTACCTTTTTGTAGTGGACATACTAGGATTTTGCCCAACGGTTGTCTTACATGCATTGTACCATACATGCTGCAATTTTATATCCCAACCAGGGATTGTAACCGGTTACAAATTTACCGGTTACAGAACCGGTTAATTGATTAGGTTCCGTTCGAACTATTTGATTTGGGAGCCTTATTTCGGAGCGCTCTCTAACCGTTCACTCCGTGTTGCGAAACGGGATCAATGACCGCCGCCGCCGCTTCGTTGCGGGGCGCTGCGTAGGTACCTAGCTACAGTGTAGCTACCCACTCTGTTTATTCGATGAATTCGTTCGTGTTCCGCCGATGCTGACGCCCTAGTTTTCTGCTCGCCGCTCCTACTTTCGACGATAAAAATATTGAAATAAAATTTTCACACCTCTCATTCAGAAAAGTAAGTTTTGGTCCCCGAAGCAAAATGCTACTTTTCTGTTCAAGCTACTTTTTTAATTTATTCATTGGCTTGTAGCATTTACTCGTACGCGATGTGCCAAAAGAATCTTAATAAAATAATCGACTTAATAAGTAATTTTTTGTTTGTTTTTTTTTGTTCTTTTTGTTTGTTTTGTTTTGTTTTGTTCTTTTTTTTAGTTTTGTTTGTTTCGTTTGTTTTTTTGTTTCGTTTTTCTTGTTTTTTTGTTATTTTTTGTATTTTTGTTGTTTTTTTTGTTTCGTTTGTTTGCTGTTATTAGGGTTTTTGTTTTTTTTTGTTTTTTTGGTGTTTTTTGTTGTTTTTTTTTATTTTTGTTGGTTTTTTTTGTTTTTTTTAGTTATGGTTCATTTTTAGTTTTTTTTTGTTTGTTTTTTTATTTCGTTTGTTTGTTTGTTTTTTAGTTTGTTTTTTTGTTCGTTTTTTTTGTATTTTTTGTTTTTTTTTTTTATTTTTGTTGTTTTTTTTTGTTTCGTTTGTTGTTTTTGTTCGCTTTTTTAGGATGTTTTTTTTTTTTGTTTTTTTCGTTTTTTTTTGTTTTTTTAGTTTGTTATGGTTCATTTTAAGTTTTTTTTGTTTCGTTGGATTTTTTGTTAGTTTTGTTTTTTGTATTTTTTCGTTTTTGTTGCTTTGTTCTGTTTTTGCTTTGTTTTTATTTTCTTTTTGTTTTTATTTAGTTTTTTTTGTTTTTTGATGTTTTTTTGTTTTTTTTTGTTTTGTTCGTTATTTAGTTTAGTTTGTTTTTTGTTAGTTTTTTTTGTATTTACTGTTGGTTTTTTTTGTTTTTTGGTGTTTTTATTGTTTTATTTTTGTATTTTTGTTCTATTTTTTTGGTTAATTTTTTTTTGTTGTTCGTTTTTTTGTTTTTTTTTCGTTTCTTGTTTCGTTATTTTTTTCGTGTTTGTTGTTTTTTTGTTCTTTTTTGTTTTGCTTTTCTTTTGTTTTTGTTTTGTTTGTTATTTTTTTGCTGTTTTTGTTTTGTTTTTGTTTTTTTTGCAAAGTATTTCCTTATAGTCGGTGTGAAAAGTTACATGTGTCACTCAGGAGCAAAATTATTTTCGTCTTGGGTGTTAACACTTGAATCCCTCAACACGCTCAGGATTCAATACACCGCCCTCGCAGTAAATATACTATTTTGCTCCCTTGTGACACAAATAACTATTGTACAGTGTACAGCGTAAACACCTACTCAAAATGGGCAGAAAAAAAAGCAACTACATCTACCAATTTTATGATTATGATAGAAATTAGCACACATCAAAATGCCTAGTTGAAGGTTGTTGAACCAAAATAAAGGTAGGCAGCTAACTAACTTATACTTTTTTACAAAGTGACTTTAAAGGTTTAGGTAGGTGCCTATAGATAAAAACAAACGAAATGCCCCTTTTGTATGTTGTATGTAATGTATGTATCTAAGTATAACCTAGTTGAGACTGTTCGCAACCATCGGTATTCGATATTTGAATATTTTTCCATACATTACCTACATGTTATGTGCGTTATGTAGGTATATGATTTTGATTAGTAATAGTAAGTGACTATATTACAGTTATTTGTACACAAGTGAGCTAAATAGTATATTTACGGCGAGGGCGGTGTATTGAATCCTGAGCGTAGTGAGGGATTCAAGTGTTAACGCCCAAGACGAAAATAATTTTGCTCCTGAGTTGTTACTCAGTACTTGTTGTAGCGTAACTTTTCACAACGACTATGAGGAAACATTTGCAAAAAATACAAAAAAAAACAACAAAAAATAACAAAAAAAAGAACAAAATAAAAGAAAAAATAACAAAAACAAAAAAACTAAAAAAAAACAAACCAAAAGAAACAAAATCAAAAAAAAAGACAAAAAAATTAAAAACAACAAAAAAACAAAAAAAGAACAAAAAACGAAACAAAAAAAGAAAAAAATTACAAAAAAAAGAAAAAAATACAACGCATACAAAAAAAACAGAAAAACAAAAATACAAAAAAGTAAAAAAAACAGCAAAAAAACCAAAACAAAAACAACAAACAAAAAATAACAAAAAAAAAATGAAACTAAAAAGCGAAACAAAAAACAAACGAAACTAAAATACAAAAAACGAAAAAAAAAAACAAAAATACAAAAAAAAACAACAAAAAAACGGCAAAAAATTTAAACAAAATCAAGCAACAAGAAAAAACAAAAACAAAAAACCAAAAAAAACTAACAAAATAAAAAAACTAAAAGAAAAACAAAAAAACAACAAAAACGAAAACAAAAAAAACAAATAAAAACAAAAACAAGAAAAAAAAAAAAGAACCAAAAAAGAACAAAACAAAAAAAATATCCTTTATACAATATACGTACATTGCACGTAGAATCGATGGCCGTTGGGCGGAAAGGTTCTCGAGTGGCGACCACGTACCGGAAGGCGCGGCGTGGGTAGGGAGTCCGCTGGATGCGGGTGGCGCAGGACCGGTCATTTTGGCACTCTTTGGGGGAGGCCTATGTCCAGCAGTGGACGTCTTTCGGCTGATATGATGATGATGATATATATATACGTTTGTCGATTACGATGACATTACAATCGATTATTTTATCAAGATTCTATTGGCACATTGCGTAAATGCTACAAGCCAATGAATAAATTAAAAAAGTAGCTTGAACAGAAAAGTAGCATTTTGCTCCCTCTCGTCGGGGACCAAAACTTACTTTTCTGAATGAGAGGTGTGAAAAAATATTTATAACTCATTATATTTTTTTGGTCCCTACTTACGTCACAGGTAGCTAATGGCTCACTAATTCTTTGGATAAGTACCTACCTACCTATGCACGTTAGGTTTGCAATAGGGCATTTTACCATTTTGTCGAACAAATTGGTGTAAAGCCCCTGCTAGACGGTCGCCAACACGCCCCTCCGACCGGGTGACCTTGGTCCGCACCGACCGTGTAGACAGTTGTTTGGAGCTAAATTTCTTAAGCCCCTGATAGACGGTCGCCAACACGCCCCTCCGACCGGGCGACCTTGGTCCGCACCGACCGTGTAGACAGTTGTTTGGAGCTAAATTTCTTAAGCCCCTGATAGATGGTCGCCAACACGCCCCTCCGACCGGACGACCTTGGTCCGCACCGACCGTGTAGACAGTTGTTTGGAGCTAAATTTCTTAAGCCCCTGATAGATGGTCGCCAACATGCCCCTCCGACCGGGCGACCTTGGTCCGCACCGACCGTGTAGACAGTTATTTGGAGCTAAATTTCTTAAGCCCCTGATAGACGGTCACCAACAAGCCCCTCCGACCGGGCGACCTTGTTCCGCACCAACCGTGTAGACAGTTGTTTGGAGCTAAATGTCATACTACAGCGGTCGGTGCCGACCAAGGTCGCTCGGTCGGAGTGGCGTGTTGGCGACCGTCTAGCAGGGGCTTAAGTACTTATACTATGTTTCGCAAATCATACTTGATGTTTTATGTAAGTCCTTACCTACCGTGTAAGTGTAGTGGCGGCGCGTGAAAATTTTCGATGGGCAACCCGGAACAAAATAAGTTATGAATGAGTTAAGAGTTTTTTTTAAACGACTCAAAAGATTTTTGGAGGGAAACTCGCTTTTAGGCAGCAACCAATACGGTTTCCGAGCAAAAACTTCGACTGAGGACGCAGTACTACTAGACCAATCAAATTAGCTAAACCCGGACATAATTCGATAACTGTAATTTTCTTTTTCTATGATGTAAAGTATTGTTAGTTATAGTTAAAATAAAAATAATTAAACATTTTAGGGTTCCGCGTCATTGTAAAAAAACCAAAAATCTAATTTTTTAACAAATTCTGATTTCATAAGTGCAGCATAATATGTAACTTTGTAAAATTGCCTCTATTATGATATGACGCTTGCATTCCAGTTAAAGAAATCAAAACTAAACTAATTAATCAACCGGGACTATCATTAATAAAGAAAGTTCAGTAAGTTACACATTTTCTAGCTTATCTTACCAGAAATTATAGATAACTGCAATTTAACAATTTATTCTGAATAGTATATTATGTGTGTTGATAAATTATTAAAAATTAAACAGATTTTCTTTGCGGATTTCTAAAGTCACAAATATTGGTAGTTTTTGGAAAACCAAAATACATAACTACTTGGAAAGTGTTTGATTTATGCTGTCAACATATTATTAGTACTATAAGAAACAAATTAAACAAAAAATATCCACGATTATTAATTAATTCATATTTTTTCGTACTAAAGTTTTAATATGAACCTTATCTCTTGCAGAATAAGGCCGTCATTGCTTTGCGCCTCAACTACCGACCGTGCTGTCGCGAGTCGCAGGCATTCAAGGCCGAAACGCACTGGCAGCGGTGGCGAAGCGGCGCGGGGTGGCGCGGAGGCGGTACTTGTAATGTTCGAGCTAATATGAAAGGATCCGAACGCTTTTTTCCCGGTCGGTATTCTGTGCTGACCCTTTCGTATTAGATCGAACATTACAGCCGGTACCACCTCCACACTGCGCCGCGCCGCCGCTTCGCCACCGCTGTCAATGCGTTTCGGTCTTCATTTATTATGGATAGGTCAGTGATTGTCAAACATTTATAAACACGAACGTGGCATTTACCACGGTTCGGCTAGGGTGGAGATTTACTGAAATATTGTATTCATTAGATCGATAATAACTAAATTGTTCAGCATGAGACATAATTATCGTGAAATGTCGATTACCTATTTATAAGCGCTCAGTCTTCTGTATAGAATTATTTAAATAAAATATGTTACTTATGTGGGTGCAGAAAGGGGCATTATTGGAATGATTTTTATTCGAATAATTATTCGACTTAACATTTATTCGCGAATAATTTATTCGTCTACACTTTCGAATGACGAATGATTAATTCTCATTTCATTCGAATAAATCATCGAATAATCCACGAATAATATTTAAGGATGCGGTTGCTCGTTATATACACACGTACACGAATTTAACACTATCACTACAAGTGTACCTATTTTCAAGTATTAATACCCTTTTCTACTTAACAATATTTTTGTGAGTTAAGTGAGTCGCTTCATGGGGCATTTAACAGGTTTGTTTCAATATGTCATGTGTGTGGGCTTGTCCATATATTACGTCATCGTTTTTAGGGTTCCGCACTCAAAGATCTCACGCACCGTTATAGTTAGACAGTTGAAATTTTCACAGGTGATGTATTCTGTTGCCGCTATAACAACAAATCCTAAAAAACAGATTTTTTCTTTTCTTTTACAATCTTACACAAATCGATCTAGTCCCAAACTAAGCAAACTACTATGGGTACTAGACGACGATAAACATACTTATATAGATAAATAAATACTTAAATACATAGAAAACATCTATGACTCAGGAGCACATATTTGTGCTCATCACACAAATAAACTTCGCACTTGGCCGGTTTTTTGTTTTTCTATGTGGCCAGTGTGTTATTTTATTATGATGAAACTTCAGACATTATAAAAAGGTATAATATGTGTCAAAAATAAGTTCGTAAATATACCCCCCCCCCCCCCCCCCCCCCGATACTTTCAGTGCAGCTCCCTTACCAACCAACTAGGCTACAGTAGGGGGCTCCCATGCAACGAACCAAACTTGGCCAGTTGTTTTTTTGTCAATTCTTGACCCCCCCTCCTATCGTCATCCTGTTAATTCCTAAATGGAGACTCCTCGCCTCATAAAATGACTACCGTCATCCAATAGACCCCCCCCCCCTCTGTTTAGAAATGACGTAATATATTTTAGAGTTCCGTGCCTCGAAACGGAACCCTTATAGGATCACTTTGTTGTCCGTCCGTCCGTCTGTCAATACCCTTTTTTTCAGGAACGCGTGGAGGTATCAATCATTTAAAGTTCGAATTCCTATGCATAGTGTGTTTGTTGCATGCATTATTTTAGAATGCATATTTTTTATATTAATGTTGCTGTGCCTTAACATGGTTATGCTGGAACTGTATTTATATGTAACATCTTGTAAGACCCATACTGTAACAAATAAATGAATTAAGCTGAAATTTATATCAAATACTCAGGTTTACTGTCTCTTGGAGCTGTGAAAAAATCTAACGCCAACGCAATCAAAAGATACAGCCGTTTATGCCGCAAATTTCCGCAAGTTTTCGAAACCTGCAAGGGAATCAAAACCTACTTCCCGTGAACTCAGAAACTTGAAATTTGGTGCGAAGCAACGGCCTATAGCACAGATAAAAAAATTGCGAAAACCGTAAATTTTTAGTTACATAACTGAAAATTTACCTTCCAGTATATACTGACACGTACTAAGTATGTGAATACATACTTAGTGAGTGTCAGTTTATAGTGGACTTGGTTCTATTGTACGGGGTGGTCCGGAACTCTCTGTGCGCGAGTCTGACACGCACTTGACCGGTTTTTTTTTTACCCGTGGTAAAGCCGAAATAGTAAACAAAAAGCGGCCAAGTGCGAGTCGGACTCGCACATGAAGGGTTCCGTGAAATAAATTGCGGTTTACGATTTATGACGTATTAAAAAAAAACTACTTATTAGATCTCGTTCAAACCAATTTTGGTGGAAGTTTACATGGTAATGTACATCATATATTTTTTTTAGTTTTATCATTCTCTTATTTTAGAAGTTACAGGGGGGGGACACACATTTTACCACTTTGGAAGTTTCTCTCGCGCAAACTATTCAGTTTAGAAAAAAATGATGTAACAAACCTCAATATCATTTTTGAATACCTATCCATAGATACCCCACACGTATGCGTTTGATGAAAAAAAAATTTTTGAGTTTCATTTCTGAGTATGGGGACCCCTAAAACCTAATGTTTTTTTTTCGATTTTTGTGTAAAAATCTTAATGCGGTTCACAGAATACATCTACTTACCAAGTTTCAACAGTATAGCTCTTATAGTTTCGGAAAAAAATGGCTGTGACATACGGACGGACAGACAGACAGACAGACAGACAGACAGACGGACGGACATGACGAATCTATAAGGGTTCCGTTTTTTGCCATTTGGCTACGGAACCCTAATAAAACAGGTGAAATAATTACAATTAATATCCGTTTCACCATGCACGGCGATGTTAATTGGTACCCTTGATGAAGCGGTAACCTTTTACTAACAAATTTTAAAACTAGGTATCAGTGTTCTGTCTGTAGGAAAATACTACGTTTTTGAGATATATTCCATTAAAAAGCATTCCTACAATATTCGTTCAAAATATTATTCCCGAAAAGCATTACGAATGATTATGCGAATGAAGAAGTTATTCGCGAATAAATATTGGCGAATAATTATTCGAAATATTTATTCGTCATTCGCGAATAATCCTATTTAATCTTAAACATTACATTATTCGTATTGGAATACTGCTGGCCAACTGTTAAAGCTCAATTTTGCCAATAAGGATATCGACTACCGTAAGCTCAAAGGACGTAAGGGACGAAATGCCCATGCCCATATCCCGTGAACTCTGAATCTTGAAATTTGGTACGAAGTATTTATACCTAGCACAAACAAAGGGAAAATTGCGAAAACCGTAAATTTTTAGTTACATCACTGAAAAATTGATGTCCAGTATAAACCGACACGAGTGTCAGTTTATAGTGGACTTGTTTCTATTGTACGGGGTGGTCCGGAACCCTCGGTGTGCGAGTCTGACTCGCACTTGACCGGTTTTTTTTTTATGCTAACCACGATCATGGCATCATCTCTTTCATTTACTTAACAGTTAAGAGTTTACTTATGTTTTCGATGATAAAAGCAAATCAATCGTTACTTACGCCATTTGGACCAGAGTTTCAAAGGGCGTAAGGGACAAACTGTGATTTTTTTCATTAAAACTAAAAATCCTACAATTAGGATATAAATAAAAAAAAAAAACCATTATATTTGTTTTATTTGTACATGGCGCGGTCGGTGCAAAACACGTAATTGAAATAAACTCGTTAAGACGAGTTCGCCGTGCGCTCGCCCGCTGGCGCCCCACTCCTCTCCCCGCCTCGCACCCACCGCATCCATCTGGCTCCACGACAAGGTCGCGAATATTTTCAATTAAATATTCAATTTCTTAAGCGTGACATTAGCATGCTTACTTTTGATGAAAACATGATTATCGTACACAAATGGCTATTAGTAAACAAAAAAATCATAGTTACTATTTATAATTACTGAGAAATACATTATTATTAAAACGTTAAAAATAAATGTTTAATTATTGTCTTAAATGTCTAAAAAGACGCAATATACCTTAAACAGATAAAAATATCATAGTTACCATTTTGGCTTGTCTAGATAATGAGATCAGAGGAAAACTGTGAAAAAAAACGTATATGCGAATTTGATTTCAGTTTAATTTTGCTATTAAGTGATCGCATTTGAATGCACCTCAAAGTTATACTAACAAGGTACTTGGTTACCTTTTTTACTTTTAGGAAAAAGTTAGGTAGTGTACTTTAACTCGTGTTTTTTTTAACTACGGTTACGATCGCGGATTTTTTACTTAATATATTTCATTAATATTTGATACTGAATAGTAAAATCCGATAAAACAATAAAAACAACGAGTTTACGAATTATGTCCAGGGTAAGCTAATTTGATTGGTCTATACATCTTACAACCGCTATTACAGAACATCTTGACATTGGAAAGAAATGCTTGGGGGTGTTTCTCGACCTACAAAAGGCGTTTGATACCGTATCTTTACCAATTTTGTTAGCTCGATTGGAGAATGTGGGAATAAGGGGCATTGCGCTGGAATTCTTTACAGATTATTTGACTGGTAGAATGCAGTGTACCAGTATTAATAAAGCCAATAGTGAGTGGAGTCCTATAGAGTATGGCGTGCCGCAAGGTAGCTCCCTGGCCCCGACTCTGTTCCTTATCTACGTAAATGACCTCTGTAAAACCAACATACCCAGTTGTGAGACGCTTATGTTTGCTGATGACTCAGTATTGCTATTTTATGATAAGAGTTGGGACAGAGTTCGTATGCTTGCTGAAAACGGTCTTAGATTAGTCACCGCATGGCTGGAGGACTCTCTTCTTTCACTTAATGTAACCAAAACAAATTACATCTGCTTTAGTAAGACAAAAGCCACTAAACCAAGAGAGGATTTTAAGGTAGCAGTACACACATATCCGTGCAACAGACGTATAGGTAGCAACTGTAACTGTGCTCTATTGACACGCGTCGATCATCTTAAATATCTAGGTGTTCATATTGATGCTCATCTCAACTGGACTCCTCACATTACCGCTGTGGCTTCCAGAGTTCGGAAACTCCTATATGCTTTCAGGAATCTAAGAGAGGTAGCAAGTAAACCGCTTTTAATGCAAACCTATAAAGCGCTAGGCGAATGCATTGTTAATTACTGTATCAGCTCCTGGGGCGGTGCAGCCAAGACGCACATGATAGAATTAGAGAGAGCCCAGCGAGCGCTTTTAAAGGTCACACACGCACGCACACACACACACACACACACACACACACACACACGCACGCACGCACGCACGCACGCACGCACGCACGCACGCACGCACGCACGCACGCACGCACGCACGCACGCACGCACGCACGCACGCACGCACGCACGCACGCACGCACACACACCAACACAAAAATAAATAAAAATTGTTTGAGTTAATACAGACCTAACATATGTATTCTTTAAATATAATGTAAGTAACAGTAACCTAACCTAACAATAGCCTAACTTAACAGTAATCCAAATATTATTACTTTTTTACTTTTTAATATATTTTATTAGTACTTAAGTCAGTTGTTCTTAACAACTTTCTGTTCATGTATACGGGCAACCACTGGGGGCTGCAACACAGTGTAAACTAACGCAGTCTCCAAGGCTCCAGTTGTAACAAACTTATGTTTTTGAACAATAAAGATTTATTACTATTACTATATTACTATAGGCTTGCCTAAAAATAAATTTTAGGAAGGCCGGTGGGAATCGGCTTGGACGGGCGCTCCGCCACTATTACTTACTACAGTACAATGTCAATATATGAACAGTATAAATACTTAGGTAAATTTGGGTACTTACTTAGTAAAATCGAATCTAATACTAATAATAAAAAAAATAAAAAAAAAAATAACTTTATTTAGCATTCATACAGGTCATACACTGCTTACATAATAAGTAGGTAAGGTACACAATATCTAGTAACAATCAGTGAGTAAGCGTCCTCTGTTCCCCGTACTAGTAAAAACTGTATCACGGTGGAACAGGATTCCCCTCCCCTCGTTGTTGTTTATAATAAGTACTTAATGTTAATTCAAAAATGCTAAGGCCATCACAAAATATGTGGGTAGGTAAATTTAAACATAGAAAAGAAAAATATGAACGCGGTTGGCAAACAAAAAATAACAATATGAATAGAGTGCTCAACACTACACGCCCGCGATAAGCAAAAGGACGTATGTCGCTATGGATCGAGCACAACATATACCCCTTTGGTTCAGCGCGTCAGTGCGCATAACTGGTAAACAAGTAGCATATGCAAATAATAATAATTTAAATGCCTGCACCAAATGTTTATATTAGCCCAATGGTTGAATGGTAGAGAATGCCTTATGGCATTAAGTCCGCCATTTACTTTTTTATATTGGGCAATAAAGTATAAATAAATAGTAATAATACTCAAGCGTCTATATATATAGCCAACTAATCCTGTATAAGCTTGCGACTCTAGCGAGCCAGCGAGCGGTCGTTCACCCGTACACGGAAAGAGCGCTCTCTAACCGGTAAATGGTACTTCGTTCCCTGTTTGCGCTCCGACATACGCTCCGGGGAGAGCGGTGTTCTTGCGAGCGTAACCTTTATTATGGGTTAGGCTCTCAAAATCTGGCTCTAACCGCTACGGCAAAATTAACCGGGTTACAATCCCTGATCCCAACTAGCTCCATTATGACTTGTCAAAAGATAATTTAGACAGACGAGATCCAATAATCGATCACATATAGGCCTAGAACCATTGCGATTGCATTAGATTCTCGATTACAAATCGTCGACTCACCGCTTTCTCGGTAGACGTAGAATATAATCGCTTTGTATTATACAGCAAAAACGTTGGTGCAAGATCACAGGTGAAATCTCCGTTCTACAAACCGAGAGGCAACCGGTCCCGAGAACGCGATAGTGTCGTCGTGTGTAGAAGGGAGATGCGCGGACCTTTTTTTATGGGTTATTGAGATAAGTTTGAGGCAACGGAAGGTCACGTTGGCCCTGAGGCGAGATGCGGTTAGCGTTTAAACCACAGATGTATTCTATGTTCTGAGGTTTGAACTCGTGGGTTAACAAAATTAAGCCTATTTCGACACGCCACTAAACATATTATTTAGGCCATACAAGTTTATCGCTGTACGTTAAGAGCTATTCGGTCGTAAGCTTTAAGGTCACGGTTCCGCTTTACTCATTCTCACTGGGATGTTACTTGTTTAAGTTATTTGTGGAAGCGGAATGACATCGACACTCTAATGAGGTATTGAGGGCCCTTGAGGCCTTTTAGTATCCCTTTTAACTTCTTCCCGCTATAGGTAATCCGTGGAGAATTGAAGTATGTGTAAGTTTGTCGAAAGTAAAGCCCCTGCTAGACGGCCGCCAACACGCCACTCCGACGGAGCGACCTTGGTCGGCACCGTCCGCTATAGTATGAAATTTAGCTCCAAACTGGCTTCACGGTCGGTGCGGACCAAGGTCGCCCGGTCGGAGGGGCGTGTTGGCGACCGTCTAGCAGGGGCTTTAGATAAATCCTGAGGTATTTTATCCATGGGAAATCCAGTCGGGATATAGGTACCATATTTCGACGTAGGAGCATAATTTAGCGTATGTTTTCCTTATTTTCGAAGCCTTACTATGTATGTAGGTAGGAATTAATTATTGTGATACCTTGCGTACTGTTATTTTATTAACAACTAAACAACTTGTTTACGTGGTTGTGTAGACCACATGTTATCAAACATCCATGGGATCCTTAAAATTAATTACTTTCTGGTAGGTTTATTAGCTACCGACAAACTAATGAGCATATCTGAATTTACGCTTGATTATAAGATAAACGTCCTAACTAGTGATTGACAGTGGCCCAGAACTCACTTTCAATCTTAATTCATAACAGAGGCTCTAGTATAAGTTTTATCAATACAATACGTTTTCGAAAGCGTTTGCGTTTAGTTTCATTTTGTATGGCAACGCGAACAGCGCCTCTGGTGGTAACTATTAAGAACTACGCGTTGCCATACAAATTGAAACTAAACGCAAACGCGTTCGAAAACGTATATGTATCGATAAAACTTATACTAGAGCTTCAGTAGAGGAGAACAGTAGGTGTCAACTATTACTAACGTGTCGAACATGATGTTCACATCATATTCCCTGAGACATCAGACAGATCATACCAGAATATACTCTACTTTATCCTTATTTATAAACAGCATGTCTGTTTTGTTGTTGGTTTATAATTAACAATTCCGAGTAATGGAAGAGCGGGATCTTCCGACGCAAGCACCTCTATGCTTACTGGAAGGTTCCAACCTTGTCTTTGTTTCAACATGTGTAAATAACCCAATAAACTATTTTTCATTTTCATTTTTGGGTTCCGTACTCAAAGAGTAAAACGGGACCCTATTACTAAGACTTCGCTGTCCGTCCGTCCGTCTGTCCGTCCGTCCGTCCGTCTGTCTGTCACCAGGCTGTATCTCAAGAACCGTGATAGCTAGAGAGTTGAAATTTTCACAGATTATGTATTTCTGTAGCCGCTATAACAACAAATACTAAAAACAAAATAAAATGTTTTTTTAATCAACAAATGTGATTTTTTTGCCGTTTTTAATAGATAATGGTACGGAACCCTTCATGCGCGAGTCCAACTCGCACTTGGCCGGTTTTCATTTTCATGTGTGCCCTCATTATGTTTCTCTTTAAAAACGGATACCTAAATAGGATGTGGTGTAGTGTGAGAATTTCCACAAACGTCATGAAGTACAAAGACTGTAATTATGTACTTACTAAACAACTGCATAGAACGTACAATGCACATTCATACATTCGGAATGCTGTCCTAGGCTAATATTCCGAAAGAGATAAGATCTGTGACTCATTACTAATGCTAAGTCCCATTTCGTATGGAAATTCTAGTGGTGAAGCATAATAGGGTAAATAATATTTTCTTAATTTCGATAACAGCTACTTACTTCATTATATCTTGATGTAGTTGTCCCAACCCAACCGATGAAGATAATGTATGATTTAGGTATCTTTCTTCTTAGAAATTAATGAACGTGCTTTTTGGGTGAAAATAAAGTATCTTATAGATTTCAACGAAAATTGATATTGTAGGATATCTGCATTTGCATATCTCTTTTACTAGGCCGTCGCATTTGGGAGCTGCGATCGTCTATAGTCTATCTATATAATAACAAGTGGGAGTCGGACTCGCGCACGAAGGGTTCCGTACTATTTATTTTATTTTGTTTTTTAGTTTTTTGTTGTTATAGCGGCAACATAAGTTCATCAATTTCATCATCTGTGAAAATTTCAACTGTCTATCACGGTTGATGAGATACAGCCTGGTGACAGATGGACAGACGGACGGACAGCGGATTCTTAGTAATAGGGTCCCGTTTTACCCTTTGGGTACGGAACCCTAAAAAAGGTAGGACCGACAGAGGCGTGACGCTGGAGCAACACTGGTGCGTTCCGTAGGAGACTATCCCAAATCCGTCTGAAATGCGTCGGGGAGAAATATTGGGGGTTTTTTTTTTTTATTTTTATTTATTGACCAATATAACCTGAGTAGTACATTTTGGTATACATTTTTTTCACCAGCGGAAACCTCTGGGGTTTATATTCTGATGAATAGTTCGCTATGGTACATTACTTTACTTGTCTACATCACCGTTATAGACTTATAAATATTACAATACACTCGTATTGGGTTCAGATAACGTCAGATACCTTTTGATACTAGGTATCGATTGTAAGCTATTTACGTATTTATGCTGTAGTTCTTTAGGTTTTACTGTTTTTCGTCCCCGCGGTGCGCGGTAACAGACTTACCTCCCAGTAAAAAAACAAACAGTCATTGTTATTAAATCCTTAACGTCTCTATATTAGAAAATAGGTGCACTGTAGGCGTTCCTAACAGCTACTATTACAATTGTCAATGCACAAGGTTAAGCCGTTTGTTCTCAGCATCCAATAATTATCAACTATTAGCATTGTATTCAAAACCGTCCACGCTAAACTATTTCACTTGTAAGACAAACCTTATTGCGTAACGTTAAGACTTATTTTCGAATGACTAATTGCTGCAATGAAAGGACAGGTGGAGTACTTTGGAAAAGTCCCGTGCATTCGTGTATGCAAGTTATGCAACATCAGACTTTATTGCTTTGGAACTAGATGGTTCTTGCGAGTTCTAATTAGGTGAATTCATTAACGGATTAGTAATAGTGACGAAATGCATGCCAAAGTGAGCCTTTGACTGTTGACTGATGGTGATGGACGTGATGGTATTCAATTAAATACTAAAATATTCGTTTTTGAAATGAAATGACGTAAAGAATGGTCATACAAAGACGTTGGTAGCTCCGATTTATTAGAGCGGTTGAGGATTTTTTCGATAGAGTTGCTTTTTGAATCTAAAGTATACCAAACCCTCTAAAAGTGGACGAAAGAGTACTTTACAAGACGTGCCTGTGAGTATCGCATTGACAAGAGTATCATGTAATTTCTCACAATCGGCAAGAATGTGACTGCTTTTAAGGCTTATACACCCGCTAACGTCCTTGAGTCGTCGTCCGTATGGGCCAGCGCGCGACTGATCGGGCCTGTCGAGCCTCCGCGCTCGCGCATCTTGTAGGTATTTAAACATAGTAATTAAGATAATCATTTTATCTATTCAAACTCTGCGAATTTGTCTATAAATATTTAATAACTTTATTTGAGTACAAAAATTTAATTTTAAATATCTATAGTTTAGTCATAATATTGAATAAACTTTACAAAAAGAGGTAACTTTAAGATTTTTTTCTATCGAGTGAAGTTCATTAGATCGCGTAACTGAATGCGACTTTGACTAGATTAGATCCTTAAGTAATACGTATCTTTTTTTTATATTTTTGAACCCTATTTTCTACGTCTGAGATTGTTTTAAACAACTCGAAAACGCTGCCCCTGTTGACTGTCGAGCCTTAAATTCAATGCGCAAAACCACAGTCAATTTCTCATTAGTGTTCTCTATTTGATACTTTGTTTAGTCTTCGTCGCTTCATATGATCTTTGATTTTATATACAACATCATGCTAAACGACTATATCAAGTTCGAGGTTAGTTGTGCCTTGTGCCATTGTATGTACTTAGGTTTAGTCCTTATTGTATTTCACCGTTGGTTGGCCGACTCTGTAAATGGATCATACTGCACAGTGTTTAAAACAAAATTCGTCTTTATGCGGTCAATAGTTAAAAGCTTACAGTACCCGGCGATAAAGATTGCACATCGGGTATTTCGGCTTTGTAGAGCGTTGTCACAGTCACACTCATTGTCACACTATTGTCTCTTTCCAAAAGCCGATGTGCTACTGTAATACGTGCGTATAAATAATGTTTTTATCGCATAATAATTTACAGGATGTACCTATTATTCGAACGCCATTGAGGGAAAATCTGCAACTATAAGAGATACGGAAATTTGCTCATATGAGTCACGAGACCGATTTTAGAAAAAATAAAAACTGTAATCAAAGATTTTCAAAAAAGCCTCATACACGGCCGGGAATCGAACCCGGTCAGAGCTGTCTAAAAATCAGAATTCGTTTTTTTGCGTAAATTAACAGTGCTGGATGTAAGGAACAATTGTTGCTATAAGTAACCCTGTATCTAGAATCACTGGAAAATGCCGAATTTAATAGTTTAATGTACGGAAATGGATCTATGGCGCGAACCTAAATCTGTGCATGTATGACCCGATTCCGAAATTTGTCAGTCGGTCAGCTCGTAAATCTGATACGCGCATCGCTTTATCTTATTATATTACTTACTAGCGACCCGCCCCGGCTTCGCACGGGTTTATATAAATTGATATGCATGTATTATACATATATCCCTTCCTCTTGAATCACTCTATATATTTAAAAAAACCGCATCAAAATCCGTTGCGCAGTTTTAAAGATCTAAGCATACATAGGGACAGATAGACAGACAGCGGGAAGCGACTTTGTTTTATACTATGTAGTGATTAGATCTCCAGCATCAGCAAAAGTACCTTCCCTACTCTGATGTGTAAGGCCGAATTTATGGTCTGGCGACGATAGCGGCGTCGGAAGTCGCCCAAACACAAACATGGCGTCGCTTAGGAGTTTAGGAGTGTAGGGGAGGGTGGGGCAAAGCGGGGAATGTGTAATATGTCATAATCATAACATAAGTGTGACGTTGTCATACTCGCCTGAAGCTCTAAGGGTTACACAGTTAATATACACTGACCGGACATAGTAAAGGTCGCGGAAGTCCGCTGGATGCGGGTGGCGCAGGACCGTTCATTGTGGCACTCTTTGGGGGAGGCCTGTGTCCAGCAGTGGACGTCTTTCGGCTGATATGTTGATGATGACACTGACCGGAAATAAATAGAAAAAGTCTTTTCTGTCCCTGGTCGTACTGACACTGGAGCTCAAAGCTCAATCCATGACATGATGACACACAACAGATCAAATTACCTAAATCTGTATTTAGCCATAAGGTGATCCATCAATACCCAGCTATTTATTGTATCTATAGCACATTCTTCTCAGATACCATCCAACTACTAGTAGTTGGTTGGACCTTAAATAGTCCTAAGTTCTACGAAGCTATACTGGAATTGTCCCCCTAATTATTACCACTATGGGGAATGGATGAAAATTTTAGAAGTGCCTGATTTTTTTTTGGTGTTAGGAATAACCTTCCTTAACTCCAGAAAAAAATTGCAGAATTTTCAGATGCGTCAATTATTTTTGAAAAATATAAACAGTTTCCTCACTTACGTTTTGGGCTTAGGACGGCGAATGAGAAACTTTCCTTGATTCGTCTCATATTACAAAAAATATTTTGAATATCTGACCCTGGCAATGACAAATATAGCTGCTGCAGCTGTCAATATCATTGCCAGTGTCAGTTTACCACGGATTTTTATTATATTTTTATGTAATATCAGACGGATCAAGGAAATTGTCTCATTCGCCGTCCTAACCACAAAACGTAAGTGAGGAAACTGTTTATATTTTTCAAAAATAATTGACGCATCTGAAAAGTCTGCAACTTTTTTCTGGTGCTAACGAAGGTTATTCCTATCACCAAAAAAAACATCAGGCGTTTCTAAATTTTTCATCCATTCCCCATTGGTCACTCTTCTCAGTAGTTAATTCACAACACGACACTAACGACGGCCCATGCAATTGTAATTTACAAAAATTGCTAAACTTAGAAACACGATAAGTTTTAAGACGATAATTATAAGAAGGTCGACCGACTGCTAACGCTTCCTGCAAGATTTTTTAGATATTTTTTTGCTTGGATGTAGTTGTGTGAGCAAGCTTATAAAAAAGTTAATGATTACTTTGAAATCTATCGGTATTACAAATATGAAATAAGATATTAATACGTGGGCGACTGGGCGTACACTATCATAAAGGGCCATATCAAGGAAGGGAAGAATTACTAAAGAGCGCGTCAATTTAAAGCCCGTTTGTATGGAAGTTAACTGCACAGTGATCTTAATTTATTTTGTACTCGATTACAATTAAGTATTAAGATTAGCTTTAAGATGATAATGCCTTTAGAATAATTGCATATTTTTCCAAGCATACACGGTCAAAGAGTGATGTCATGACACGGCTATCATGTCATGCATTGTGGCAGGCAAACAGATTTAATGCCCGTAATTACCAGATTATTATGAAAATGAGGTAGGTACCGGCGGTAATCTTTATAACTTGTAAACAGAACTCTTTAAGTACGGATGATAATATCTAGAAGGGCTTATGGACTTTACAAAGCACGTTAACTTAACTTAAAACGCCAAAACTTGCATCTAATGTTGGCTTACTGGCTTTAGGCCTTGGCCAATTTTAAAGCTTTTGACAGCAACATATTCCTAATATCATCGACTAGGCAGTTAAACCATCGTGAACCGTTGTAGCAATAACGTAAGGTATATTATTGGTCAATGTAACGTGTTGCTGTCTCTATGTCGACATAATGTGACCACATATGACTGACTATGATAAGCTTCAAGCGTGATAAAAAATGACTTATAGCAAGTACGTTACAATACAATGGTAATTGTTATATGGCTTGTTAATTGTTAGCAAGTTTAGCAACGATCAAATAATGTTGTCTCGCTCGCTAATGTTAGTTCGATTTGCTGGACTCGTCGCACGCGCGCGGAAAATTGCGAAAATCGGTAGTGTAGGATCGTGGTCATCGCTGTGATTTACACTTGGAGGGGGGGGGGGTATGCCTCAGTAAAGCCCCTGCTAGACGGTCGCCAACACGCCCCTCCGACCGGGCGACCTTGGTCCGCACCGACCGTGTAGACAGTTGTTTGGAGCTAAATTATTTCATACTACAGCGGTTGGTGCCAACCAAGGTCGCTCGGCAACCGTCTAGCAGGGGCTTAAGACTTAAAATAAAACATCGTATTCCACTGGAAAATGTTCAATCCATTAATCAATCGATTAAATTTTTGGGAACTATTTTGCACAAATCGACCTTGTCCCAAACTAAGATTGTAATTTGTAGGTCATAAGCTATATAGCTATACTATGTATATATACATACTTATATAGATAAATAAATACTTAAATACATAGATAACGTCCAAGACTCTACACAATAGATGCCCTTATATACCAGCATTCGAATCCACTTCACAATCACTAACAACTATTTACTCTAACGTATGAATACTTACATCTTCATATTTTTTTAAAAACCTTTCAGTCTACCGAACAATTAAGAACGTATTGTCCAACCGTTAACCAAGTTAATGATGCATATTATGTGAAGACGCGGCATTGAACATTTCGCAAACCGTATCCACTAGATAGTGTTGTAACTTCAACTTTGGAATCATAAATGGTAACAACTGCACAGGAACTCCGTGTATTTTGCGAACCGGTGTACTGCGAAAGAATGTTGCCCGAATCCTAAAGTGGACTAGTTTAACTACGATACTTGATTGGACGAGAGAGCGCAGGTAGTCTGTACTTGGCATGCTAACTTTCGGTTTGAGTTATGCAGACCTAGGTTTACTTTGCACACTGCACAGGGATCGTTGGTGTCCCAATTAGAACGGCTACTATAGCAATTTAATGTTTCAAACATCAATGGAAAGTGCGAATGTTTAGCGCTTCTATTTTCGTAATGCCCCTCGTCAATATTTGGTGTTGACAAAGATACCTACTATCAGTCAATTCTATCTGTTTTGGTTCAATAAAATAATATATAATAGCTGCTCTATTCATACTTAATTGATATTGAGACGGAGACATCCAAACTTCGTATGTCGATGTTCATGGTTATAGCTCAGCTGCTCTATTCATACTTAATTGATATTGAGACGCAGACATCCAAACTTCGTATGTCGATGTTCATGGTTATAGCTCAGCTGCTCTATTCATACTTAATTGAGATTGAGACGGAGACATCCAAACTTCGTATGTCGATGTTCATGGTTATAGCTCAGCTGCTCTATAGCAGCTATTATATATTATTTTATTGAACCAAAACAGATAGAATTGACTGATATAACCATGAACATCGACATACGAAGTTTGGATGTCTCCGTCTCAATCTCAATTAAGTATGAATAGAGCAGCTGAGCTATAACCATGAACATCGACATACGAAGTTTGGATGTCTCCGTCTCAATCTCAATTAAGTATGAATAGGCGCTGGTTGTGCTATACCGCACTCTTCGCCGTGTGCTGGCGCAGATTAAAAACGCTTCTTCTATAACAATACCTAGTGAATGTTATTGGTTTCTGTTTGACGTACTACCTAAGTCATTTTCAGTCTGTAGATCACCAAGCGATTGTCTTCCAAGTCGTCCAAGCCGGATACGGTTAAACCATAATACACTTGGGTCATAAGCAGTTAGGTCTTCACAGGGAAAGTAATGTAGTTATCCCCATCCTCCTAGCGGCCTCCCGGTTGTACCGTAAACAAGTCCAGATTACTCTTTGGCACCTAAATCCCTAGATTTGGCGCTTCCACCAGTTTTCATCTGACCTTCCAGCCCAGAAGGAAAACTATACGGACCTAGAGAAAGTAATAGGGTTATGTACCAGTTAAATCTCACCATCACGTCTCCGATCTCCACCGTATTTTCTACAGCATTTTCCATGCACAATCGATCACAGTGATATTATCACTCCATAGATCTTAGCATGCGTGCCGCCAGTCCAATCCCGTTGCTTGACCGCAGCCACGCTCAGCGAGTCACACACGAGTTGCTGTACGCGCAGATTAGACACAAAAACTGACGTATGCCATGCAGATGTGTACAGGGACCTGGTTATGCGAAGTTCTGAGTAGCGTTAAGTTTGACATGGTTGTTAACTGGGTTTACTATGTGGTGGTATAATGAGAATCTGTCATGAACCAATTACCGGTATATTGACTAATTTCTGACTAACCGTCCGAGATGAAAGATGAGATTTGGTGCTAGTAAGTCGCATTCCGCAAAAACGATTTAACATGAGTGCCTACGGTACACTTCCACCAATTTTTGGGATTAGAGAGCGTATGAGGATCCCTATTTCTCTCAGAAATTTGAAAATTCAATCTAGATTTTTTTTTATTCTATGTGTAATACGAGTTTGTGTATGTCCAAAATGGGTGATCATTCGTCATCAATCAACCGAAAGACGTCCACTGCTGTTCATAGGCCATTCCTACATTGCTAAACTATAAATGATCAAATAAAAAAACATGATCACTATTACTTTTAAAAATCTTATTAATTACAATAATAGACAATTCGATTCACTCTTCCAGCTGTTTGTATCAAAAGTCTACGCAAACCCTCTCCAGTAAGTACCTATTTGTTGCCTTTAATAAAAATACATTACATTACAAATGTTAACTTTTTAAGAACAATGTCAGAAAGGGCATGTACCTTTTCCAATGCGCATTTTTCTCTGTTTCATAAAATTATAAAGTATAGAACTCTTAATTCCGAATTTTAAGTTGTATTAACTCACCCTTGCACTTACATTGAAAGTATTGAAACTTATGATCTGACTTGGCTCTGACGCGTACGAGTAGGTATATGGGCCGGTATTCCATCCGCGATGTTTGTTAGAAGCAGACATAACCCCACTTTGAAGTCGCTGTCATTCTTATATTGAAAGAGAGATACATATCATATCACATAGGGACATGGGACATGTACCTTTCTGCCAAATATCTCAGGTGGAATACCGGCCGTATTTGTACGGTACGTCATCAGTCATCAACTCATCACAGATACTCGTATGTTTACACTTTTGCATTTTATTCCTTTCTAATAAGTTCAAAAATATATACCTAACTTTGAAGTCTACTGTACAAGGCCGATTTATATTTACATGTGGTTATGAAGTAGGTACACAGGCCGTAAAGTCGTTTAGCTGTAAATTTTGTTACTAGGATGCTACAACTTATTACATTGATACGCATATGTTTGGTTAATGAATTAAATTACAGTTACTATACGATGCAGTTAAGATGCTTCTTTTGCACAGATATGTATATTGATAGTTATATAAACGTACCTAATATGTATAATCTGTGTCTTGTAATCCTTTTCTATAAGCATTGAGTGGATATCATTTACATCCAAGACATAATCGTGTTAATCCACAAAATTGCCTATGAAAAATCTGGCCAGTAGCATTGTTAATTGTCTGACGTCTTCTGTTTAATATCAGGCCGTAGACCGTGTTTATGGACGGACCTTGGAAAGGACCCCGCGTCTGAAGTCGCCCAAACATAAACAGGATTGCTCCTGCACGGCTAACACAAGACGGCGCGCGAGCTCTCTCGATTTCTCTCGCACTATCCGTCTTTCTCTTATTAGAAAACATAGAAAGAGAGGTGTAGTGCGAGACAAATCAATAAAGCTCGCGGGCCGTCTTGTAATAGCCGTGCAGTAGAGGCGTGAGCGTTTCCAAGCCGTCGCAACAAGGCCCTCGTGACCTTAGAATAATAACATTAATAACGCATAGAAGGATAGTTTCATACGGCCGACGCGCCAAGCGTGAGGCATAAAATGGATTCATGTAGTTGTGGTCAACTCGTATTCACACGCGCCAATACGCACACAAACGCACCAATTTTGTTCCACCGATCGGCGTACTGGGCCATTTATGGCCGAGTTTTAGTGGCCTCACCGTTGCGCGTGAACTGCGTTTCTATGCGTTATTATTCTAAGCTCGTGACATAAAAAGCATTAACGCGATTTTAAGATAAAACGTCTACGTAATCCCTACGCATGTAAGAGCAACATAGTAACGTTTCCCAGGAACACTACTGTCAAATCTGATGGCCAACTAAACCCGATTATGCGGCAAAGAAGGCGTGACGCTTTTTTACCAGCCATTCCTATTTTGGCCGATTACACTATCAGTCTATCACGATTCACTTGTTTTTCGACTCGGATTTATGCAGAGACATATCGCATATCGTGCCTCATGCTTATGGATTAGCACGCTGTTTACTCGTACTAGTCAGGTGATTAATTAGGTGGCTTTCTTTTAGGTGAACTTTTTGTTGTTGGTGTTGGTACACGTCGTACTTTGAAGTGTTTGTAATTTTGTGGTATAACACTTTAAACTCTCGCGCTTTGTACACATACTTATGTATTTTATAAATATAGCCACATGTAGGCTGAATTCCGCGACGGAATTTGGTCGCTAAATTCCACTGGACTGATTCCGACCGCAGCTGATCTATCCTGGTGCCGCCCAATGTGCAAGAGAAATATACAATCTCTTTCAATGGGTTTTAGACCTTTCATAAAACATTTGAAGTCCTAATTCGTTTGTTTTATAAAATTTTCGAACCAAATAACTGTGGCCTGCAGACGAGAGGGGGCGAATTCCACGTCGGATTTTATTCGCCTGTAGGTATGTGGCGAGCCTTACACGGGTCTAATATAATAACTTATTTTTTAACCTTTATTTATGACGTATCAACATGATTTGCACCGGCCGTAAAAATAATCTTATATTTAGTATGATTATATGCAGAGGAAAAGGCGTGTTCAATAAATAGATCCCACGTTTCTGGTACCTACATCAATAAAATTGTATGGGTCTATTCAATAGTTGAAATGATAATCGGAAGAATACGAAAAGCGATCATTTTACCAGATATCTTTTGTAAATCTCGCCCCAACAGATGATTCAATTGATACAACAACAATGCAATTTTTAGAAATATACAGTAACTGCAATCTTAAATCGAGAAGTGTTTATGCGATAAAAACAATAAATTGCAGCCTACAGTGCGAGATACGATCCTGCGGTCTTGAGCTCGTCCGGGATTTTGCAATTCCGGTGTGGCAATAAAAGAACAAATGCCAGATATAATTGAACACAAATCTAACATCGTTTGAGTACATGTCTATTGCTCGTAACAGTTGTAACACCTCGAACGAATTGTAATCAAGGACAGACATTTTATTGTCTAAATCTTATAAATCCTCAACCTTCAAGCGTTTTTCCCGGTAATGCCCTAAACGAGCCCAGGGTCCTCTTCGGCACCTAATCCCAAAATTTTACGAAAGCCACTGCCATTTGACCTTTTATCCCAGAGGGAGACCCTAAACCTTATTGGGATTAGACCTGTTTCCTCACGAATCTCACGTAAATCTAGTACTAAAAAAAATCCCTTTTATTTTCACTGAAAATATTGAGATTTTGAGGGACGTTTCTTATTCAAAACTCAAAACCCCTCCTTATGTTTTGAGATAACGGATTCCGCTGATGCGCTGGCCGAATGCACAGTCAGACAAAAAGTGGTCTACCACTTTTTGAACCTTAAAATACAAATGATAGAGTCGAAAACTGGTAAACCGGTTTCTTTGTATTATATCCTGACGTCATTTCAATTTCAAACATCATCCGTCCATGATTCACGTCACAAGTTGTCCACAAGGATAACACCTTGAATTCTAAGCAGAACCCACAAATCTAAAAAGGCATGAGACCACGCCTTTGCATTCCAAAGTAAATTAGTACCCGGTCGTAAGTACGTCGGAAAATGGCGGTGAAAGTGAAACTAGTAATTGCTGGGAAAACTTACCCGTTGCTGGATCGCCATTTTTGATTTTCTTTCCTGCCGTTAATGCTTGAATGACAGGATAATTATTTAGTTAGAAATAGGCACGGTTAAATGTAATTAGATTAGACTAGGCTGCTGTAGATTAGTGGTCTAGGCGTACTACTTTCAAAGTTTTCAAACAGGGTTCTAAATTCTAATCGATATTATACATTGACTTACTATTACTACGTGTAGACTGGCAACCCAGAACATTTTTCTTGACGTTTTCCAATCAGGCCGCCATCTTGAAAATCAAAGAGTATGTGAACGTGCAGTTAGATGCGTCATTTTTCTAAGTTTAGATTCAGATAAAGCCATAGCGTGATTTAATACATTCATATAAAAAAAAACTACTTATTGATTTAAAAACGAATCACATCATCGACATTTGGTATTTGTAATTTTTTTATACTGGATATCTTTATACTTCCCGAGGATGCACTGTGTTGTTTGTGTTGAAGCAATTGGAAATTAAAATGGATGGCGGCTAATTTTTATTATTCTTCTAAATTGCCAATGGGTTCATATTCGGAGACCATACTCGCTTTGCCAACATTATTTATATAAGAGAATTGGCCTAGGATTTAAATGAGTAGAACTTAAAATCTAAATAGAAACTGGGGACCGATTTTTGACTTTCGAGCACTCGACTCTTTCACTCGAAAATGGTCATAAATTATGGAATTCTATTCTGAAATAGACATAGAAAATTTAAAAACGAGTGGTATCCACCATTCGCATTTAATTCAATCGGTAGAAAGTAAGTGCCAGCAATTTGACACTAGAATCGTATTTACTTTTATTTAATTTTCGAGCGCTCGAAAGTCAAAAATCGGTCCCCTGAACGCTGTCAATTCATAAAAACTATTAAATAAATAAAAACAAATGGTTGCTGCTAATTTGGAGCTAAAATGCTGATTATTAAAGGTTCAAATAGTCAGTTTATTAAGTTTAATGTTCCATTAGCAGGATTTTGTCACTTCTACATTTTTTAATCTTTGAAATAATGGCCGACAGTATGGCGCGCATCTTATAAATTACAACTAAATTTAATAAATGAATATTATGGAAAATATCCGTGAATGTACCGATGAAAAGTGATTCCCGTATTTTTACTATTGTTGTGGTGTTGTTGGTGCAATAGCGCAATGCACAAGAAGGAATTTTTTAAAGTTTTAAGTCAATCTGGCCCCGTAGCATGGATGGCGTTATCACGCGATAAGTGATAGGATAAGCGCGTCGTCTCGTTCTATCGAACGGTGTCAGCCAGGGACGGATGCTCTATCCTGTCACTTATCGCGTGATAAGGCCGTCCATGCTACGGGGCCTGCTCTCGAAACGACTAACTAATAGTATCGACTTACTCGTAGCTACTTACTCAAAGAGAGAGAGAGTGAGGTTTAGTCATAAATTCTATCCTATTGATGGCAAGTCGTTCAAATCCAAATTACGTCTTCCTAGATAGTTATGGCAATCTGTCAATGGGAGTCAGCAACGCAAGTCCAGTTGTTTGACGCGCTATTATACTCCTAATTCCTAGATAGTTGTATCCTAAAGTCGCGTAAACTTTGTGACATCAGTCTTTCTGGCTCTCAGTCAATAATGATAGTCTACTAATGAATGACGATAAATAAGTGAATGTCCATGAAGCGTTCGCCGTTAACAGCTCCATCTTAACGCCCATCCTATTGTTTTAACGTTGTTATTATAAACTTTATGTAACTCTTACATAACGTAAAATGAGGAAGTATTAAAATGTAAAATGGCTAGACTACGAGTATGACCACGGCTGCATTTTGTTTCTTCGTTTGACCGATAGCCGGCTTTCACCTCGCCATAAATTAATGCTGTAATAATTTCTCCTGATGTAAGCGATTGCAAAGAAAGTAGGATTTTGGAGTGAGTCTGCTTTCTAGTGTCGCTAAGGTTGACCCTGGAGCGTAATGAATGGGACTACTTAAGATTGAAGATAAGTAAAGGCAAGGTAGCCAATTTATAATCAAGAAACAGTACTGGTTTGTTTCTTGCAAAAAACGAATAAGTTCTTTTGAATTAATGTATGATGTATGTTTGGATGGATACTTGCTAATGATTTACATTAGATACTTTTGACATTTATACTACTACTACTATAAAAAATATTTTCTTCGAAGTGGGATTAGCATCTTTTCATCGTTTTAAGTTACTGTTTTAGTTGATTGCTTACATTATAGTAACGCTGATTTCTCGAACGCAAATGCTACAATTCTGACACAATGTCTTACACTTCATTCGCTTTCATAATATTCTTCATACATGCCTTTCTGTAAAGGTTCTTGACCTTCTGAATTTCTCTGTTTTGAAGTTTCGCCGAGGTCTTCGCCTTTTCATTAATTATCTATCTATGTACCTATTTATTTACTTAACTACCTTCATCTAAGCTGCTTAAGCAATCACTCTCAGCAGGTGATTCGCAAGGACGACAAACCGACTTTCTCTAAGCCAACACTGAAATGTCGTACAGACCGGGTCACCTATTTCGCTGCACTCGTCATATTTGGCGATGGTCCAAAAACGAACGTGCAGCGATTTTGGATTGCATACCTACTTAATGTATGGAGTGCGCTCTTAACATCCTCTTGTGACTTCCCTTAAAACAATGTAGGAATAACGACTCAATAAACAAGCGATTGTTTTGGATAGTATTTTTGCGATGTACAGTCGAGGAAATTGCATGTTTAGCACTTTTGGACCTTAAAACCATTACATATAGAGTCCAAAAGTGTTAAACATTCAATTTCCTCGACCGTACACAATATACTCGTACATAGGAAATATAAAATTTGTTTGGACTAGAGCAACGATTAAAGTTACATACATATGTGTTTCTTGAAGATTATATAATTATTCCAAGTGAAATCAAGCCTGCAAGATTTTTAACAAACAGAATCTATCAATAATTTTAAAGACACTTGTGCAAGAAAGTTTTTCCTGTTGAGGTATTAGCCTCTTAAGTTTATCCTGGTTACATCCTACAGGATCCTGTGGTCCCCTTGCTACTTATCCCAAGTATTGGAGTAGACGCAAATTTTCACGATAACGACTACAAAGTACCTACTTCAAAAAGGAGGAGGTTCTCAATTCGTCGGAATCTTTTATTTTTTATGTGTGTTCCCCGATTACTCGAAGAAAAATTAGGCAAGTTTTATGTTTGAAAACGTATTCTTCCCAGGGGTCCCATCGTCCCATGGTCATCAGGTCAAGATCTGATGATGGGATCCAGAAGAAATCGAAGGAACTTTAAAAAAAATATAGGCACACTTGAAGCGATTTGGGTATTTTTTTTAAGGAAATGTGGAAATGTTCATGTAACTGATACATGGCGGTGTGCTGAATTGAAGTCGGTTAAAACTTTGTTTTTGAAGTAAATTCGGTATGACAATTTTGATGAACTCAGCCCCAGCTCGCGCGAGTTTGATATCCGTATAAGGACACTTAAGTAGTTTAATTCGCTAGGCCAGGTGTCTGAATAGCATAGTGACGATAGCTTTTGCCTTTAACCACATTGCTTAGATATATATATATATTTATTGCTTGCTGTCTTATTTATTGTGTCCGCGTGGGCGGGACAAAGCCTCTGTCGTTAATGTTTATACTCATTGAATATTCATTCGCACTAAATATTGTGGCTTGAGTTACACTTCGCTTTTATTGAGGTATGTCTGCTTGACACCTTTTGTCTACCTTCACACTGTCATTTCTCAATCATAGGTACCTACTGCATTATATATATATTATATATATTGCATTTGATTATATAATTGTTGTTAGAGTCTGACCTAACGCTACAAGAACAGAAACGTACAATATAAAAAAGAATAGGCTTCACGAAATGCATAATATTTAAGGACAGCTTGTTTGCTGGTAGCGTGGTAGGTAATATTTTAGTCGACGTTAAAAGAAAAGTTTTTTACATAGGTCATAATCTGTATTTTTCACGTCGCTTCAAGATCTCACTGTAAATGAATTTGTAAAAGAGCCCTTGAACTATACTTGCAGAAATAAATATTGATTTCATTCTCGTGGTCGGTATATTATATATAAATATTGTCCATCCATTTAATTTCATAATGTTTGTTTTTTTGTCTCTTCGTTACCTTGAAGATTAGTAGATACTGGTGCTTATGCATCGATCATCCTTTAACAAAAATGACATCACTGCTTACATCATGTACAAACAGTACAATGTATTCCTCAAGGCGTGTGCGTATGGATTACACTGCATGAGACTCAGTGTCAATTTACGCGGTTTTTTTCTAAATTGAAACACGATCACGCTTTCGCAGCGTCGCATTCCGTCACTCTCTTCAAATAACAAACGGCCTAAGGTTAGACGGGGATAGCTAATTAATTGATCTGCCTTTAAGTGCTCATTGGTGGGAACTAGGAACTGGTTTCAACATTATCTCTGTGTTTAATTGTTGGCGTAATTTTTTCCAAGAATAAGTTAATTGTTAGAAGGAAATGTGGGTTTTTGGAATAACATTGCGCTCGTAAATGTTTCACCTCAATAAGTAGCATTAGATATGTATACCTACATTTCACATGATAATGTTTATTTTTCACAAAACAAGCTATATCTACTGCGCTAGGCCTAATCCCTATTTCAGACGGGGTTGAAGAGTCTTAACTTAAGTAGGTACATTTCCTCTGGGGTTATCGAAAATCTCCAGTTTAAAGGCCTCCACACACCGGTCGCGTACGCGGGTCGGGCGCGGGCCCGCGCAAGTTGTAAACCATTGAAACTACACTTCAAACACACATCGAACGCGGGCCCGCGCCCGACCCGCGCCCGCGACCGGTGTGTGGAGGCCTTAAGGATCGAGGTAATCGAATTTGACGATGAGAAAAATATTTCACTCTGTGAGTAAATAGAACAAAATAGTAGATGTTTACAGAATGAAGATGTATATGAATGCCGTGTAGACATAGACACACCCAAGATTTGTATATTTTTCATTGGCCCCAGCTAAACAAATTGGCCGCATTTCTACTCTAAACTCATCATTGAAGACGAAATGAAATTACAGCTCTTATCTATGATCGTCTAGAACAATAGTCGTCTCCGGACTATTGTGCGCATTGTCTTCCTGGTTCATTGCGCATTGAGCTATGCGCGTAGGCCCTCGCTTCCTTCGATCAAGGTTGCTATCAATCAATCTTTGAGTTTATCGTAGGTTATTGACAATAGGTAAGTGCATATGTATGACTAGGTCTCTCTCTCTCTTCCTTCGATCAAGGTTGCTATGAATACATCTTTGAGTTTATCGCAGGTTATTGACCATATGTAAGTGCATATATGTATGACTAGAGCTCTCTCTTTCTCTCTCTTCCACCTAGTTGATTTCGGCAGGCCTGTTTCTCTTGCCACTTCGGCTAAACTTCCGAGGTGCTCATTCATCCGAGCGCCGCTGACACCGCCGTACAAAATCATTGTCAAAATGCCTTCCATCTACGTTAAAGCGCAAAATACACATGCAAGAAATTGCGTGCTAGTTTCATTACGTTGCGGGTTACCGAGGAAGCTGAGTTCAATTGATCTTTCAAACCTCGTAATGTAGTTAAACTTGCATGCAATTTCTTGTATGTGTAAATTTAGCTTAAGATGATTTCGCCAATGTCAAATTTGCTTATAGTGACGTTGTACGGTAGTTAGTTCAGCCGTCAATAATGCCATCAGCGTCAGAAGCTACGCGAAGCAAGGCATCCACCGCTGACCGCATCTCCGACGAGGCGACGAAAGACCGCGACAACCTTATCTAGACGAAAGATCACGTGCTATGGCCTTGTTCGGAATAGGCTAGTAGTTTAGTGCGAGTTCATACATTTGTTGCAAGTGCGAGTAGCTTTTGTATGGACTCGCACTAAAATACTAGCCTAGTCCGAACAAGGTCTTAGTCGTAGCGCATACATTTTTATAGAGGAACTTCTGTGCGCAAGTTGTATTACATATTTATTCTGTGATTGCGCCTACAGCGACTGGTTGTTTCAACTGCAGGAATCAAGGTCCGCCTGCTCAAGCCAGTAGGTGATGTTAAGGAGATGGTTTCGATAAAAGAATTCAACCTTGCTACCTACATGTCAACACTCATTGATGAATTATTCACAGCAAGTAAAGGGTAATTCTCCTTTTGCCTAACCCGAATCGCAATCGATTATGTTCCAACAAAATAAGTAAACTATTTGGCACATCGTTGCGTTTGAGTAAAATTCGTTAGTTTCTGTATTCGAATCACGTTTCGTCACCATTGTCTAGCGCACGCGTGTTTGTACAACAGTGCTTCTTACAGGGTTATCACATATGCAAACGAAAGCGCATGATTGGACACAGAACAGAAGCTTGGGACGAATTTTAGGGGCGGAGTTCAGAGGGGTAAAACTCAACTGCCATTTTCCAATACAGAAAACGATATTTAGAGCAAACTTACGTAAGTACGATCGAAACGTTACGCAATCGACCAGCACAAAACAAATTATATTTCTTCCAAATGACAGAGACAGCTGTGAATTTTTAGAAGATCTTTACAGTACATACTCAAACGACAGTGCACTCCTGCTAAGTTAGGAGAACTTTTATAGAAACTTACACTCCACTTTTCACCCCTTTAAGTAGGACTTCCGGGATAAAAACTATACTATCTTATTTCCAGGGTCTCAAACTATCTCCAAACCAAATTTTGATCTGCAGTTTAAGCGTGAAAAGGTAACAGACAGACAGACTGAATTACTTTCGAATTTATAATATTACTATGGATAGTATGGAAGTTGGTAACCCTATGGCTCATTCGACCGAATTTTCTGGTGACAGCGGAGCCGGTATAGTAACGGGGTCTCTGTTTATTCTCTGATCTGGTTTCGCAGCTTATGACTAATTGATTCTTATTTGAACATAAACTTACTCATACTACAGCTGCTCTGACTAACTATTTGTTGCTATTTTTCTAGGTCAAACTAGTAAAGCTTTAGGAGGTGATTGTAAAATCCACTTTTAAATTATGTGTGTGTTATGCACAAAAGACTTAGAACCTTAGAAATGATTAAATACGAAATATTATATCATACAGGTGATTAATTGATTATTAAATATAGCTGTAATATTAAAAACAAGTAATACATGACGTCAGTTGTGTATGATTCTTAGTCTTAGTTTGTTTGTTCACAAAAGTTGATTCATTCGGGACTTTTTGCTACTCTGTATAATCGAATTGAATACATAATTTGCGAAATGCGATGACCTACTTGCCTTCGTTTTAGTACCGCAGGGTCCGCATGTCAGAAATTATTAAAAACAGGCCACAGTTAACAGGATGAATGTTCGCAAAGATTCAATTCCATTACAACACCTAGCAATTGGTCACAACAACTTGCTATAGTTGGGATGAGACAGCAATACAATACCTTCCATTCTAACTATAGCGACACTTATTGTGTGAATGTCATGCCCTTGCCAGACAAAGAATGAAGTACTTTGATAACGGCTATCCGCAACCAAAGGAATTCAAGGTGCTCCCGGTGAACTGCATCCGTTTTGTGGAAATGATGGAGCAAGCCTGGGAGCAGGCATAGAGGAGAGGGCAAATGCACTAAAGATCCTGGGTCGAAGTGCATCCGAAAGAGCCCTCACCTAGATAAGATAAGAACTATTGCGAGTTGGTGTGTACATATATAGTGTACTTTAAAAAATCGTACTTCCCTTGTTTTGACTTTGACTCTCGTTAGAGGTCGCTGTTTGTCTATCCATATCGATTTGTTTGTGTTAATGATAACTTTACCCCGTTTACTTAACAGACCATTAACGTTATATTTCTTTTTTTCCAGTGGAAATCTACCTGTCCCCCGTGGAGACTCACTGCAGCAATGTGGACTACTTCATCCCAGACGAAAACAACGAGACCAAGGGGCTCTCTGACGACGCGATGAACAGGTCTGTTGATATATAAGGGTCGAAATCAGGAACACAAAAAACTGGGAACGTACAATAGTTAGGTAGATCCTTAGAATAATAACGCATAGAAGGATAGTTTCATACGGCCGACGCGCCAAGCGTGAGGCATAAAATGGATTCATGTAGTTGTGATCAACTCGTATTCACACGCGCCAATACGCACACAAACGCACCAATTTTGTTCCACCGATCGGCGTACTGGGCCATTTATGGCCGAGTTTTAGTGGCCTCACCGTTGCGCGTGAACTGCGTTTCTAGGCTTTATTATTCTAAGGGTAGATCATAAGTTCGGGGGGCGTCGTGGTTAGATGAGACGAGACTGAAACGCTGGAATGGTTTTAGTGGGTAGTACGCCTGTCCGTAGAATAATTCTTTGTTGCAAAAGGTGGTGTAGAAGGTTTTTTTTATATTGTTTACATCGGTACAACCAAGCAAATATCAAAAATGGTTACACGAGATATCTCGGGACAACTTTTGGCAGCCACAAATCCTCGAAATTTCGGGACTTTTTTGGTTTCTCACTCGTAGCTTCTATAGATACGGTGCATCCTAATAGCGAAAAGTTATTCACTAGGAAATTAAAGAACATGAAATTATGCGTCTAATGAGTACCAGTACTCCCTCCCCTTTATTTTTAAATATATATGGCTGGAGGTTGAGAGACTCACATACCCCCCATTCTACGTTTCTGGGATGCGTAAGAGCATTTCCACTCCGTCCACAAAACAAAGTAGATCTTAGGTAGCAAATGCACTTGGATTACGTACCTGTTTAGTTTAGTAGTCCAGCGACAAAGTTAGGCACAAGTGACTGATTTCGTAGCGCTACGCTCGTAACCGATAATATTCGAAAAATGGTATGTTAGAGGAAAGCGCCTACAAGCAAAGCTCACCTAGCGGGTTCCTGATACTTACTGAAAGAGAAATAGTGCTCCGCCAAGACAAGCCAAAGGGCACTACTTCCCTTTTCTCGAAACGATTCACCGTATTTTCCAACCAAGCATGCTACTAAAGCATGTGTAAATCGTGTGGATTAGGAGGCATGGCGCTATTTGCGATCTGATAACTTTTTAATGCTGAAAGCTAAGGAGTCTTGGCAATCACTTTACATGAAATGTTTTAGTTGGATGCTTTTGTCCCATCAATTAAAGTGAGTAAATTGCGACACATTCCAATTGCTATTTTATGAACGTCAATATTTTCTTTCCAAATAGTTACTTACTACCGTTACATTACTATTATATTTACAATCTAAAACAATAATGAACCAAGCTGTTTGTAAACAATATTGCGATGTTTTTATTCATCGTCCAATAAGAAACTGATCATGAGGAAAATAAGCATATCGCTGATGAAGTCATGCTTGTGATGACACTAATAATATGTAAAGTATAGGTTATTCAGCACGATTAACTGCGAGCGACGTGGGTGCGACGCCCCGAAGAATATTTTAAGTATAGGTACTACTTTTATCCGCAACTTTGTCCGCGTATAGGTACTCGTGTATGTCATGCCCTTGCTAGACAAAGAATGAATTACTTTGATAACGGCTATCCGCAACCAAAGGAATTCAAGGTGCTCCCGGTGAACTGCATCATCCGTTCTGTGGAAATGATGGAGCAAGGCTGGGTGCAGGCATAAAGTAGAGGGCAAATGCACAAAAGTTCCCACTGGGACGAAGTGCATCTGAAAGGGTCCTCACCTAGATAAGATAAGATAGGTACTCGTTAATTAACGCGTTCCCTGTCCGAGTGCCCGCATTGATGGGTCAAGCAACTGGTTTTCAGGAGTCCGTGCTTCTACAATGGATTCACAGCTTCGACCAGCTGGTCGATCACGTAACGCATTGTACGCGCGTCAGGCAGATTTAAATGTCACTTTTGCTATGGAAAAATGACAGTTAAATTGTACTTACGCGTGTTCGGATTTAGTTCGGAACGTTACGTGTTGTGGAAGCACACTTGGACGTGTGACATTGTCAGATAGTCCAGGCAATGAACTGACAACTTGTATGGAAAAAATGTCAAATTTGGAAATAATTTATAATATCAGATTTTTTCTTTGCAATGGATACATTATCAATTAAATGGTTACCTAGCGACAAAATCCGATAAAATTTCAGACATCAAAAAAAAGATAACTTAACTAGCTTCTGAAAAGTCAGAAAAAATATGAATAAATGGTTTTATCTTTATTTTGGTTCATTTACATTTGCTTTATAATATTTGAGATAAATCATTAAAAAAAAAACAATTCATGTTTTATTTAAATCTAATGTTTTAAAATGATGTAAAGAAAAAAAAACGCTATTATAAATTAATGTTTTTCAAAACCGTATTTTGCCTGAAGTAAGATCATTTTTTATTCGGACAGTGAACGTGTTAAGGGATTAATAATAACAAAGCCCATTTATTCAGGCATCTAAGGATTCTAAGGCCCATCTTACATTACTTTAGAATACCTCAATGATTAATACTAGGTACGTCGGTCTGTACAATATCGCATAGCAAATATGCTATTAGACTTCCTATACAATCGCAATGTCAATGATCGGTCTCCAATAGAAACTTCCACTCCCTTTTCACCACTTTAAGGGATGATTTACGGTATAAAAACTATCCCGTCTTTGCCAGGGACTCAAACTATCTCCATACCAAATTGTATCAAATCGGTTCAGCTGTTTTCGCGTCAAAAGGTCGCGTCAACAGACAGAGTTACTTTGGCATTTACAATACTAGTGACTCTGCGAGCTGGACGCAGTGTGGCCCCAAGACCGTACCTCTAAATAAAAGTCGACACAAAAAAAACAATAATTATTGAACCTACCTGCTCACGAAATTTCACGAGAATCAGTTGAGAAATGCGACCTGTAGAGGAGAATAGCGGGACAGACATACGAAACGGAGAAATTCGTTCGCTTCGCTCGATCGCTCAATTCAATTAGTATGGCTGAGTGCCGTGCCTTTTGTCACTCTAATCGCGCTCACTTAAGAGTCCGCAGTAAGCTCGATTCTTCATACAAACGTAGTTACGCTCTCATTTTAAAACGACTAGCTAGTTTGCTCTGAAACTTTGTACTTAGAATAAGTTAAGTACCATCCAGGTATGTAATTACATAGTTTATGTAGCTTCAGATACCATAGTAAAAAATACAGCAAACTTAAGTTTTTCATACAAAACTTGTTTTTGCTGTATTTCGTTTGTTTTATAAACTGGAGTCATATAAACTAATTACAGACCTAAATATACCTCATGCATGTCATTGTATATGCAAAGTTTCGTTACAATCCAACACGCAGTTTTAAAATGAGAACGAAACTCTGTTTGTATGAGAAGGTGATATTCGGCCGAGCTTCCTGCGGACTCTTATTAAGTAAGAGTCCGCAGTAAGCTCGGCCGAATTTCACCGAGCCAGAACTACACACAATTTTAATGCCAATCAGTGTCCAGCCAATGCTTCCAATGGCGCTTTCCATGTTTTACAACTCAATGTAGTAATCATTTACAGCTATTACACGATTTACTAGCCTTAGATTTATATTCTGAGCTTCCCTACCCCACTGTGGTGATAAATGGTTTGTACTGTTAACACGGGCTCAAGTAAAACATTAACTATGCACGGATGGCATTCCGCATCCGTGTTTATTATAATTGCCGCCTAGGGCTCTAACGGTGTGACGTGTTCTATCTATCGACTTCGAAGATATGTTTACGTTTTTGAATCTTATTGCATCGTAATAAGGCGATAAGTTGTATACATGTCTTTGACGTCACTGTCTGCCAAAATATAGCGGGCATAATTATCTGACTCGACTCTATTTCAAGGGCCCTTAGGATGTGTATCAGATATTTTGGTGTGCATTGGCTTAATCGGCTCTGTGGAAGTTTTTTAGACATTCTCAAGAGTCAATTGCGTTTCGCGATATTGTGTGAAATTCTTACCGTGTTTTTATGATCTGAGAAGTAGATGCCTAATAAACAACTGTTTCCTATTGCCTTATTGAATCGTTCCTACGTGTTGCTCAAGCTGTTTATAGCTGTAGATTCGACTCTAGGTACAGTGTAGAGAATGTATTTTGCACAAAGAGTGATTTTGTGCGGAATTTATTATACCTACCACTACCACCGTCGTTCAATTAAGGGCATGCATTGGAACATTATGAGATTATTCCAAAGCTTCACTTCCTGAACTAAGAAACAAAACGAATTAATTATCGGATAAGTATATGCTAGGTATACATTTTGTTCTTTGTCAGAAGTCCATATACGATTGCTTCTAATCGAAAGTTGGTTCTTTCTTCTCAGGTCTTTAAGTTGGGTCCTTAATAACGACATTTATCGACATCTGCATCATTCCCGAAGGGAATTCCCCACCTTAATGGAAGAAATAGCCCATGAAACAAAATTATGATTTCATATAGCATACCCGTAAAACTTACAATGCCTTTGTTAAATAAACTGTGCTTTGTCCCTTTCTTACGAACACAAATGCCAAAGCAACAGATAAGGACAAACGAACGTTACAGCTAGTTTAGTTAAAATAGGCTTGTAGAACGTTCATCTTGGTGATACATCTTTTCGTTCCCGATCGCGTTATAGTATTTTATGCAACTGTTGTATAAGAAGGGTCTTAAAAGGCGAGTGGCGTGGGTTGCAATTAAAGACGCCACGAGCGTTTTTAGAACAGATCGTTGTATACAATACTTTTTCTACGACAAATTTTAAATAAATAGCAGACTACAGAATAGTGAAACTTTTCTGGCAGCAAGTTTTCTATTCGTACTTTTGCTACTCACGCAATTTCTTCAGGAGTGCAGTTATTAATTTCTTCGACCATGTTAAAAGGAACGCACACTTTTGTCTTCACAAACACGAATAAAATCTTAATAGTTTACGATTAATAGTTTATCATCTTTCGTCTTTTCATTTTGAACTGTATTTTGGTGGGAAATCGGAAATGTGACAGCTCTTGCTTATGGTTTGTTTTTATTTTTTATTTGATTGCACTTGCCATCTGAACCAAACTGAATCTGGACCCGGACCGAATTCGAACTGTTTATTTTTATAAATAATACCAAGAATTTATAAAACATGTAATTTAACACACAATAGATGATGATTTATTATTATTGTAGTAAATAATTTATAATATACAAATGTTAAATCGTAAATAAATACTTTTATTTCGAAATATTTGTTTATGAAGTTGGCACCACTGCAATATAGCGGCATTAGCGGCCGATTAAAAAAAAAAATTAAACAGTGCTTTTATGAAAAATGTATGAACCAAAAAAGTACGCTAAACAGTACGTTTTTGGGCCATAGAGCATAGAGTTTTATGACGACTTATTAGTGGTGTCATTGTATTTGAGCTACAGCCTATATAAATGACAGATAACGGTACAGGAGTAGAAAAAAGATATAAGAGCATACGTATCCATAATTGGACATTGTTTTGAAGCAGTATTCCCGTATTCCAGATTGCACATGGCGCGGTCCACGGTAGCCCTGTTCATCGTGGCGTTCTTCTCGCTGTTCGTGGCGTTCTGGACCGGCGTCGTCGGCTGCTGGAAGCGCAGCCCGGGCAACATCACCGCCACCGCTATACTGATGCTCGTCACTTGTAAGTATTCTTTTCATGCCTACTATTCAGGAAAGAGTCATTGTTGCCCTAAAATGATGATCAAAGTTGTACTTTTCTTCCGTGAAAAGCAGTTTGTGCAACTTGGTAGCAAAATTATTTCCGGGTTGGTGCGTAAACACTTGAATTCCCGGTTACGCTTCCCGAGCGTAGCGAGGGATTCTATTGTAGAATTTATAGCTTCACTCAAGATTCATATATACCTACCCCCTCGCCGTAAACATACAATTTTGAATAGACCTGACACAACTGACTGCCCACGCGGCTTCGCCTGCGTACCTACCTATTACAAATAATGTAGGCGCAGCTTCGGAGTAAAATATTGCCATCTCAAAGATCCACTCTATATGCTTGTGAAAGAATTTCGGAATCGGATAAGTAGTTCCGGCGATGACTTGTTATACGTAAGCTACAAACTTTACCTAATAATATTATAGCTTTCTGTAGTTCTTTGTTCTTTTGTTAATAATGGGATTAAACTAGCTAATTTCATTGATAATTAACATTAACTAAGTTTAATTAAAACTAAGTTAAATCTAAATAAAAAAGGCCCTCGAGGCATTGTACCGAGGATGCCTGCGCCATTTCCTTGCTGAATTACAATGCTGATGCGTTGCGCGAGAAAGCCAACTACTCCAACTAGCTTAATTACTTTACATACATATAACGTTCGTTAGTTCATACAGAAGTAGCAGCCTCAGGAGTACTTAGGTTTCTCTGGCAAATAGCTGCCACCACACTGTCATTCGTAAGTACATAGTACTGCCACCATGGCCCAGATTTCACGTGATGCAAACCATTAATGAGTCCATGTGCGTTGTAACATGACGTTACTGACTGCGTGAGAATCGATTCATTTAGGAAATTATAACGTGATTGAGAAATTGACTAATGGGGAAAATCTAACTGCTGTTTGAGTCAGAGAATAAGAAGAGAATGAATCCAGAATGTTGGACTTTCCTGATTGTTTGTGAGCTTTACTACTGCGGATTTCAGTAGGATGATATACAATCTTCACTGTCATTTACTGGGTTAGGTTAGGTACTAAGATTTAATAGTGATATCGATACCTGCAGACTCAAAGGGCGTAACAGCCATTACAACAACAGGCTGTTACGCCCTTCGAGTCTGCAGGTATCGATATAACCATGTCATGCATGATGGAACTATCATGGTTATTCCACTTTTAAATTTCCCAAAACTGTTCTAAATACACTATCAATCATCGTACAAGTTAAATGAGTCATATAAAGGATGATTCAGTACTTACACCGTTCCGTTAGTGTTCCGTGTCCGGGGCCGACTCCGGAATATAAGTATAACCCGACTAAAAAAGTTGTCGTCACAGTCCCATATTTCGCCCATTCATTAGTTTCATTACTGACATTCTGTTTCCTACGCGATTTTGATAGGTGTCATCGTGCTAATCGTCTGGCTTAGTAAGTTTTCTATCAATATCTTCCTATCATTGCTCCACTTTCTATCATTGACAGGGAAATCCTAGTCATCGAAGACTTATATTATCTTTATAGAAACTCAGTGCACAACTTAGAGACTTACTCTCACTTACTTAAAACTTGATATTCGTAGGTATTTACTTAAGGCAAATTAAACTTGTACTGTTACCGGTGAATTTATTAACTTTAATTAAGAATATGTCAACTACCTAGAATATTGCTTATTAATCTCCTTAGAAGTCTTTAACTTTCTTAGATTCAATTCATTTTCTAAAAGAGCACTCCGGATTGTCATTTAAGGCCTGGTTACATAGACAAGGACAGGCGTAAGACGGGACTCTAGCTGGGTAATATTTGGCAAGTATATTTACTTTACAATAATCAATACTTTGGATATTGTTATTTTTTTTTTTATTTTATTCAGTTCAAAAGACAACATTTGGTCCACAAATTATTAGTATTTACTTAATCTAATGTTAGTAGCTTAATAATGAATACACAAAAGAGATTTATTATACTTACATATAGAAAACTCAGTAGGACCGATAAGTTGTGTCTCCTTGGACCACCTTGTATGTTTACGGAAAATAAATATTGCGAAAGTTTTGTGTTATTCTTCTCTGTTTGTACTCTGTGGTTTCCGAATTTAGGTTAATATGATATGACCAGGGATGTTTATATTATAATATTACAATGCATACAATAAACAAAATATGTAAATTCTCTTTCCAGGCTTACTGGCAGCTGGGGCAATGGCGTTATGGCACGGAGTCGAGTTTTACGAAAAAGAGAAGGTCGTCGGAGAGGAGTTTTATCAGCAGTGGCCCCACGTAAGGCTCTTCTTTATTCTTGCTTTGTGTTTAATAAGGTTTATACATAAGTACTTGATCATACACATTGAACCGAAATACCATAAAATATGTTTTTTTGATACCGCGTTGGTGGAAAACAAGCGTAGCCTATGAACGCTTGCCGCGAACAACTCATTTATTGTATCAGAGTTCCACAGATAAATCCTACAGCTTGCAATTGATTTAAAAAAAATATCTTTACGTTTGGGACTCTGGAAGAAATAAGCAGTTCCATTTGCTATGGACCCATGATAGTTCATGACGTTGGGATAAATTTAAGACCATACTATGAGTTGGCTGAAGTAGTTGTCAAGTAAACGACTCGTCAGACTGATATGTCGGTCGTCTTGAGGAGCTAATCGGTTCAGTGAGCTGGGTTCGAATCCTGGACTATGAATATGGCTTCATTTTTAGATATGTAAGGATGTCTTCACAAAAATAGTCAGGATCTAACATAGCTCTAGTTTGAAGCTTCTAGTACGCTTTGAATAAGTGGAATTAGGAACGAGTGCCCATGAGAGGCCTGTGCCCAGCAGTGGGACATATATAGGCTGATAATGATGATGAGATACGTGTTTAACACTGATCGACCCGCAACAGGTGCTAAAAGACAACTCCTCAATATGGTACGATTGGTCGTACATCCTGGCGTGGCTGGCCGTGGGGGTTTCCTTCGGCGCGTCCATTCTTTTCTTCTCGGCGGCCATTTGCCTGAGCAAGGAGAAGCGGCGGGAGCAGCAGAATAACGTGCAGTATATAATGCCAGGTCAGCCGCCATCTTGGGACGGCCATCTTGAATTCTTGACGGTTACTAACGCTTGACGGTTACGGAGATTTATTTCAGGAATTTAGGATTTTCTATGTTTATTTATGTTTTATTCGATAGGAATTTATATATCTACAAAATATTTATTTTACGTAATTGTATACGTATTTATACTTATTTTAAATGACAATTTAAGACGTCTTAGGTCCGTTTTGGTGATGTTAGTGTGAGTGTGAAACTAACAAAATGCTTTTCTCTTTCTTTTCATGTATCTATGAAACTTGGCTACTGCGTATAACGGACGGAAACGACCATTAATGCATTATAAATAATTGCGCTATTTCTTAATATCTGGTTTACGCCACGCAATACTAACACGCTTACGAACGACCGGGGTTAACATACGGTGTTGTATATATTCGACATAACATTGACTAAAATCCTTTATTTCTTCAACAATGTACATAAACTCAACGTCTACCGACTCTAAACTTTTCCTGTACAAACAACTATCACAAACTTTATCTCACTCATGAAACATACATTTATGGTGTTCAATCTTGAAATAATAACTTCATAATCGCATACAACAATTGAATCGCAATTATGAATCGGATCTCAAAACAAACTCATATACACGACTTTACACAACGATCCTCCCTTAACTAATGGGCATCAACATGACAAACGCAACCGCGTTCTCACAAAACAATCGCACATGACAAACGCAATCGGTACACACGCTACGCTAAACCAGATATTGCGAGAAAACGCGCGCGTGTGGTACGACTGGTCGTACATGGTCGCGTGGTGCGGCGTTGGCCTCTCGCTGCTGTCCGCCATCTTGTTCTCGTCGGCCGCCATTTGCTTGCGCGGCGAGCGAGAGAGGGAGGAGGCGCTTAACATGCAGTATCTCATGCCGGGTAACGCTTCTCATTTAGTTTTAAGTCATTCAGCCATTTAATTAAGCATCCTCTGAGATCACCCGCTTTGATCACATTTGGAGAATTTGTCTTCAGAGATCCTCAGCAAGGTACCTACTTGCGCGTAACTATTCGATCCCCAGCCCTAGCATTTTTTTTCGAAACTAGAATTAACTTTTCGAAAGAACTTTAGAGCATATGGTCTTATATTTATTTATATCAACTGTAATTTTTTTAAGCTGAAAATGACGCTTGAATATGTTGCCCGCGTTCGAAAACTTAAGTAAGTTGTAACCTGTTGAAAATATCCTGATGGGAATCCTATTCTATATTGTTTAGCCCACTACAATAACCCAGTGATCATGCTGCCGGATCTTTGAAGGCAAAATGTTATTATTATAACGTGTTATCAGGTGATCTCAATGGATGTTACACTACGAACGGATATTGCACTGTCTGGAGGATCTGATAGGATATACCTACACTAACTTTTTGGATATATCTTTTTTTAAACTTTATTGCACAAACAAAGAGTACAAAAGGCGGACTTAATGCCTTAAGGCGTTCTCTACCAGTCAACCGCAGGGCTAAACAGAAAAGCTTATAGGTGCAGGCAGTTGCCAAAAAAATTACATTATTGTACCTACTTTGGATATTTGTGAGATCGTCCGTCCTTACTAAATGACGATCCTAAAAAAAGTACTTATACCGCTGCCACCGTCCCAACGGCTGGATATTCTTGTGAGATCGTCTTTGTTAAATGACAATCATACAAAAACATACTTACCGCTGACACCGTCCCAACGGCTGTATGACTGGGTCCTTAAAAGACAGTGAAATATCCTTGGAAAACCTCATAATAAACACTTAATTTACCTATGTCAATATGGAATTTAGGTCGTTCATAGTGTTTATACAAACACAGGAACTCTGTTGTAAATACTTATTTCACAAAAAGTTTAACTGTTTTGCTTCGGGTACCTATGCTTGGTGGAAATTGGTATTTGTACACATAATTTATAGTTTTTTCATTGAATCATTTGATTTTTATTGAACTGAACAATTCTTTTGATTTCAAAAATTATGACTTACAGTTATTATCTGCTAAAAAGTTTAAAACTCAACATGATCAAGTTCACCACACAGTTTTCACAAATATTAAAAATTATCAAATCATGTCATGCTAACTCGTACTTTGTAATATTCCAGTGTACCCACAAAAGCAGCAGTACGCGTACGCGGGCTACCCGCCTCCCCAGGCGTACCCCGGGCCTTACTACCACGGCTCGCAGTACGGGCCCTACAACTACTGAGCATGCGACCAGATGAGGGAACTAGTGGCGGCCACCTTCAGCCACGCCGCCCCGCAGGCGCCCGCGCGCAACCTCGAGCGCCACGACTCGCTGCTCACGTACAACTCCCATCGCAGGCTCGCCCGGCCCCGGCTGGCCGAGCGCAGGGTCTACCGGCCCGTCCGCAGACACACGCTCTCCCGGATAGACGAGACGCCGCCGCACACGCTCCGGCCCCGGTCCAAGAGCCTCCAGCACGAGACTGATCTCTCCTCGACGCGACCCATCCTCCGGTCCCGCTCGAACATATCCGCGGACACTAGCAGAAGCGTGCCAGTGTGCAACGAGAGTCACGAGATCGAGAATCAGAACGAGTGCCACAGCCCTCAGTATGCGGAGCCGAAGGGCTACGACTCCGCCTCGTCCTACGACCGGCCCGTGTCCATGAGCGACCTGCCTATCATGGTACCCGTGGACCCCGCCACAGGGGCTTACATCCCGCACCCCGAGTACTCGTACTACAACGACGATGGCCGCCAGGGCCGCTGGTGGAAGCACAAGAGGACGCGGAGGGCGTCTGCGAAACACACCAATTTATATTTGGCGTTCATGTATTGACGCGCGGGTGAGAGCAACGTTACGAGTTTCGACGAATGCCGTCACAATATAACCCCACCCATGGTTTTTCGATCCTTCTCGAAGCAATCAATCTTCCGATGGGTGGCCCGAATCTGGTTGACGAATGAAATCTGTACTATTGGCACAGTTTATTTTGGCCGACGCAGGAGTTTGGTTAGGGCTTCAGTCTCCGCGCGGGACTGCTCGACGTCCACAGAATTTTACTGGTTAAGCTATTTTATTTGACTGACATTTTCGTCTGTAGTCGTCGAGACGCGCTCCCGCGCGGAGGTGCCCGATGTAGTTAATTCTGTAAGTTAAATTCATTGAAACTCATGCCCGGCCTCTGAGCACGGCTTTCCGAAACTCCGACACAGCTGGTCTCTTCAAATGCGATGTGATGTTACTTCGATCAAACGTCTCTGTTACGAATTTAGTTAATAACGATATTTTACAAGGTGTACTTATCTGAAGTTAGTTTAGGAAAGTGTCCACCACTCCGCCATAAGTGTGTCGATGCAAACAAATGTAGAAGTAAATAGGATCAGTCGTAAGCGATTCAGAATTTGTTAAAGGGTAATACAAAGAACAAGTTCTATTATATTGGAATGTTGTGCCTTATGACGTCAATGCTCATTCATTATATATTGAAAATTAGAATAAATATATCTTGTAACTGGTAATACATAATTTCATTCTATTTACTGTACCTAACTTGTAGGTACTTATAATGAAAGGCAACACATGGTAATTCTGGATTATAGAAGTTTTAATCAAATTATTATATCATGTATTATTGCGTAGGTAATTGAATGATTGTGTACCATTTGGTATGAGTGAAACGAGACTGAAGATTCCGATCCGTCCTGTGTACAGTAAGCTGGAGATAGCTATGTAGAAAACACGTTCAAAATGATGTGCACAGGCTTTATCGTCATCACAATAAAGTCGTGTGTAATTTGTGTATTTGATATGTGTAGCGAATTCTGCTGCTGGCTGCACAGTTAATGTCAATGAATTTCAAGTGAGTATTTTTCTCGACAATGGCACCAATTTTGTTGGCGCTTTTTAGGCAATCCCGTCGCTTGCTATTTATTGATGCTGACTAAGATGATCTAAGTGATTCTCAACGTTTCTCGTAATTTTAATCTATTTCAATAACGGTAGTCGCAATAGCGAGGTACTGGACCAACTAAGTTAAGTCGCAAAATGTGTAAATTAATTTAGGTTATACCATTTACGAGAGTAGAGATTTTTAGAATTATATTACATTTGATAACTGATATTGTATTTAAAATTTCCAAATTACATTTTTAAAGAAATTTTACTAGTTTCATTTCATATACTTCTTTAACTGCACACAATATTAAGTTAATATGTTCACTAGAAATACTAATAGGGATGAGGTGGAGTACCAAGTAAAAATAACATTTTACAGTATAAAAGTATATTTAAAAAAAAATTACAAAAATATATGGCGACATATGGGTAATTGTCACTGGACTGGACATAATTATCGTGGTTTTATCACACTTTAAAAAATACTTTTCGTAACATTATCTCAAACACTGTATCTACAATGTGTACAGGATACAAACTAAATGAAGGAGTAAAATCGCATATAATGTTTGTATGACTTCAAAATAATGTCTAATACTTTTGTATAATTAAATTCATCACTATCGAAACATGGAATGTAAGTATATCTATGCTAAATGTGACAGCACGCAAGGGCTCGCACGAAACACGCAAAAAGTGCAAAAATATAAAGAAAGAAATTTAATACCTAGTTCACGACGTTATTTGAGCGTTTCTCAAAAAAATATCACTACATTTTTTCCGAGATTTTCTGCAATTTTCATAATTATTATTCCTACTCAATCACGATCTCTTTCCATCCTTATGGGAGAAAAAAAGTGTCCCAAATTAACCATACATTTTAGAACTTTCCTATTGTGTTACCGCCATACAAAGTATGTGGTAAATGGTAACACAATAGGACTTATCAGGATCGAATAAAACTCCTGATTCTAAGTGGAAATAACAATAAACTCGTAGAAAAAATTACAATTAATAATAGTGGCATTTTTTTGAGAAACGCTCATTTTGTTTTTGACGACAGCCACGTCAATATTTTTTAACCCTTGACAGAAAAAGAGGGGTGTTTTAAGTTTGACGTGTCTATGTGTGTGTCTGTCTGTGGCATCGTAGCTCCTAAACGAATGGACCGATATGAATGCGGTTTTTCCAAAAGCTGACGTGATCGAGATGGTTCTTAGCTACGTTTCAACAAAATCGGTTCAGCCGTTTTTGAGATATTGAACTTTGAAATGAAAATGTCAGGGGGTTTTTCAACTTTTCTAAGTTGTAGTCATTGCATATATTGCCGGGTAATGGTTAATATTGACCAGACCTGTGTGAGGCAGCGGAGCGGTGTCCGAGGGAAAAATCCACCAATAGAATAGGGCTAATCCACATTTTTTAAAGATATTTTAAAATGTTCGTATAGATTCGATAGTCAACTGGTATTTTTATTTCCTCAAAACCTCAAAATAATATCGCTTTATGCAAATAAATAATGGTTGAAATTTGAACGTCAAAAAGGCAACCGCCACCAAACCGCCATTATCGTGACGTCATAACTGCAACACCAGACGAGTTACTAAGAAGATACTATGTGCAGAAACGTAGAAACGTCAAAAAAAGAACTCGTTTTTGTACTCGACGATTAAAATATGTGTATTAAGATTTCAAAGAGAATACTGCAACGTCACTCTTTTCATCGTTGAATAGTCTGTTACTTCCGAAACAACCGAAATAACTGTTTCGATACGCTCTAGACAACCGAAAAAAATTTGAAAATAGAACTAAAATAAATTCGACCAATCACGTGGCTGCTTTACCGAACTGTAATGAATTGAACCAATTGAATCGCTTTGATCATTGAGTTTACTCGTTGATGTCTTTTAAGATATCAACGAGCGTACGAGCGTTAGGCTGCACTTCGTTTCAACAGTATCGAGTTTGTTTAATTAGTTCAGTTGGCTCGTAGAAAATTAATTTTAATGAACTCGTACAAAATGTATTGTTCACAATAGTGTTATAATCCAGCTTTTTAATCTCGTACCTTACTTAGGCCACTCAGCAAGCTTCGTGGCCTACACACGGTACTCGACTAAAAGGCTCTCTATTATAACACGATTGTGAAAAATACTATTTTGGATTTGCTATTCTGACGTCACCCACAGAAGACGAAATGGCGGTCAGCGTTTTCGGTCACGTAACGTACCTACAGATAATAAAACCAAGATTTTAATTTTCAAATTAAAAACAAATCTTATGTTTTTATAACAAAATATGTTATATATTCGTATTTCATATAATTTAATTATGATAGATGAAAATACCATTGCTAGCCACGCGCCCACGCTCACTTCATCCTATTGATGTTTAATTTCCACGCACACAAATCTGCTACCTCGCTCAGCTTTGTAAGTCTAATATAAGTTTTATCGATACAATACGTTTTTGAACGCGTTTGCGTTTAGTTTCAATTTGTATGGCAACGCGAACAGCGCCTCTGGTGGTAACTATTAGGAACGTACATGTATCTATAAAACTTATACTAGAGCTACAGGATGAATACTCACCGTAACTCTCAACACAGCCCCCCTATTCTATAACTTGTTTTAAGCTCACCTCAACGCTTACCCACAAATATACCTTGACACCGCGATGCGTAGTAATTAAGCGTAGGTAGAGGTCTAGTTTTGTAACGGGTGACCGGCGGGATGAGCCATTAACGCGTAGCGAATAACAGCCCAGAGGCTCTAGTATAAATTTTATCGATACAATACGTTTTCGAACGCGTTTGCGTTTAGTTTCAATATGTAACAACGCGTTGCCATACAAATTTAAACCAAACGCAAACGCGTTCGAAAACGTTTATGTATCGATAAAACTTATACTAGTTAGAGCTACTGGTCGGGTCTTGTCACGCGCTTATATAGCAGAATCCACAATAACACCAGGATTAGTCAAGGCCTGCTTCCTCTCCTGCACAGCCGTGACCAGCTTCCTGTACGGCCCCAGCGGGAGCCCGAGGGTCTTCAAGTCGCTCTCGGTCAGCAGCATTAGGGCGTCCAGGTCTATTTGTTCGTCCTTGAACTTCTGGATGTACTGCGCGAGGCCCCAGGCGGTGAGGAAGCGCTCTAGGGACGCGTAGCCGGACTCGTCGGCCTCGCCTTCCTCGTCGGACGTGATTGTTGAGCTCTCTGTGTAATTATAATTACAAATTAATCATTAGTTTGATGCAGGCAACCAGACCCACACCTCACAACATACCTTAGGTACCTACAGACATATGTGGCGTCCCAAAAGTCAAGCATAATTTGTTATATACTACACAGTACAAGGATTTGTATAGAGTGGCACATAGGGCAAATGGTCTCCATGGCTTCTTTTTGACGTAGGCATGCACTCTTGTCGAAAATTTCCGTGACCAATTCATACAATTATTACAAATTCATATAATGCGAGCTAAAAAATTTTTTTGAAACAGTCAATATACGTCTATACGTATACTCTTGTCTAACCTCGTGGCTAGTTAGTCTAATTACACACACGACATCGGAGCGCCATATATGTGGAAGTGAGAGGCATCGCTTTAATCTCTCGCCCTCACTAATAGCACACCGCTTTGTTGAAAATCAGGCGACGTGTAATTAGCGGCAGCAGAGCGCAATATATGGGAGTGAGAGGCTGCGCTCCAGTCTCGAATCCCACTCTCACTAGAGGCACGTCTTTGTCAGGCTATGTAGTTACCGGACTGCGCAGAGTTCCACTCAGCGGGCTGGTAGGCGTGGCGCGCGGCCAGCGAGCCCGCGGAGCCGATGGACATGTCCTCGCCGGGAGCGCCCGCCGCCGGCAGCGCGCCCAGCGTCGCCGTGACCGACCGGCTGTGGATGTGTGTGTAGTTACCGGACTGCGCAGAGTTCCACTCAGCGGGCTGGTAGGCGTGGCGCGCGGCCAGCGAGCCCGCGGAGCCGATGGACATGTCCTCGCCGGGAGCGCCCGCCGCCGGCAGCGCGCCCAGCGTCGCCGTGACCGACCGGCTGTGGATGTGTGTGTAGTTACCGGACTGCGCAGAGTTCCACTCAGCGGGCTGGTAGGCGTGGCGCGCGGCCAGCGAGCCCGCGGAGCCGATGGACATGTCCTCGCCGGGAGCGCCCGCCGCCGGCAGCGCGCCCAGCGTCGCCGTGACCGACCGGCTGTGGATGTGTGTGTAGTTACCGGACTGCGCAGAGTTCCACTCAGCGGGCTGGTAGGCGTGGCGCGCGGCCAGCGAGCCCGCGGAGCCGATGGACATGTCCTCGCCGGGAGCGCCCGCCGCCGGCAGCGCGCCCAGCGTCGCCGTGACCGACCGGCTGTGGATGTGTGTGTAGTTACCGGACTGCGCAGAGTTCCACTCAGCGGGCTGGTAGGCGTGGCGCGCGGCCAGCGAGCCCGCGGAGCCGATGGACATGTCCTCGCCGGGAGCGCCCGCCGCCGGCAGCGCGCCCAGCGTCGCCGTGACCGACCGGCTGTGGATGTGTGTGTAGTTACCGGACTGCGCAGAGTTCCACTCAGCGGGCTGGTAGGCGTGGCGCGCGGCCAGCGAGCCCGCGGAGCCGATGGACATGTCCTCGCCGGGAGCGCCCGCCGCCGGCAGCGCGCCCAGCGTCGCCGTGACCGACCGGCTGTGGATGTGTGTGTAGTTACCGGACTGCGCAGAGTTCCACTCAGCGGGCTGGTAGGCGTGGCGCGCGGCCAGCGAGCCCGCGGAGCCGATGGACATGTCCTCGCCGGGAGCGCCCGCCGCCGGCAGCGCGCCCAGCGTCGCCGTGACCGACCGGCTGTGGATGTGTGTGTAGTTACCGGACTGCGCAGAGTTCCACTCAGCGGGCTGGTAGGCGTGGCGCGCGGCCAGCGAGCCCGCGGAGCCGATGGACATGTCCTCGCCGGGAGCGCCCGCCGCCGGCAGCGCGCCCAGCGTCGCCGTGACCGACCGGCTGTGGATGTGTGTGTAGTTACCGGACTGCGCAGAGTTCCACTCAGCGGGCTGGTAGGCGTGGCGCGCGGCCAGCGAGCCCGCGGAGCCGATGGACATGTCCTCGCCGGGAGCGCCCGCCGCCGGCAGCGCGCCCAGCGTCGCCGTGACCGACCGGCTGTGGATGTGTGTGTAGTTACCGGACTGCGCAGAGTTCCACTCAGCGGGCTGGTAGGCGTGGCGCGCGGCCAGCGAGCCCGCGGAGCCGATGGACATGTCCTCGCCGGGAGCGCCCGCCGCCGGCAGCGCGCCCAGCGTCGCCGTGACCGACCGGCTGTGGATGTGTGTGTAGTTACCGGACTGCGCAGAGTTCCACTCAGCGGGCTGGTAGGCGTGGCGCGCGGCCAGCGAGCCCGCGGAGCCGATGGACATGTCCTCGCCGGGAGCGCCCGCCGCCGGCAGCGCGCCCAGCGTCGCCGTGACCGACCGGCTGTGGATGTGTGTGTAGTTACCGGACTGCGCAGAGTTCCACTCAGCGGGCTGGTAGGCGTGGCGCGCGGCCAGCGAGCCCGCGGAGCCGATGGACATGTCCTCGCCGGGAGCGCCCGCCGCCGGCAGCGCGCCCAGCGTCGCCGTGACCGACCGGCTGTGGATGTGTGTGTAGTTACCGGACTGCGCAGAGTTCCACTCAGCGGGCTGGTAGGCGTGGCGCGCGGCCAGCGAGCCCGCGGAGCCGATGGACATGTCCTCGCCGGGAGCGCCCGCCGCCGGCAGCGCGCCCAGCGTCGCCGTGACCGACCGGCTGTGGATGTGTGTGTAGTTACCGGACTGCGCAGAGTTCCACTCAGCGGGCTGGTAGGCGTGGCGCGCGGCCAGCGAGCCCGCGGAGCCGATGGACATGTCCTCGCCGGGAGCGCCCGCCGCCGGCAGCGCGCCCAGCGTCGCCGTGACCGACCGGCTGTGGATGTGTGTGTAGTTACCGGACTGCGCAGAGTTCCACTCAGCGGGCTGGTAGGCGTGGCGCGCGGCCAGCGAGCCCGCGGAGCCGATGGACATGTCCTCGCCGGGAGCGCCCGCCGCCGGCAGCGCGCCCAGCGTCGCCGTGACCGACCGGCTGTGGATGTGTGTGTAGTTACCGGACTGCGCAGAGTTCCACTCAGCGGGCTGGTAGGCGTGGCGCGCGGCCAGCGAGCCCGCGGAGCCGATGGACATGTCCTCGCCGGGAGCGCCCGCCGCCGGCAGCGCGCCCAGCGTCGCCGTGACCGACCGGCTGTGGATGTGTGTGTAGTTACCGGACTGCGCAGAGTTCCACTCAGCGGGCTGGTAGGCGTGGCGCGCGGCCAGCGAGCCCGCGGAGCCGATGGACATGTCCTCGCCGGGAGCGCCCGCCGCCGGCAGCGCGCCCAGCGTCGCCGTGACCGACCGGCTGTGGATGTGTGTGTAGTTACCGGACTGCGCAGAGTTCCACTCAGCGGGCTGGTAGGCGTGGCGCGCGGCCAGCGAGCCCGCGGAGCCGATGGACATGTCCTCGCCGGGAGCGCCCGCCGCCGGCAGCGCGCCCAGCGTCGCCGTGACCGACCGGCTGTGGATGTGTGTGTAGTTACCGGACTGCGCAGAGTTCCACTCAGCGGGCTGGTAGGCGTGGCGCGCGGCCAGCGAGCCCGCGGAGCCGATGGACATGTCCTCGCCGGGAGCGCCCGCCGCCGGCAGCGCGCCCAGCGTCGCCGTGATCGACCGGCTGTGGGGAAAACAAGAACAGTTACACGGGTGATATAGTGCTACAAGATGAGCGATGTTCGTAACACTTGATCGAATATTGCCCGAGCCGCACCAACGTTTCGTAATCATCATATCAGCCGAAAAACGTCAACTGCTGGACATAGGCATCCCCCAAAGAGTGCTAAGGTTGTAACATGGGCGCAGCAGCCCTACGTCACACACACACCGGTACATCACCCCACCACGCTCCGCGGAGAACGCCGGGGCAGTCGGCGGGGCGAGGAGCAGTACGACGCACCGGCCGCCCGCACCCCGCCCCGCGAAGTGCATAAAACCCGCGGCGCAGCGCCGCGAGCGCCAGCAAAGACTACAATATACATACTCAGATAGACAGGCAACTCGACCAAATTGAGAAGGCATTTAATGCTTGCGTATACAGGCGCCATCTCTTCTGCGGTAGTTACAACTTTTCTTTGAATGTACAAAACATACAAAAAGTGCGTCGGTCGTAGGGATTGAACCCCGGATCATCGACTCCAAATACCACCGTCTGTACCCCTAGGCTACTGATGCCTTGTGACAATACGGCGAATTTTGAAATACCTTGACAGCCTAGCCTAGCAATCGCTAGAGCTTCAGAGAGTTCGCCAGCTATCAAGAAGGTGGCACTGTTTTCAATAAGAAACTGGATTTGCATTAAGTTCTAAGTTCGCATAGCATGAGCGCCAGTGTGGCCCACCGCTCGGTGGAAAGCACTGCCCCCCTCCCCTCCTCTCCGATCTCCGAGGCAGCGCAGGCCCGTCCTCGCTCGCCCGAGTATCCCCGCCTACCCTGAGGCAGTGTGGCAAGCCGCACTCAGCCCAGGTCGCCCTAGCACACGAGGCCGTGAGGCAAGTCCTCGCGTGCCACGGACCTAGGACGTAAGTCACCCTCGAGTCCTCCCGAGGCAGCGCTGGCCGGTCCTCGCTCGCCCAGGACTCCAGGTTCCCGTAGTCTCGAGGCAGCGCTGGCTGGTCCTCGCTCTCGCCCAGACTTCCGTCTAACCTTCCGCCGAATCATTCCACTAACAAACGCCGCCCGTAGAAATAAGTAGCTCCGCGCTAACACCGCCGTACCGGTCTTAATTCACTACCGTAATTAGGCTGTTAGACATAAGGTTTTGAAGTAATAATAAACGGGCGTAAGACCCATTTCTATTGTTAATTTAATCCGTGTTTGCCTTCTGCTTCTCCTCGATCCCTAATCGCACATCTGAGCTAGTCAGGAAACCCTCGCAAGACCCTAGCGTTCGAGGGATTTGTGTGTGCCCTAAACCAGCACATCACAAGGTGACCGATCCTGCGCCACCCGCATCCAGCGGACTCCCGCGACCTTTACCATGTCAACAGTCCACGCCACGGCCCCAACGGCCATCGGATCTACGTGAAATGTCCACTGCCACTTAAGTTTAGCGACACACCAAGGTACATAATTTTCAAGTTTAATTGGCTCAACTAGCACTGCGGTGGTATAATTAGACGCGAAAGGGTATAGTGGGTCCTCCGGTCAAATGGCGAAACGATCGACTTATACCTATCTAGCTATAATAGGCTGTGCGGTCAAACCAGATAAGTAGATCGCGTACTTACCTAAAAGGTTGTTTAAATATAAAACTGCGTAACGGATGTTTAGTTATTATTTCACTTTCATCTTGATATTTATCTGGCGAAATCACAGAAGCAAGAGCTGGAATTCACTGGATGCCTAAATCTGATGACTGGGGTTTGTGATGCGTCTGGGAAGAAAATGTCCGGCATTGGACTGTTGTGGTCTGACTATGATTATATTGATGGTGATGATGCACTCACCGAAAAGCGACACTGCCAAAGCCAGGCCTGTCGAATATGCTGGCCGGTTCCTGTAGCAGCACTTCCTGCCCGATGCCGCTGTCCTCGCCCTGCGCCGCCGTGAAGTCGGGCTGGCTCGCTGATCTGAGCAATCACCAAGAGATCACATTATCATTCTCCATACTCAACTTATGTGGATGATTATTACTATTATAAGAACAACCAATTATAATTGTAATTAGTACCTTACCGATAATAAAACTAAGACCTTATTGCAAATCTGCAGCATGAGACGAATCGAATGGCATATCATTTATTACAATCGGACCATAACTGTAGATTTGATAGCATGTACAAATAAACCGGTCAAGTGCGAGTCAGACTCGCGCACCGAGGGTTCCGGACCAACCCGTACAATAGAAATAAGTCCACTATAAACTGACACTCCTAAGTATGTATTCACATACTTAGTGCGTGTCAGTTTATACTGGACGTTACATTTTCAGTGACATTACTAAAATTTTACGGTGTTCACCACAGATTCTGAGGTGTTCACAATGTTTCCTTTATCATTGCTATAAAACGTTGCTTCGTACCAAATTTCAAGATTCTGAGTTCACGGGAAGTACCCTGTGTAGGTTTTGATTCCCTTGCGAGTTTCGAAAATTTGCGGCATAAAGGGCTGTATCTTTTGATTGCGTGGGCTTAGAAGTTTGATTTTTTCACAGCTCCCAAGGACAGTAGACTTGAGTATTTGGTATAAATTTCAGCTTGATACGTCCACGCGTTCCTGAGAAAAAGGGTCTTGATAGACGGACGGAAGGACGGACAACAAAGTGATCCTAAAAGGGTTCCGTTTTTTTCTTTCGAGGTACAGAACCCTAAAAACGGCCTCGCGTTGTTAATACAGATTTGTGGCTCTCATGTTGACATACACAAAACTGAAGTCCCTAACTAGACGAAGAAGCAAGTGCTATGTGGTTGAGCGCTGAGCTGAGCGGCATGCATTGATTTGAGTTTTCTTGCTGTCAAACATTTTGTTAGAAGAAGGACATTTCCTACGTAAGTACTAGTATTTATTCTGTACCAAAAGCTAGCTTACCTAGTGAGTGTGACGCGCTCGTCGCTGGCTTGGAACACATTGGTGAGGTCCCCTCGCGCCTGCGGGCCCGCGCCGAACGTGCCCACGTACATCACCTCCGAGTCGCGTCGGACGCCACTCAGTGACGTCACTGAACGCCGACCTGTCCGCTCCACTTCGCCAACCTACCGACAAAGTTTATAATCGTAGAAAGAGGCTCTAGTATAATTTATTAAGTTTTATCGATACAATACGTTTTCGAACGCGTTTGCGTTCAGTTTCAATTTGTATGGCAACGCGAACACCGCCTCTGGTGGTATAACTATTAGGAACTACGCGTTGCCATATAAATTGAAACTAAACGCAAACGCGTTCGAAAACGCATTTATTTATTTAAGCTTTATTTATTCCATATTGTTAGTCTTAGTACATATTTACTAAATCTAAAAGTTGTGTTATTTTATGTTTTATATCGAAAACGTATATGTATCTATAAAACATATAGGTACTAGAGCTACGATCAAACTTTCATAGCTTCTGATAAGTATTTTTTTAGAGCAAGATAGTTCATTTGGGAATCCTGGTTACCGGCACCATTCATATACGATTTGGATATTCCTATCTAACTTACATTATTAGTTATTTTGTTACAGTTTATAATGTACCTATGCAATTTCACAGCTTCAAGTGGTATATGAGTGCAAGATAGTTTATTCAGCTGGGAATCCCCGTCACGGTACCTAATGTAACATTCATACATCAAATGTCTTGTAAGTCTATACGTTGTCTTGTAAGTGAAATATTTAATTTCTTTAGACAATAAAGATTCTTTAAAACGAAATGTGACATCGACAGTTCATAACGACTAAAGGATGACTCACGCTAGGACGGGCCGTGTCCGGCCCGGGCCGTTTTCTAAGGAAAACGACGGCGTTTTTGCGCGGTTGAGCTATATCCAAGCCCATCCGAGTCACGGCCAAGGCGCGGAAGCGGCCCGGTGTCGGTACGGCCCGGCCGTGGCTCAGCCGGGCTTGGGTATATGGCTCGACCGCGCAAAAACGCCGTCGTTTTTCTTAGAAAACGGCCCGTGCCGGACACGGCCCGTCCTAGCGTGAGTCATCCTTATTGCTACCATTCGAATTTTCTAATATACTTACCAGTGATCGGATTAGGTAGTGCCATTTCGCGGGACTTCGGTGCGTAAGATTAGTATGGACATAGCTTTTAACCCCGAGATTTCATATGAAAAGTTTAAAGTTCATATTACATATTATATTGTTTGCCGGACTACAATTATACTTGCAAATTTATTTTTGGTTACAATTTATTGATAGTAAGCAAGTTAATCTTATGTATAAATTGTAAAATATCTTCGCAAATAATATTTAAGAGAGTAACAAAGCTATCATGTAGCGACGAACCTTTTTAAGACTTTTTCATACTGGCCAGTTTTTTGCTTGACTATTTGATTGAATACAATTGACGTTGTCATTGGCAAAATATCTCATATCGTCGAGTATAGTGCAAAGACTACAATATACATACTGAGATAGACAGGCAACTCGACCAAATTGAGAAGGCATTTAATGCTTGCGTACAGCAGGCGCCATCAATTCTGCGATATTGAAACTTTTCTGTTAAAATATACAAAAAGTGCGTCGGTCGCAGGGTTTGAACCTCGGCTCATCGACTCCCAATACCGCCGTCTTTACCCCTAGGCTATGGATGTATAATGTCAATAACACGGCGAATTTTGAAATACCTTGACAGCCTAAGCCTAGCAATCGCTACAGCTTCAAAGAGTTCGCAACCTATCAAGAAGGTGGCACTGTTTTCAATAAGAAACTGGATTTGCATTAAGTTCTAAGTTCGCATAGCATGAATAATACCGCGTAACTAGCACTGGTAAATACTGCGTATCTACAACTTTACAGGAGAAACTTAAAACGTTGTATCTTTATTATTTTGAAAGATAGGTACTTTTTCTTTTTCTACACAGAAAATAATGAATCACGAGTTCTACAAGACAGTGACTTTAGTTTGGTATATTCTAATCAGGATTTTACGTTGGCGGGAAATCTTAATTTGGCTACATTTGTACATGTATCTTCTCAAAGTCATAATGCGAGTTCAACTATTAATTGCTCTAACTACTTTTACATATGGCATGACTTATCTTCGTCATCAGAAGTCGCTACATTAAGGGAGCGAAGATATTTCTTCAGTGCTTAAAGTGCAGCACGTTGACGTGACGTATGCGTCACGTTTTCTCTTTACATATTGCTGAGTTAGTACTTTTACATATGGCATGACTTATCTTCGTCATCAGAAGTCGCTACATTAAGGGAGCGAAGATACTTCTTCAGTGCTTAAAGTGCAGCACGCTGACGTGACGTATGCGTCACGTTTTCTCTTTACATTTTGCTGAGTTTGCGTCAGCGTATTTTGAGCAGCGGTGTGGCTGTGGTCTAACTTTAAATAGGTTTATTTCAAAAATTTCATTTTTGGTACAAACTGTACTTTTCTGTAAACTATCACCAAGTACTCATTGAGACGATTCTAACGAGCCCAAATTCGATGGGGTTGTGTCGTTTTATTGCGGAGTTCCTATGGCCAGCTTCCAGCTCCAGCATCAGATCAGCTCCAAGTCATCATAATATTGCATTGTCATGCAATATACATATGCTTGCAAAATTTCAGCTCAATTGGATAACAGGAAGTGACTGAAAAATGGATTGCAAATTTTGACGGACAACTTACATACTTACATATTTACATACTTACATACGAACAGTGCAAGTTAATATAAAGCTTGTATAATATACTTTTCAAAAAAAGTTTTAACCGACTTCAAATCAGTAGCCAAATTTCTTCAAGTTTGCCTATAAAATTTGAAGAGTTCCCTCGATTTCTCCAGGATCCCATCATCAGAACTGGGTTTTGGTGACAACGGGACCAATCTGGAAGTATATGCTTCCAAACACAGAAAACATTTTTTCAAATCGGTTCATAAATCACCGAGTTATCGCGTAACAACAACACATAAAAAAAAAACATACAGACGAATTGAGAACCTCCTCCTTTTTTGAAGTCGGTTAAAAATACCTTGAAATCATCAGTAGGTCCAGCTCGGCCCACCGTGCCGTTCTTCATCTTGCTGGCGAGGGCCTTCTTGTAGACGGCGCCGCGGCCCCGCGCCCCCGAGTTCACGGTGCCCACTAACGCGCTGTAGGTTGGCCGGGGTTGCTCGTCGGCGAGCAGGTTGCCTGTCAAACAAACACAAATATTGATACTTTTTCTGAGAGGTAGGGCACAGCGGAATGTCATCTCGCTCGTATGTGGAGCAGCCCAAATGGGGAAGTACCTCCACCTTACAGAAGACCGCAGCCATAATAGCACCACTGCTTTGTATAGTGTTGGTATATTATTGCATGCTATGATGCATGTGGTGTTATGTTCCTGGTGGTGAGTAAGGTCGCCAGAGCTCCCTAGGGTGCGTTGTGTTGGGAGTGAGGGACCTGCATGTCTCTATCTGCCAACACAGCGAATCCTCAAGTGAATAAAGGGTCGGCAACACGCTTGTGATTCTTCTGGAGTCACGAGTGTCCATAGGCGACGGTACCAGCTTAACATCAGGCAGGCCGTAAGCTTGTTTGCCACCGTCGTAGAGTATAAAAAAAACTTAGAATCACCTGCCCCTGGGGTCGGTACATTAAAATCTTAAATTAATATTTTTTTAATCCCCGACGAAAAAAGAGGGGTGTTATAAGTTTGACGTGTCTGTCTGTCTGTGTGTGTATGTGTTTCTGTCCGTGGCATCGTAGCTCCTAAAAAAATGGACCGATTTGAATGCGGTTTTTTTTATCCAAAAGATGTCATGATCGATATAGTTCTTAGCTACGTTTCAATAAAATCGGTTTAGCCGTTTTTGAGATATTTAACTTTGAAATGAAAATGTCGGAAGTTTTTTAACTTTTCCAAGTTGTAGTTTTAGCGGTTATTCTCTGCGAATATGTGTACGTTATAAAGTACGAGTAAGTGTATGTTTAATATTTATGCATGTAGGTGTCGATATTATTCTTATATACTTATCATATGTAATTGTAATTATTAGTAGGTATAGGTTTCATTAAAAATTTTTGCATCACCTACTGTAAATTTCATTTGGTATGTTTTCCGCTACCCTAAAGTTGACTAAGCACTAAACGTGAAAAACATTTCAAAAGCTGTCAACGAACTCGGAACTTGGTCTATCATAAAATCTTAATTCCAGCTGTGCAGAGGGGTAACTGCGTAACTTTTCGAAGGAGTGTTAGGACAACTCAACTCATTTTCCTATACTACAAACTTACATTTAGGCGTTACGTGCGTACGACACTTTACCTACGCAATCGACCAGCTGGACTAAGTTACTACAAGTTTCTGTCAAAAAATCATTTTTGGTACAAGTTTCTATTGCCGACTGTACTTTTCTGCATACCATCATCAACTACTCATTGAGACGATTCTAACGAGCCCAAACTCGATGGGGTCGTTTTATTGCGGAGTTCCTATGGCCACCTTCCAGCTCTAGCATCAGATCAGCTCCATGTCATCATAATATTGCATTGTCATGCGATATACATATGCATGCAAAATTTCAGCTCAATCGGAAACCGGGAAGTGGGCTAAATTTCAATTACTAAATTTGACCCAAGAATAAAGAAAAGAAAAACGAAACGGGGTGAGCCAAATAAAAGCTTGTTACCTTGACTAGTGGACCTAGTCATCTTCTGTTTCAGAGCCATGAGCACTGTGCTGGGTCGGTGCGGCATGGTCGACATGTCCTCGTTGTACCCCTGGTCCCACTCCTTTGCCAACTTCTTTAATTCCTTCTCTGCCAAAATCTCCGCTTTGCTTTGACGCTTTTGGTACTGTTTATGAGATTTTTCGTGGTCCTTCTTCGCTTTTTCTTTCATGGATTTTGCCTTTTTTCTGTAGAAAATGAAAAATGTAGATATACACTATGATGATCCATACAATATTACTTACCATTTTAATTTTACACAATCTGCTCAATGTTGCAAAAATGTCTATAATACGTTATGTTTATATACAATGTGTGCTGGTTTCCAAGCTCCCAAGAGTTCGCAACATATTTCCCCTATAGGGAGATAGCTACAGAGGCTGACCAGGACCAACTTAACAACACTGCTACCCTTAGGGAGGCGTGTAGCGACATCTACCTTGAAGGCATCTACACTTACTACGACTGTAGACTTTGACAACACTGACAGTGACAGCCACTTACTTATCATTATTCTCCAACTTAGCAGTAGCCTGGTCCAGGAACCTCAGTATATCATCGCGTCCGTTAATGGCTGCTAGCTCCTGCGCCGTATGACCGTCCACATCCATGGTGTACACGTTGGCCCCGAAGTTGACCAGGAACGTGACGCATTCCTTGTGGCCCCGCGCGGAGGCGAGGTGCAGCGCTGTGTTGCCGAAGTAGTCCGCTTTGTCGGGTTCACCCCTGAAACGGATAATGTTAGCCATAAAGTAAGACTAGTCCCAGCGGATTTACTAGTAGGTACCTACTGAAGAGTTTCGAATGCTTAGCCAAGAAAAACTAGAGGCGGATGACTACTACGCCTGCAGCAAGAAATTTCGAAGATAGTTTATTCTGTTGGGAATTATCCTGGTCACAGCAAGTAGTCAAATGTGATAACGACTGTTGCTACAATTTGCTTCGTGAAGTGGATAATGTTAGCACTGAATAAACAAGACTAGCTCCAACGGATTTACATGTAGGTACCTACCTAGGTACTCTAGTGTTTCGAATACTAAGTCAAAAAAAATGGTGGCGAATTACGCCTACAGTAAGATATTTCAAGTTCAGGTTCAGACTCGACTTTTTCCGGTGGTTATAGTAACCATTAAGATTTTTATTTTTTTATAAGTTTATTAGGATGTTACCTTGTCGTAACATGGACAAACCATATTTGTATGATTGTAGGCAGCTAGGGTTGATCATTAGGCAAATAATGTTCCTAAATATTTCATATCTAACTAAAGTTAAACCCTTAATTCTCCAAATCCTAATTACGAATGTGATTATGGTATTTATATGATTATGAACATTTATTTTGATTAACAATACCAGTATTATACCTACTACGTCGCAATATTTCACCGATCCACGCTCACACTCGAAGCTGCTCCTGCGTTGTAATTCTTATCGAACGCAATAAATTTCTAGATTATTAGTGACGCGTTTATTGCGGCACTTATATTGTGCCCATGACGTGGGCAACGCCTTAGTCACGTACACGTACCTGGGAAGAACATATAGAAACCAACTGAGCAAGATAGTGGGTATAATAACAGGACACAACACCTTGAACAGACACCTCTATAACTTAGGTATCACAGACAGCCCCATGTGCAGAGCGTGCATGGAGGCAGAAGAAACTACTAAACATATACTACTGGACTGCAAGCAGGTAGAAGTATACAGAATAAAGCACCTAGGTTCTCCAGACACACTACGGGACGCAGTCAGCAACACCAAGGCACTCGCCAACTTTCTAGACGAGCTGGGGTGGTTAGAGTAGCGCCACACCGCCGTTTCACGCAAAATAGGCACAATGGATGTCGACTTGCGGAAAACGCCCTAACTAACTACTGGGAAGAATTTGTCACCTAAACCTTTTTTTGCATTTAAGGTATACGTCCATTGACACCATGAAAGCCACAACAATCGCAGGGTCGTGGGCACTTTCTCAGAAAAGAAAATGAGTAATACCGCCGAGCTGACAGGTCGTCTAGTGCTGACCATGAAATGGACGAGACGAGAGGCAATGGGCTACAACGCTGCTACCGATTCGTGTTTTATTAGAATGGTGCATTAAATTAAGTACCTATGTACGGTTCTCACCGACCGGGCCTGGCTGGGTCGTCTGCCGCCACATCGTAACAGACGCACGAGGCCCCGGCGATAGCCGACCGTGAGCTCAGAAAACGGATTTTTAAAAAGTCGTAGCTCTTGTTTGCGTTATAATACGGCTGCCCTAAATTTAATTAGCAATCTAGAGGCCGTTCTCGAGGGAAATCAACTATTCGAAACCCTGAGTTTTTGACTTTCGCTCGATAGAAAAAAATCACGAACATAGGTATAAAATACAATTAAAAAAATCGTATCAGATTATGCACAACAGCTATAGATATATTAAAATTGGTTCTAAAAATCGGCAATGTCATGTTTGAGGGAAATCAGCTATTACTTTTTTATTTATTAAAATGCACAAAAAAATAAAATTTAAAAACAATACACGCGCTTCCGAACACGCACTTCCATCTCGCTCACGCTTATGCTCAGTGAGAGGGAGAGAAGACGACGAGCCTCTACGTCGCCTTAAGAGTGTAAACTGAGTCGGTCAGATGAGACCACAGCCGAACACAGCCGTACACGCAAGCGAGGAGCCGGCCGAATATGAAATATAATATCTGTATTGACACTTTCAATTTCTATGGCATCTTGCAATGCAAATGCATTGCAAGATGCCTTCAGCTCTCAGCTATCTTGTCCGGCGTGCCTGTAGGTACACATGCTCCGCACAAGACCTCCGGGACGCGTCAGATAGGGCTTTAGCAGTCGCTAGTTTCTGGTCCCGCACAATCTAAACCAAGGAAATAGGATACTATCGACACGAGAAGAAGAATGGTCTCAGGTACGCCCCGGATCGGTGGGCAAGAATCGTACATTAAGGAGTATGGTGTCACACTGACCCTCGGCCGCACAACAGTCGCAGCGCTTCTACGTGGCCCTCGAAGGCAGCCCACAGGGTTGGCGTCATGCCGGACTCATCCTTGTTGTTGCATTCCTTCCGCGTCGCCTCTCGCAGCACATCCAGCAGGCCGTCTTTCGCTGCCCTGGGACAATAATCACGCATTACATAAGTACATACATACATGATTACATAAATTCACACTGGTATTCCTAAAAGGGCACTCTATGGGGGAGGCCTATGTCCAGCAGTGGGCGTCTTTCGGCTGATATGATGATGATAATGATCCCTAAAAGAGGAAGGAAGACCCATGATGACCCTTTGAACGCCATGATTCACGTACTTAAGTGTCACTGACACGCCAACCTTTTTTTCCATAAGAGAGTGACTATGAACCTTATAAGAAAGACTGAAGGTTGCTTTGACAGTGGACGTCATAACCGCTATACCTAGGGGTTCTTGGCGTGTTGGGCACGACGACAAACGACCACTTTATGGGTTCTTGGCGTTCAAAGGGTTAAATTTCAGTGCCACTCCAAGCAAGCACTGGTTTTAACATTGACTTCAGAATTTTGGCAAGGTGATCCCCCAAATCTGAATTCGATAGGTATTATACTTTAAGACACTAAAATTATGACAAGATAAGATAAGATAAGATGTACTTAAGCAATTAGGGCGGCGGCTCCCTTTGAATTTAACTAGTTATCTTTTTTACAGTAATATTACATTAAATGATACAGGGTATACGTATACAAATATTGATTTATGGTTAGAGATATAATAAAGGAAATAATCTGCCAGCTTTTTATCGTTTCATGTGGGTAAGTACCTATATTGTTTACTGATTCCGTGAGAACGTTGCATACACTCGGAATAAATAGGTACAGCTTTTGTCTGACTAAATAGCTAGAACACATTATTAACGCGTGATAAAGAAAATAAGCTAGGTATTATATCTTTTGATCAAGTTGTATTAGAAAGGGACGAAAGCTTGTCTTGCTCAATATGGTACCTAGACCTACTCAGCAACAGAAGCGGATGCCCCCTCCCCCCTAAGCATCTGCCTCCTTCTGGGACAAATTCTACATTAAGCTGTTATTTTAAGGGGCCCAGCCCCCGCCCCCCCCCCCTCCCAAAAAGGATCGAAGGTGTCGAAGCCCCCTCCAAACCAAAATCCTCCGCCATTGCTCACCAAGGCAGAAAGGGACAAATACTCGTGTAGCTGATTACGCTTAACTGCGATAAACACCATACACAGTAGGTACCTATGTATTATATAGCTTACAAAAGTTACAAATAATGCGCCTTAATAATGCTTTTGGAGATTTGAGTATGACAGTATGTCTACCAGAGCTTCAAAGGCCGCGTTTATGGAAATCAGGGCGTTCGGCGGCGTGGGGCCCCGTTTGTAGCCGTCCAAACACAAACATATGAAATCAGGGCGTTCGGCGGCGTGGGGCCCCGTTTGTAGCCGTCCAAACACAAACATATGAAATCAGGGCGTTCGGCGGCGTGGGGCCCCGTTTGTAGCCGTCCAAACACAAACATATGAAATCAGGGCGTTCGGTGGCGTGTGGCCCCGTTTGTAGCCGTCCAAACACAAACATATGAAATCAGGGCGTTCGGCGGCGTGGGGCCCCGTTTGTAGCCGTCCAAACACAAACATATGAAATTGCTTGTAAGCGTTTATATGTATGAGCGTTTTCATAGTCGTCTCTGGCTGTCGCATGCGCTGTTGTCTCAGGCCTCTGGCAGATAAAGGCCTGAGACTTACAATTAGTCATGTACCTACCTAAGCAGTGATGTCAAGGTTCGACCCTGATGGGGCCCGTCCCGTGCTCTACTGGGGATATACGAGTAAGTAGTTAAGGGGACGTAGGTTCGTGGTCTTCTCTCCCTCTCACTGAGCATAAGCGTGAGCGAGATGGAAGTGCGTGTTTGGAAGCGCGGATATCATGTTTTTTAATATTATTTTTTTGTGCGTTTTAATAAATAAAAAAGTAATAGCTGATTTCCCTTAAACATGACATTGCCAATTTTTAGAACCAATTTTAATATGTTTAGCTGTTGTGCATAATTTGTTATGATTTTTTTAAGTGTATTTCCGACCTATGTTCGTGATTTTTTTCTATCGAGCGAAAGTCAAAAACTCAGGATTCAAATAGCTGATTTCCCTCGAGAAAGACCTCAAGATTGCTAATTAAATTTAAGGCAGCCGTATTATAATCCAAACAAGAGCTACGATTTTTTAAAAATCAGTTTTTGGAGCTCACGTCGCCTTAAGTACACGGTGTCTCAGGAGGATATAAATAAATTTGTTTTTTTTTAACATCGTGTTCCTAAGGCATTTAACATTATTTGGAATCCTCCCGGGGTATTGTGCGTAAACAAACCACGGGAAAGTCGGGCGGACCCCACGGACCTCTCCGAAGCTAATTCAGCTTGGACTGCGTCAGTATTGCGAGCGTCGTGTGTAGTGATTCTTATGGTTTTGGTGCTAATAAGTGATATTTACGCCCAGCATCACATATTCACGTTGTCATATGTCAGGTGTTAACACGCTCGACAGAATGTGCCTATAATTATGCTTGCAGCGGCAGAACAATCGCTAACCCGCTCATCCGATGGAAAGTCATGACAATGAGGTATGGTTCACTTTTCATGACCGCGCCGGTTATGCAATTAATTAACCGAGGCAGAAGCAATTTGGCACCTTTAGAGGCTTTTATAACATCAGTTAACCATCAGTTACATAGTTTTATGTAAGTAGCACCACATAGTACCTAAGGTAGTTAGTTTAGTTAGTTAGGGTCGTTTCGCCGGTTAGCGACCACTTAGTCGAGTTGCTCACTTTAGATTAGTAAATGTATACCTATTCAATGTACACACATAATATATGGTATTCGTATAGGTTCTGAGTATAGTCAAGTTTTGAAACCTACAATAAAATATAGCACTTTCATCCATAGATTAGGAAAAAATATGGAAAAGGTTTCAAAATAGCGAATTCGCTGGATAGCGACCGTTTTAGTCGGTTTGCGACCACCTGTTAGCTAGTTGGCGACCACTCTTGCAAATAGTGTTTAAGTAATTAATACAACGATTTATCATCATCATCATCATATCAGTCGAAAGACGTCCACTGCTAGACATAGGCCTCCCCCAAAGAGTGCCACAATGACCGGTTTTGCGCCACCCGCATCCAGCCGATTCCTGCGATATTTACTAGGTCATCAGTCCACCTTGTGGGGGTTTATCCACTCAGCGCCTCCCGGTACGTGGTCGCCATTCGAGAACCTTTCCGCCCCAACGGCCATCGGTTCTCCGTGCAATATGCACCACCCCCTGCCACTTAAATTTAGCGATTCGGATGGCTATATCGGTTCCCTACCTTGGTTATGTTGCGGATAGCCTCATTTCTGATGCGATCACGCATATAAACTCCCAGCATATAAACTCCATTGCCCTTTGGGTGACTTTGAGCCTTCTTATGAGGCCCATTGTAAGCGACCACGTTTCAGTGCCATACGTCATCACTGGCAACACACACTGGTCAAAGACTCTCGCCTTGAGACACTGCGGAATATTGGACGAAAAGCCATAGCGTAGCTTCCCGAACGCTACCCAGACGAGTCGGATTCGACGATTGACCTCTTTCTCAAAGTTTTACCTACATTACTGCCCTTATACCACTACAAATAGGAGTGTAGACTAACAATTTATTATTACTACAAAAAAAAGAAGGCAAAATAATAAGCATAAGTGACGAAAATCCCATTCATATATCTCCAAAAATACGAAGCTACAACCGTTTTAATATTGCTTGTTAGAGAGAGAAAACGCTAGTGGATCGTGACGTCACAATCCCCGAGTGGCATAGTAAATGACAATCGTTTCATATGCTGAAGGTGCGTTTTGCGGAAAAGGGATAGAATATACCTACCCCCTCTTAAAACTTTGGATACTATAACTTTGTAATTACTTAATCCCCTGCTCTTTTTTTTCTCCATTTGACATTACATTACATTCATCATTATAGGTCATTTTATTTAGTGTTACTCTTCTAAATCTACTTTACATTGCTGTGTCAATGAAGAATATAATCGAAAAAAGCGCACCATCTCGCTCACACCATGGTGCTATTATATATATTGCTATTACAGTCACACATGTCATTCATAGTAGGTATCTAAATGCCACCTTTTTACAAGCTTTTATTTAACTTTTAGATTATATTCTACTTACACTAGCGTCTGCCCACGACTCCGTCCGCGTAGAAATCCTTTATATCGTAGCTCCATACAAACTTTCACCCGCTTAGGGGATTATTTCGGGGATAAAAACTATCCTAGGTATGTCTCTTCCTGGGACTCAAACTATCTCCATACCAAATTTCATCAAAATTGGTCCATCGGTTTAAGCGTGAAGAGATAAAAGACAGACAGACATACACAATTTCGAATTTATAACATAACCATCTCATATAAATTGTGTATTATTATATAATACTAGCTGTTGCCCGCGACTTCGTCCGCGTAGAACTTTTTATCGTCTTAGAAAATGATTTCTCTCAATACAAAATTTGAACCCTCTTTTAGGGGATAATTAAAAAAAAAGTTGATGTTCATTTTCTAGTTTGTGAACAAACAGTCTAAAACCAAAGTTAAAAATCTCATACTTTAAAAATTCCTTGAAATACTCAAATTATCAACCAATTTTAACACTCTTAGGGGATGAATTTGGAAAAACTCTGAAATCAGTTTTGTAGTCTTTTAACGTACAGAATAAGACCGAAGTTAAAAATCTCTTACTCACTTTAAAATTTTATTGCTCGCCATTTAAAATTTGAACCCCCTTTTCAACCCCCTTAGAGGTTGAATTTTTCTAATCGCTGAAAGAACTTTTTTCGTAAACTTTTAAGTCTCTAGCTCAAAAAAAGTGTTGCCCATACAAAGCTTTCTTAACCCCCCCTTAGGGGTGGAATTTTCTAAAACTCTGAAAGTACTTTATTATTAATTTTAATAAGTAACATTTTGAATAGTTTTAAGTCTAGTAAAAAAAAAAGTTTTTCCCACACAACACTGGCTACCCTTCTTAAGGATCTTAAGGATCCCCTTAGGGATGGAGTTTTCTAAAACGCTGAAAGTTCTTTTTTAGTATTCTAATAAGTAATCTTTTTGCAAAGTTTTAAGTCTAACTCAAAAAAAAGTGTTGCCCATGCAAAGCTTGCTCTCCTTTTTAACCCTATTAGGGGTGGAATTTTCTAAAACGATTTGTGTTCTTTTTTTGTATTTTAATAAGTAATCTTTCTACAAAGTTTCAAGTCTCTAACTCAAAAACATAAACTTTCCCTGATAAAAACTTTGCACCCCTTTTTATCCCCCTTAGGGATAGATTTTTTCAAAACGCTGAAAGTCTTTTTTTTTGTATTTTTATAAGTAATCTTTCTACAAAGTTTTAAGTGTCTAGCTCAGAAAAAGTGTTCCCCATACAAACCTTGCACCCTTTTTTAACCCCCTTAGGGAATGATTTTTGTAAAACGCCGAATGTAGTATTTTTCATGTTCTAATAAGTAATTTTTCGTCAAAATTTTAAGTCTCTATTAAAAAAAAATATGTTTTTCCCATACAAACTTTGCACCCTATTTTACCCCCTTAGGGGTGAAATTTTCCAAAACGCTGAAAGTACTTTCTTTGTATTTAAATAATCTTTCTACAAAGTTTTAGGACTCTAGCTAACAAAAATAGTTTCCCACATACAAACTTTGCACCCCTATTTTAGCCCCCTATTTTTAGGGGTAGAATTTTCTAAAACGCTGAAAGTACTTAATTTGTATTCTGATGACTAATCTTTCTACAAAGTTTTAAGTCTCTATTTAAAAAAAATATTGTTTCCCCCATACAAAATTTGCACCCCTATTTTACCCCCTTAGGGGTAGACTTTTTTTAAAACACTGAATCTAGGTACTTTATTTGTATTCTAATGAATAATTTCTCTACAAAGTTTTAAGTCTCTATTTAAAAAAAAGTAGTTTTTCCCATACAAACTTTGCACTCTATTTTACCCCTTTAGGGGTAGAATTTTCTAAAACCCTGAAAGTTCTTTATTTGTATTCTAATGACTGATCTTTCTACAAAGTTTTAAATCTCTATTTAAAAAAAAAAGGTTCTCCCATACAAACTTTGCACCCCCATTTTACCCCCTTAGGGGTAGAATTTTCAAAAATCCCTTTTTATCCCTAGCCCACGTTATAAAAGCAACATACTGTGCAAAAATCAACTCTCTAAGATTAGTAGTTTCGGCTGTGCGTTGATGAGTGAGTGAGTGAGTGATTGAGTGAATAAGTCAGTCAGGACATAGGCATTTATTATGTATAAATAAATAGAAGATAATGAAACTCCCATTCAAATATCTCAAAAAATTATGAAGCTACATTCGTTTTAATGTCGCTTGTTAGAGTGAGAAAACGATGAGGGACTGTGACGTCAATATACTCGAGCGTCATAGTAAAAAACAATCGTTTCATATGAAGGTGCGTTTTGCGGAAAAGGGACAGAACATACCCCCTCTTAAAACTTTGGACTCTTATAACTTAATCATTACCTATATAACCTCTTGCTTTGTTTTTTTCTCCATTTGACTATATTTATTTTAAATTATTTTTCGAGAAAATACATTATGATTATTTACCATATTTTCGATTCCTGAGCTATAACCACGAACTTCGGAATTCGAAAATATTCGGGTATCTCTATCTCTATCGCACTAACCATACTCGAGTGACAGGGATGAAAATATATGAACATTGAGTATCGGTTTTCGTGGTAGCGCCGCAGGTACTTTGGCTGAATGCGCCGAGCGCGTGCCATTGTCATTCAAAAAAAACAAATTCGTGTTAATTATATTGTTCAAATTTGTTGATTTCATTTATTGAAATTACGACATAAAACGACATTTGCGCATATAAGTTCTCATATCAGAATCGAATATTTTTTTATGGTTTATATTTTAGCATTTGTCTCGTAAAGGTCTATCGTAGACGGGATTTAAATTATTAATAAGTGAAAGGCAAAGCAATTCCGCCATTTTGACGAAAATTTGACGGTTCTTATAGCTGACAGTTGGAGCAGCGTTTGATTTCAATAAAAATAAATGAAAAATTAAATGAAGTCGTATATTTCGGAAAATTAATTAACTGTCGCAGTCGGATAAAAACTATCCTAAGTTGCAGCTAGAATAATAATGTACCTATATAAAATGTTTCATATTTTTCCGTTCATGGGATGCTGAGAACATTCGAACCGCGCAAAGCTTAGTTTCAAACTGGCTGATTCTTTTTTTAATTTAGAGATTTATTATAAGTGGAGATAATATATAATTATATATTATTATATACTATGGACATAGCATGGATTGGCGCGGCTTAAATACCGACTCAATTGGCTAGCCAAGCTAAATATCGCGGGTGCCGCATAAGAATCCATAAGGAAAGAAAAAGAAAACGATGTGGTCGCTATCCGACTTCTTTGGTAATTATGTATTTGGGTACGCGACCACCTCATTTTATTTAAATCTATTTTTAAATATGCCGAATTTCAACGAAATTATTACAACAGCTAAATCATTTAAACGATCAATTAACCAATTTCAGCATAATAATAAAATTAAGTGACGTAACTAAAGTTTTCGCGCCAACTGTCGCGTTATTTTTTTCACAGATTCACTGCACGTCAACACTCCACAGAAGCAATGTGTGAATTGAGGTTATTTTTTCTTGCTTTGGATTGAGCTTTCGGTTTTAAATTGTATATATTCTTATTCTGATACTATTCAAGAATAGTTAATAAGTTATTCTTTTTCTGTTGGGTTTGTAGAAATGTTAATATCTTTAATTGAAGCAGCCTAGTCCGTCAAGTGGTCGCTAACCGGTGGTGGTCGCGTTACCGGCGAAACGACCCTACCTAATAGAGAAGTGACAGCCTCAGGGACCTTTGCCAAAGAAACAGAGTATCAATAAATTTTTAGTTTATATGGCTCCATCAAAGCCTTGCTGATTCCGCCAATGTCGAGTTTGGATAAGACACGGTCAGTATTTAATCTTGACGGTGGACTATAGGTAGTGTTATATCCAACCGGTCGAACCACCAATCTACAAGAAAACACAGACTACAACAAACACAATCTACCGGATGACAACTTTTTTTTTCCCTTAGTTTTATGATATGGGTTATATTATAAATCTACAAACTACTTATCCTATACTATTAAACGAGCAATATTTGTATATATATATATATATATATTTGCAATCACGTTCTCGGAAACGGTTCTAACGATTTCGATGAAATTTGGAATACAGGGGTTTACGGGGGCGAGAAATCGATCTATTTATATAGATAGTTATGTCTCATGTCCGGAAAAATTAGTTTTCTCCGTATTTTCTCCATTTTCATCCGAGCAGAGCTCGGTCGCCCAGGGACTATATATATATATTTACAATCACGTTCTCGGAAACGGCTCTAACGATTTCGATGAAATTTGGAATATAGGTGGTTATACGGGGGCGAGAAATCGATCTAGATAGGTCTCATGTCCGGGAAAATTCATTTTCTCCATTTTCATCAAAATTCATTTTCTCAATTTTCGTAGGAAGTTTGCATGGTAATGTACATTATATATTTTTTTTAGTTTTATCATTCTCTTATTTTAGAAGTTACAGGGGGGGATGACACACATTTTACCACTTTGGAAGTGTCTTTCGCGCAAACTCTTCAGTTTAGATAAAAATGATGTTAGAAACCTCAATATCATTTTTGAAGACCTATCCATAGACCCCACACGTATGGGTTTGATGAAAAAAAAAATTTTGAGTTTCAGTTCTTAGTATGGGGAACCCCAAAATTTATTGTTTTTTTTTCTATTTTTGTGTGAAAATCTTAATGCAGTTCACATAGTATATCTACTTACCAAGTTTCAACAGTATAGCTCTTATAGTTTCGGAAAAAAGTGGCTGTGACATACGGACGGACAGACATACAGACAGACAGACAGACAGACATGACGAATCTATAAGGGTTCCGTTTTTTGCCATTTGGCTACGGAACCCTAAAAACACATACACCTAGGGTTATTTTGAGGAACGATCACAACTTTATGTTATTTTTCGGCAAGAAGTTATTTAATATTCCACAATATGGCGAGAAAACTAAGGTTAAGAGGAAGTTAATATTAATTGGGCGACTTATACAACGTGGAAGTAAATTATACAATGGGAAAGAAATTTTAGGACAATCCAAAAGCAACCCCGCAGTTGGTAAAAAGACGTTTTCGAAAATGATCTGATGGTCGATCAACGCATTGTACGCGCGTCAGGTAGATCTAAATGTCACTTGTATATGAAAAAATTACAGTTAAATTGTCCTAACGCGCTTTCGGAACGTTACGTTACTTACGTTACGTGATTACCCCTCGGTGTTTTGAAACTAACAATCAAATTTTTTAGGAACAAAACCATAGAAATCAAACTATAAATGACTTTGTGCCGTTGTCAATAAGACTTTCAGTCCAGCAACATGCTTTTGTAATGTTGTGTTGTGAACCCACACCTGGAAGCAACCATCGGTCACCTCGGCAACTCGACACGGCCCTAACAGTAGGTAACCATAATCGATAAGCTGATAAAATTACACACACACCAATGTGAACCCTAACAGTATCACGTTAAGACCTAGGGTTGGGTGGTGACAACACCCTCGCCAGGTGTGTGTGCAATGGCCGTAAACATTGCGTTGTTGGCAATTAAATTGCATATACCTATATATGACAACTATGCAATAAATGAATTATGAATTATGTTTGTTCATAATGTTCATATCCAACCCAACTGCATGTAAACTGTAGTGGTTTACTGTTTTCCATACAACACAGAAAAAAAAACTAGAATAAAGAAATTAATTAGGAAGACCGCCATCATCTTAAATTCTTAAATAGGTCTTAAATGAAATAGACATCATCTAGAACCAAGAGAAACAAGTCTTGGCTCATGCATGATAATTTCGCTTCATTGGAGATAATTTAACAACAACGAGAAAGATTGATTTACTTACCTATTTGTTCGAGAATATTGACGTCGAATCAAGTAGTACTTTTTTTTGTGTGGCACATTGAGATCTAAATTTTATTGGCCCTACCTAGAAGACTAATATCTAAGTACGTATTAATCAGTGCCTTCTGATAACGGTTTCGAGCGGGCTGTTTTATAGCCCGCTCGAAGTATCGATAATATAAGTAAGTTAATAGAGTTTTGGTTCATCTAGTTACCTTCTTAGTAGGTATAAAGATAAATTAATAAATTGACTTCAAAATACGGATGACCAGTTTGAGTCGACTGATTTTTATAATTAGTCATACCTAGCACATCATCATCATCATCAACATTTAAGAGCTTGGCTCTTGTCGGTGGATTATGCGCTAGTTCTCTCGGTCCTCGGCTAATTTCTTTAGGTCCCGGTAAGACAAGACATTTGCTTTTGCTTTTAGTTGCTGTACAAAGCTTATCCTTGGTCGACCTCTACCCCTTGATCCTTCGATCTTACCTTCTATGATATTTCTAAAAAAAATGTCGTGTCTTATCAAGTGACCTATCATTTTGCCTCGTTTATTTTCAATTGTGTTCAGCAAGTTTCTTTTTTCTCCCACCATTCTCTACCTAGCACAATTTCGATAAAATTAAACAATTGTGAACTTGAAACAGCATCGTCCTTGAGTTTCAACTGATTATTTAATGATAATGCGATAATAGGTAGGTACTTATACAGATAATCCAAAATAAATAAATTTGTAATTCATGTTGGAATGATATAGGTAGGTACAGTATGTAAAAGAACGAAAGGCCAATACTTTAATTCGTATAATTGGTGAAAAACAATGTAATCTAGTAACTACACTCTTTTGTTTAGATAATACAAAAGATATAAATAAATAATGATAAATAGGTAGATAAAATTCAAAACAAAAACCTATTGCCCAGACCGATGGTCCTTCCTGCCAGATTTTATCTGAAATGACTGATAAAATTTGGCTGATTTTATCAGTGGAGGAAATGTGAAATACTCTTTTAATATTATAGTAATAATAGTAATAATGTTTATTGCAAACCATGGTATTTTACAAAGATGTTACAAAATAAAAATGTATCTCATGGACCCTGGTAGGGTATGACAATAGTTCTTAAAAACTAGTTTATATAAACTCTAGTGCATAGTTGCATACATCTATTAGGCAAACTAATTATTAAAAACTATTAAAAAATACGAGCCTTAAACTTCTTTCTATTCGTACAACGGGGTGGTTGTTGATATTAAGTTGTTTTTCATACCTATATAAACATGACAAAACATTAAAGCACATGGCCATGTAGACTAAAGCACATTTGGGTAAGGGAATTGAATACCTGCTAAATGCTATCTTACCTTAATAAAAATAATAAATCACTACTTACCGTACAACCACACAATTATAGTCCAGGTCACACAACTATGGTCCAAATTAATTCTGATCTATATTACCTGGTCTGGGACTATTTTCAGCAGGCATTATAAAAACACAAATTTAAATAAAAACGTATAAAATCACGAATTCACTTTCGATATTAAGAGGGCGTTCATGTGCACGCTAGCGCCACTGGTAAATAATTGTGATTATTTAAATATAACGAAATATATTTAAAAAAACCAGCCAAGTGCGAGTCGGACTCGCGCACGAAGGGTTCCGTACCATTCTCTATGAAAAACTATTTTATTCTGTGTTTTTAGTATTTGTTGTTACAGCGGCAACATAAATACATCATCTGTGAAAATTTCAACTGGAACTATCACGGTATCAGTGAGATACAGCCTGGTGACAGACAGACGGACGTACGGACAGCGGAGTCTTAGTAATAGGGTCCTGTTTTACTCTTTGAGTACGGAACCCTAAAAAGAAGGCCGCTAAACACTGTATTTCGTATTTAAGTACCTTGTGAAGTGAATACATCACACTAGTTTTTATGTTGCTGGATTCGTCGATCTATGAACTCAAAAGAAAAACGGCCGTTTTAACTTTGGACGCATAAATTGACGAATCCAGCAACGTAAAAAGTATTGTGATGTATTCACTTCACAAGGTACTTAAATACGAAATACAATACAGTGTATAGCGGCCTCCTTTATAGGGTTCCGTACCAAAAAGGTAAAAAAGGAACCCTTATGGTGTGACTCTGTCCGTCTGTCTGTCTGTCACAACGTTAAATATATCAGGAACTACTTGAGCTATCAATTTTAAATTTGGAATAACTGTTAAGAAGATTAAGACCCATGTATGAAAATTAAAAAAATTAAATATACATTTTTATTTTCTGTGTAAATGACGAATATGAGGGGGGTTAAAAGTTCAAAGTCTAGTTAAAAGATCAAGTGGGGTATTATATGAAAGGGCTTGATTTGCGCTTTCTAAAATCGTTTTTTTTTTCTACAGTGGTTAGATTTTGATTTATTAAGGAATATGTTGAAAAAAATACCATTCCCCCCTCTTATCTCCGATGTTTACCAAGCGAAAATTCTAAAATTATTACATATATGATTAAGAGTAACATAAATAATACAGAAAAAATAAAACGATCTTTTTTAGCTTTTTTATTTATTTATTACTTTTGTATGAAATTTCATGTATTCAAATTCCTATAAGATTACCGTGAACCTTCCAAATAAAAAAATAATAATTGAAATCGGTACGCGTGATAAAAAAATATCGCTGATAAACAAGCATACTAGGTTGCAAGTTATTATTAAATACCAAAATGCAGATGGCGCTGTACAACGGTAACTTCTACTTATGAGTTGGGAAGATTGTTACAGGATGAATGGGGTCGTGACGTGAGGGGTATGGTGTATGAGCGTTTGTACGGAAACCTCGGTGCGCGAGTCAGACTCGCACTTGACCGGTTTTTCTAATATCTATCGTTAAATTCAAATAGTTACAATTATTTACCGGTGGCGCTAGTGTGCACATGAATGAACGCTCTCTTGATAGAAACAAATGTGTTTACTTTTGTTTTGGATCATAGTTTAGTTGTGCTTGTGTGATCTTACGGTACGAGTAGGTACTGTTCAGGTAGTATATACCTATTATTTTTTACGTCTAATATGAGAAGCTAGGATATTCCCACAAGGAGGGCTGGCTGTGATGTTGAATGATGGAAACATAAGGGACATTGAACTTGTCAGGTGTTGGTATCACCCAGGTCACAGAGCGTGTCTCCTTCCTACGGCTTCCGGTTCCGTGGTGTATGTGTACTTGTGTAGCTATTCAACATTGAAATAAGTGGACGTTTGGTACTACGTCCAATTATTCAACTCATTACAGTTAAAACGTTTTGTTGCAACATGTTCTAATTTCAGAATTTACCTGCAAGGGTAAAAAGCCTATCCCCTTATTTGAAATAAAACTGTACAGACCACTGCTGACTAAAATGTGTTTTGTCGCTTCCTTAAACCTCTGCTAGACGGTCGCCAACACGCCACTCCGACCGAGCGACCTTGGTCGGCACCGACCGCTGTAGTATGACATTTTGCTCCAAACAACTGTCTACACGGTCGGTGCGGACCAAGGTCGCTCGGTTGGAGTGGCGTGTTGGCGACCGTCTAGCAGGGGCTTTAGAAATAAATGTCAAAGTTTCAGATAGGGATACCTATAAGAATTTTAGTGGCATTTTAGCTAAAATAGGTGTGATGGACGTTTATGAATAACGCCGTAAGCCTGTATGTAGGCATGCCGCTGATAACCGGTAGTATGACACTTCGATGTGCCCTGTTGCCCTACCTCCTTTAAACAATAATTATTAAATTAATTAATGATAATAACATATTCCGTGCGGGACTACCCTTAATTGCAACACTAAGCGTTATTATCATAAATTAATTTTATAAATGTCATATCGCTCAGATTCGCTCATATCAGGCTTAAGCATCCCCCAAAACCATCTGAGTCCTTCCAAAACAAATCTTACTTTCGGCTAAAATCAAATTTTAGTAGGTAGGTAGTAGTAGCTCCAATAGGGTCGGCAACGCGCTTGTGGCTCCTTTGGAGTTGCAAGCGTTCATAGGCTACGACATCTGGTTACCATCAAACATGCCGTATGCTTGTTTCACACCGTTGTTTTATATAAAAAATAGTCGGAATTAATTACACATGCCTTTAAAGATAATGATAACATTATCTATTATTATTCATCAGATATATCCTTAAATCTTATCAAACCGACTAAGTGGACACTTACTTATGAAACCTGTCTGTAGTCATCTTGGTTGCACTTTAACACTAACGGGAGTAGAAAAAACAGCTCATTTTACCACTGTCCACATAAAACACCGCTAAATTTGATAATACGAGAAAGTTTCCAGTTTGTCACACTTCCACAATAATCGACGAAAACCCCACTGAATCACAGTTTAAAAAGTTTGGAGCTGAATTCGTGACAGACACAACGGAATGTATACATTGCACACCTGTTTCATTCACTTGTGAGAAATTATACTATTGTTTTCTATAGAACACAACTCGCAACGCAGCCCGCTGTCATGTGGTGACTGAACTGGCTAGAAAAAAACTGAATGGTAGGATCAAGCGAGCGAGCCACGATGCAATGACCTTTTCGCAAACAACGCCATCTGCCGGACGCTGCTGGAACTAGAATGCTGGCGAGCGCGCCTGTCGGCTAGTAAGTACACGATTTAAATGTTTCTTTGATCGATTATGATAAAATTCTGATAAAAGATTGTATTTTGATATCAAGGTATTCAGTTAATTTAATACGAGTTTTTGACAATATATTGTATTACGAACCTATCAAGATTATCTCTTAAGTAAATGTGGTACTTATCGTAGAATGATTAGGTAAATTTAAGGTGAGGTGAGAGCAAGAGTGTTAATTCACTCTCAGCTAATACTTTAACAGTGTGGGCGACAGAAAGAGATTTGTAAAGAAAGTAGCGCCTGCGGGCGAGGCCCTGTAAATTGAAAACATGAAAAGCGCCCTATTGGCCTATTATTGTATAATTTTGCTGGACAGAGAGTCCATTAACTTAGATGCTCTAATGGGTACAATCGCCAGTCCAATTTGTGTTCGCTCAGCCCCACCATTGGGAGCTCCTAGGAAGCATGAAGTAAAACTCAGTAGGGAAATTGTGATAGGAAGTATTAGGCAAAGTAGTAATCAGTAGTTTGTGTCTCTCTATTTTATATTATACCATTTTATTAAATTTCAACAAAGTATTATTTTTATCGTCACCCCGTCAGTGCAGCTCAGTCTGCGGGATTAGTACTCCCCAAGAGTACTTGCGCTATCGAAGCGTAGTCGGCTATCCAGGGGTCACGCTCGAGTGGTTCGTCCGCTGCCGTGCATCTCCTGGATACCCATTGTCATGTGGCTGTAGGGTCGCGAAGGTCGAGCTCTGGCCTGTCGCACATCGACCCCGTCGACGCCACGCGTCGTGCACAAACAGGTATTACTGTTTTTGTAGAGGGTTGGTCAACCTGAATCTGATAACCATATAGGGTATCAGATAACGTTGCGGAAGTGTGCCTAGGGCGTACCCGTGGCCTCGCTCTATAGCGCAGAAGCGGCAGATAGGGGGGTTTTTAGTGGGTAAACCAAAGGCCTCATCAGCCGACATGGGAGTCCCACATAACCACCAGTGTCCGTCCCCGCACCCTGGAGGTATGCGTAAAGCATTTTCCCTTCTTAAACACTGCTCTACAGGCTTTCTAAAACCTTTACTTTACTTGTTACAGGCATTCTTAGGGTTGCCATCCGTCCGGGTTTCCCCGGATTTATCCTAGTTTAGGGGGCGTCCGGGGTGTGTCCGGGAGGGGTTTCATTGGTAGCCCGGGTTAAAAATTTTCATGTCATGGGTCGTCGTGGTTTTTCTACTGGGTAAGTTTTAAAATATCTGTCGACATGTCCGGTTCTGAGCTCCAAAACCCGGAGTTTTCACGCTTCTTGTCCTGGTAGCCAGGTTTTTGAGATGGCAACCCTAGGCATTCTTAACACTTTAATACTTGGATGGAACCAATATATGAATGATATACAGGTTATTTAAACGCTAGTGTGCTAGTTGAGGTGTTTATATAGGGCAATACCTACTTAGGTACTATCACCTCACGCGGGAGTCCGCTGGATGCGGGTGGCACAGGACCGGTCACTTTGGCACTCTTTGGGGGAGGCATGTCCGGTAGTGAACGTCTTTGGGCTGATATGATGATGATGATGACTGTCACCTCGAACCCTATTCTAATCGCAGTTTTATAATACCCGAAACCGAGAGCCGAAATACTCACTTTGTCTTAGTGTCAAAGATTCATTAATAGGGAACATTACGCAAAACTCTTCGTAGGTGGCGACACTAGCAGCGTTGACATCGTATCTCGTTCCCCCTTGCGGTATTGTCTATGCAAGCATCCTTGTCACTCATTTGACAATCAATTGTGCATGTGTGTGTGAATCCCTATATTCCTATACTGTTTTACTATTAGTGGTAGTGCTGCCTCTGGCGGCAGAACATTGCAGTAATGTCCCCTATTCTCCCCTTATTACTCCATAAAAATTTTAGTTCCGTTTCGTGAACATAATCAATCCAGTTTGGACCTTCTATTACGGTATCGCATAAAATACTCCATTTATTCCTTTGTTCTGTCATGTCATTTGGGTATATTATGTCAAAATTCCATGTCATCATTTGAAGAAGCCTTTGAATTAACCGGTAAGATTTATTTATAATAGAATAGACCGTTTCCAATTCGTGGACTTGGTAAGTTGAAAGAGCCGACGGCATTATTATTCAATGATGCTTTCTTCTTTCTCGTCCCGTCTTTTGGAGAAATCAATCCTTAAAACGTAAGTCAAATTGATTACAGTAGAAAGGTACTGCACCATTGAGACCGAAATGAGTCGCGAGACGAGAAAATCCACCCTAATCACCGGGTTCGAATCCCGGTCAGGGCATTTATTTGTGTATTTATCACGAATATTTGTTCCTGAGTTATGGATCTATATGTATATAAGTATCTATATGTATGTATCTATCATATATATCATCGCCTAGTACCCACATCACAAGCCTTATTGAGCTTACCGTGGGATTAGGTTGATTTGTGTAAGATTGTCCCGTAATATTTATTTATTTATTTAATCTTTCGAGTTTGAACAGTGAGTGAGATGGACTTGGTCTGAGGACGGACTGCAGTGTCGACAGCGACGCGATTTGGCAGCAAATTGTGCTTTGCCAAACAACGACTATATTGGCAGAAGCTAACCAACGTTTGTTGTCTTCAGTCCTACTCTCCACCAGGAACACAACATTACAAACAGCAACTAGTGGTACTATTATGACTGGGGTCTTCTGTTACGTGGAGGTAGTTCTCCTGTCAAGCTGCTCCAGTTATGAGCGAGGTGTCCTCTATACGTTTGAGCCATTGAAACTACAAGTCTAAATTATAGTCTAAAGGGGGTGCTCGCAAACTACGTATCAGTTGTAAGAACACGATGAATTTACTAGTATCTTAGAATAGAATAGGAATTTATTCGGATAATACGGAAGGCGCGGCGTGGGTAGGCTGATGTAGGTGGACATGATGACCTGTTAAAGGTCGCGGGAGTCCGCTGGATGCGGGTGGCGCAGGACCGGTCATTTTGGCACTCTTTGGGGGAGGCCTATGTCCAGCAGTGGACGTCTTTCGGCTGATATGATGATGATGATGGATGACACATCATTACCATAGGAATCCCGGGGGTAAAATTTTATGACAGGTAGGTAACCGGTCAAGTACGAGTCTGACTCGCGCACCGAGGGTTCCGTACAAACTTTCATACACCATACCCGTCATGTCAGGACCCCATTCATTCTTGAACAATCTTAAACAGCTCATAGTAGAAGTTACCGTTGCAAAGCGCCTTCTGCATTTTGGTAATAACAACTTACAACCTAGTACGTTTGTTTATCAGCGATAGCTTTTTATCAGCACCTATTTTTATCCCATATTTTCCACGTTTTATTTATACATTGCTAAAAGATTGAATGGGGTTATTTTTACTTTCTATTCAAGTTTATGGTTACCAATTTTCATGTTTTTAGCTCATGGGTTTAAGGAGTTCCCATACAATGTTCAACCCCATTTTTTACCCCCTTTGAATCCTAATCTTTTTCCTAAAACCTGGCCGGGGATTTTCTCGACAGATAAGTAAAGTTTGCATCAAAATCCGTTCAGCCGTTTTCACGTGATGCACGGTCACATAAACAGACAAACAGATAAACAGACAATAATTCTAAAAATACGGTTGGAACGTGTTCTGTTCCCCCAGCCAACTTTTTTTCGAATATCTTTCATGTACAGACTTTTGACCCTCTTCAGCTTTATTATATGTATAGATTATCTCATACTTGTAATTTCAGGCCACGGCACTTTCAACTACCTAGCCCTCTTCACTAATGGAATCGTCCTGATGCATGTATCCCTGGAATGCCTGGGTCTAGGTTACGCGCTCAACAAGGCAGAATGCGACATACATATCGACACCGAGGACCGGGGTACGATCTCGGCTGCCACGTTTATAGGTGAGACACAGTATACTTATACGATACAGAATGTATTATTCAAACGAAGCAGTGAGGGAAAATCCGTAACTATAAGAGATACGGTAATTTGCTCTTAGGAGTCAACAGACCGACTTTAGAAAAAAATTTAACTGCATTCAAAGATTTTCAAAGAAGCTTCATCATTCACGGCCGGGAATCAAACTCGGTCAAATCTGTCTTAAAATCAGAGTTCGTTTTTTTGCGTAAATTAATAGATGTAAGGAACAATTGTTGCTATGGAACCCTGTATCTACAATCACAGGAAAATGCCGGAAATGGATCTCCCCTTACATATACTTACCCATAGTAGGTAACTTCTTCTGTTCCTTACATCTATTAATTTACGTTGTTATGTGCGTGTTATCTAATTACAGTTTTGAAAAGATTGGTCTAAATAATGAAAATAAATAAAAAATACTACGAATTTACGTAGTTTAGTTTCAGACATCACATCTCCCCATATACTTACTAAACGGCTTATTATGGCGAGATCCATTACCGTACATTAAAATATGAAAGTCGTCATTTTCCTGTGATTGTAGATACAGTTGTACCTTACATCCAGCACTATTAATTTACGCAAAAAACTAACTCTGATTTTTAGACGGATTTGACCCGGTTCGATTCCCGGCCGTGTACGAGGTTTTTTTTGAAAATCTTTGAATGCTGTTTTTATTTTTTCTAAAGTCGGTTTCGTGACTCCTAAGAGCAAATTTCCGTATCTCTTATACATATTTCGGATTTTCGCTCACTGCCCCGTTTGAATAATACACCCTGTATAAGGTTATTAAGTATACAGTCATGGCCAGATAATTAAGAACATGATTTATTCCCCCATACATTTGCATACAAATATGACTTTTCAAATTTGATGATAATTTCTAATGTGTTTGATTAATTTTGTTTCTGATTATACGGATGTAACCGTGTTTAAACAGTATTTAATATAGTGCAAAAGAGCTTCTGTAAAATAAGGACTTTAAAAAATACAGGCGATCAAATCAACACTTTTTATAAGTCCATACATTGTTCCTAATTACAGTATGAACTCGTAAAAACTGTCCATTTGACCATCCGTATTTTTTTAAGCGCAACTTTTACAGAACTTTTATATAAACTAAATTAAATCTTATTTATACGCAGATACCTCCGTATACTCAGAAATATTAAATTTGAAAAGTCATATTTGTATGCAACTGTATGGGGGAAAAATCATGTTCTTAATTATCTGGCCATGACTGTATACTTAATAACCTTATACAGGGTGTATTATTCAAACGGGGCAGTGAGCGAAAATCCGAAATATAAGAGATACGGAAATTTGCTCTTAGGAGTCACGAAACCGACTTTAGAAAAAATAAAAACAGCATTCAAAGATTTTCAAAAAAAACCTCGTACACGGCCGGGAATCGAACCGGGTCAAATCCGTCTAAAAATCAGAGTTAGTTTTTTGCGTAAATTAATAGTGCTGGATGTAAGGTACAACTGTATCTACAATCACAGGAAAATGACGACTTTCATATTTTAATGTACGGTAATGGATCTCGCCATAATAAGCCGTTTAGTAAGTATATGGGGAGATGTGATGTCTGAAACTAAACTACGTAAATTCGTAGTATTTTTTATTTATTTTCATTATTTAGACCAATCTTTTCAAAACTGTAATTAGATAACACGCACATAACAACGTAAATTAATAGATGTAAGGAACAGAAGAAGTTACCTACTATGGGTAAGTATGTAAGGGGAGATCCATTTCCGGCATTTTCCTGTGATTGTAGATACAGGGTTCCATAGCAACAATTGTTCCTTACATCTATTAATTTACGCAAAAAAACGAACTCTGATTTTAAGACAGATTTGACCACTATCTCACCTGATGGTAAGTGATGATAAGGTGGAGGGTGTTACATGCCCATTCACTTTTGTCTTGAAAAACTCCAAGTTATAAGTAGCTGGGAAAAGGTTTCACGGAACTGAGTTCCACTCTTTAGCGGTCCTCGCGAGAAAACTGGAAGCATAGCGCTTCGTGCGAATTAGTGGTAAATCAACAACATAAGGGTGGAACCCACGACCGCGCCTAGTCACAAGATGGCGAAATGGTGAGGGCGTAATTAATTCGTGTAATCCTACCGCACACTCTCTGAAATGTCTCCGATGTGTCTAGTCTCTACTATTACGTAGAGCTCACAAAGGGTCTCTAAAAGAGCAATAGAGAGCGCCCTCCCTGGGAGATCACAGTCAAAGTTATTAATTATTTAATTTAGGCATATTACATGCACCTATGAATGTCGATATACTGTCACCGGTTAGGAAAGAAAAAAACCACCACGTGAAGAACCGGCGAAAGAACCCAAACGTATAGCGACGGCAGTGTTAGAATATGTATTTCCTTGAAGAAAATCGAATAAGGAATGAGGAGATACGCAGGTGAACCAAGGTCCTTGAGAAATGCCGGGCTTAAGTGGCAATAGGGGGTTGCATTGCGGCTTGCGCCTAGAAACGACAGCCCATGCATGGGTTGGGGCGGTGTTCTCGAGTGGCAACCGCGCACCGGGAGACGTATTTAATAGTGTGGGGCCTACAGAGCATAGAATACTAGAGAGAGGACAAGCCGCCGGCGGCCGTGTCGCAGCTGTATGCTCAATGGGCATACACTGCCATACTGTGCACGCGTGCTGATCGCAGAGAATATTACGTTTTTTCCCAAAATGCCTGATATGATGCGCGTTTATTGTCAAATAAGCGTGTAGGTATACAAGAGTGTGTGTTTTAGATGTGTGCGTGCTTTGTCTTGTCAATTACTTGGGCGTTGTGTGGGTTAATGTACTTGCGACAGGCTATACAAATCGGCCGCCATGTCCGATCTCCTTATATTCATACATCTGTGGTAGGCCCCCAACCATATTCAATATTCTCTTGGTCCCCAACGAAATATAAACGAAGATCTAGTCAAGATCGCGTTGGAGAAAGGCAGCGTGTGACAACCGTATAGTTTAACTCAGAAGTAAGGGCGATGAATGCAAAACTTTATGAATTTGATGATCAGATTTATTACCACAGTTACAACTTACAGCAATACAATTTAAATTAGTTAACTAACAGCAATACAACAAGTGATTATCACCGATGCCGAGAAACGAATGACCGGCATGGCACTGCAATGCCCGCTGTTAATTCTGACCCCCACTACTATGCTCGCTTGTGATTGGTCATTGATAACTGTCAATATCTCGACCAATCACAAGAGGTCAATAAAACTACTTTTAATAATGTAACTTTGTATAAATATCTAAATATTTATAAATATCATTTAACTGTTTATAACAAGCGTAAGACCGGACATCGTGGAAATCCTTGGAGGCCTTCCACAGTGGACGTCTTCCAGCTGAAATGATGATGAGTATAATTATGATGGTGGTGGTGTGTTGTCAGGTATTGTGACCCCCGCGATAGTGTGGGGCTACTTGGCGGACTCCTACGGCCGCCGACGGGTCATGCTGCCGACGTCGGTGCTCGCTGTGGTGTGCTCCATCCTATCCTCTTTGTCTGTCGACTACTGGAGCATGGTTTTGTTGAGGCTGCTCACAGGTACCCTGTAAGTACCGTCCCTTAAATGCACGTCCTGATGAGTGAGAATGCAGATCTGAATGCAATACTGAATGCAGTGCGCCGCGCTCGGACGCTCGGCTTAATAGTGTAAGTCGTACGATTAAAAAGACCGCAAATCGATCTACAGTTTAGCCATTTGGCACACGCATACTAGAGGTTAAAACAATTTTTTTGACCAGCAGTTCTTAAACAAATTTCCCTTAGAAGGGGAGTGCCAAGATATTTTATATAGAAAAAAACATTTTTTTTTCTGAAACCTATCGTCTGTGGTATATAATGAAAGGGCATTTTCAGCGGATTCTAAAAATATACCACATTATGGCGACTGTACCTAACTAACTATGTACATTATGTTTGTTCGGGTGGAATGGAACCTTGCAACTGTAGGGTCATTTCGCCGGTTAGCGACCACCTAATTTCATGTGCCGGTTAGCGACCACTTAGCTGAGTTGGTGAACTGAAAGCATTATTTTCTCGTTTTTTTAGTAAATTCCTGTTCCATAACTACAAACAATAATGCATACCGCTAACTGTTTCAAGAGGCTCCGTAGAATTGATGTTATCTTCAATTGAAAAAACCATGTCCTTCAGGTGGTCGCTAACCGAAGGTAATCGCGTAGCCGGCGAAATGACCCTATTTTGAAGCGAATATCTTAAACGATTGAGCTGAGATTTTGGGTAAAGGTATAATTCGGATGACAATTACATATAGCTGATCTGATGATGGAGACAGAAAGTGGCCCATGGGCATTCAGTACTTAACCGACGTAACCCCGTTGAGTTTGGGCTCGTTAGAATCGTCTCAATGAGTAGGTAAGTAGTTGATGACGGTATACAGAAAAGTAAAGTCAGCAATAAAAGGTTGTACCAAAAATATTTTTTTGATAGAAACTTATTATGCTCTCGGTATAAGGACAACATTTGTGCCCAGGGTGTCAGCGTCGTGTGCCACAGCGTACGTGTACCTGGGCGAGCTGACGTCGCCCTCGAAGCGCGCCGCGTCCATCGCCCTGGGCTCGGCCTTCATCGCCGGGAGCTACTTCGTCTTGCCCGGTAACTGTTTTTTTTCTATAGAGAAACTTTCAAGCAATTGTGTTTTGGCTTCTATTAGTTAAACAAGAAAACAATAACCAAGATCCCTTCATCCCCTTCAGAACGATGAAAGTAGAGTGGTTGAAGCAGGATCGTCTATTTACCTAATTTGAGAGAGGTTGGGCACAGTACAGCTGGGGTTGTGAAAGTACCTTACAAAAGACCGAGACCTTACACTCGAGGATGTGTTGTGTTGAGACTTGAGAGTGACACAATGAATCCTCAAATAAACAAAGGGTCGATAACGAGGGCTTCTTCTTCGACGCAAGCATCCATGGGCTCGGTGTACTGCTGTCAGGCAGAACGTACGCTTGTTTGCCAAAGATCATCATCATCAGCATATCAGCCGAAAGACGTCCACTGCTGGACATAGGCCTTCCCCTAAGAGTGCCAAAACGACCGGTCCTGCGCCACCCGCATCCATCGGACTCCCGCGACCATTACCAGGCCATCAGTCCACCTTGTGGGGGGCCTACCCACGCCTCGCCTTCCGGTACGTGGTCGCCACTCGGCCATCGGTTCTACGTGCAATGTGCCCCGCCCACTGCCACTTAAGTTTAGCGATTCGGAGGGCTATATCGATTACGTTGGTTCTACTGCGGATAGCCGAAGATATATGAAGTTTATAATTTAGTACTCCTGTAACTTCCAGGGTTTGCCTGGATTATATTGCCGCTAAATTTCAACCTTCACATAATCGGGCCTCTCAACATCGTGTCGTGGCGGATCTTGATGTGCACGTACACAATGTGGGGCGTCGCGTCCTGCGTGGGTCTGTGCATCCTGCCGGAGAGCCCGGCGTTCGTGCTGGCCACCAAGGGAGGCCCGGCCACGTTGAAGGTGTTGGCTAAAATATACGCGTGCAACAAGAGGGCAAAGGCTGATGAATATCCGGTAAGATCCAAGACACAGTAGAATACAGGGCAAAGCAGTAAAGAAAATATGAGGTTTCGGGTTTCGAATATTTCCGGCGCTAAGACGTCTCTCCATGACCAAGTTGCTAGAAAGACTGTTGCTAGAAATTAAATTAACCCTTTTCCAGGCCGGCAATTGAAAAATTACAATAAAATGTCAGTATTTTTGTCCGACTATGGTAGAGCTGAAAGGAAGAGATATGTTTTAGCAGTCTATGTTTGTATTTGTGTATGTTCCACTGTAGCGCTTAAAATACTGAACCAATTTTGATAAATGTGGTGTCAATCGATTTGAAATTATGCTCCGGGTGACATAGGCTACTTTTTGTATGAAAAATAAAAACATGGTGGCTGTCACATACAAATTAGTGACTGACTTTGAAACAAAATATTTTGCTATCTTAGCGTGTTGGGTATCAAATGAAAGAGGAGAAAATTTCTAGTTCAAATATATATAAATATTATTCATAGTTATTTTTCCGGAGTCGGGTACATAGTTTTTAAAACTTTTATGCTTGTCAATAATGACATGATACTAGTGTTGTGGATAACACTCATTTCGAGGCTTATAGACTCGAGCTTTAAAGACTCCCGAGGCTTAAATTCTCGATGCTGTTTAAGAAACGTGTTGGTTTATATTACGTATATGAATGCATAATATTGACTTATTTAAATACTGTTTAATCCGGGTCTAACGCGATATTTATTTACCTTTATTTCTGACGTTTCGACACGGGATGCACCGGTCATGCGGCCGGATTAAACAGTATTTAAATATGTGTACAAAGCGCGAGAGTTTGAAGTGTTATAATATTGACTTTTCATCACTTGAGTCTTTAAGCCTCGGGAGTTTTTAGGGTTCGAGTCTTTAAGCCTCAAAATGAGCTTTATCCACAACACTACATGATACATGTTTGACAGTCTGTATGTGGTCGATATAACGCCTCTGCCTGGAACAGGGTTAAGGGGCTCCACGAGCTTTTTGTCGAGTTTCGCGTGTTTTGAGTTAATATTCCTCCGTCAAAACTATAGATACGAGTATATAAAATTTATGGCACAAACGCTTGTCGGTTCTCCAAACCTTTATCTACGATTGCACAAGATATATATATATATATATATATATCATCATATCAGCCGAAAGACGTCCACTGCTGGACATAGGCCTCCCCCAAAGAGTGCCACAATGGCCGGTCCTGCGCCACCCGCATCCAGCGGACTCCCGCGACCTTTACCAGGTCATCAGTCCACCATGCCGCGCCTTCCGGTACGGGGTCGCCACTCGAGAACCTTTCCGCCCCAACGGCCATCGGTTCTACGTGCAATGTGCCCCGCCCACTGCCACTTAAGTTTAGCAATTCGGAGGGCTATATCGGATACCAAGGTTCTGCTGCGGATAGCCTCATTTCTGATATATTTATATATATGTATATATATATTTAAATGATTTATTCAAAAAAGGTCCAAAAATACTCATTTTACTATTATTTTCTTTTTAATTATTTTGTTTATTCACTTTTATATCTGAAATCTACATATAACTGATCTTTATTAACGTCTCTAACAACCCACGAGAAATTTTTATTTTTAACTAATTTTCACAAAAGTTACGTACTTACAAAAAACTGTTTTTTTTGGCCTAAAATTGCCAATGCCATTATATCTCGAAAACTGTGAGTCTATGTAAATGGGCCATTTTACGGGATGTTGACACTAGACTTTTTTAATTTTGATAAAATCGGGTTTTTTCTACTCAGAATCGAAAGCACTTTCGAACCTAAATAGTAGAAAAAAAGTGTCCAAAATGTTGCATACAATTTTCGGTTTTTCGTTCCTTTACCATCATATGAGCTTAGTGTGCAAACGGTAACGGAATGGAATAAAAAATCTTGGGACACTTTTTTTCTCCTATAATATTCGATTAGATCTTTTTTACCAAAATTTCAAAAAAAGTCGCGTGTACAATCAGCATCAAAAGTAGCTACGCAAACGAAGACTTCAAAAGTCTTTATTAAAAGGGAATAAGAACTTTTGACGTCTAGACAGTTGTTTGGAGCAAAATTTCATACTACAGCGGTCGGTGCCGACCAAGGTCGCTCGGTCGGAGTGGCGTGTTGGCGACCGTCTAGCAGGGGCTTTAGGCTCAGCTGAGCTCTACTCACAACGCTACACTAGGCCCGCACTATACATCACGTTCTGTGAGACGTTTTGGTAATTTGGCACGCGTTGCATGACCCATTCACCGCTACGCTACGCTCGTAGCGCTACGCCGTAGCAGCTTAAACTCCATATGTAGCAAGCGCCCGCAGCACTCTAACGCATATTGACAAGTGACGTTCTCACAAACCCTCTTCGCGGCGTGAGCCGCATATGGCGGGATCGGGCGCCGTCCGCGACTACGGACGGGTGGCTGGGGTGGGCGAAAACGCCCGGCTGGTCCGGTGGGATCGTCTACTTCGTCCGTCGGTGCGGTCAAGCCCTGCCAGGTGGAACTCCCGAGCGCTACTCACGAGTATCACGACGCATATTGTGTCGTGATACTCGTGAGTAGCGCTGAATGGGATATACTAGAGTGCGTCCACGTTAACTCTGCAACAAATAATTAGGCAACTTTCATATTTCTATGAAATTTGACGGTTAAGGCAAATAATTTTAATGCAGACTTAGCGTGAACGGACTCTATCATATTGGGCTGACATGATCGCAATAAATACATATGAATATGAAGAAGCGCTCGACTGTGGCACTTGACTGGTTTTATTTTTAACCGACTTCAAAAAAGGAGGGGGTTCGTATGTTCCCCGATCACTCGAAAATGCCTGGACCGATTCGGAAAATTCTTTTTTTGTTTGAAAGGGTATCCTTCCCATGTGGTCACATGACCATCAGGATCTAATGGTGGGATCCTGGAGAAAACAAGCAAACTCTTTAAATTTTGAAGCGATTTGGGTATTTTTTATGTAATAACCAACGCATTTTCTCTCGCAAAGCAGTTCTTGTGGTAAAGTGGAAAGGAACTCTGGAAATGGTCAGGTCCTGAATTGAAGTAGTTTTAAGCTTTGTTTTTAAAGTAATTTTTCATATATATTTGACGGCTAAGGCGGTGTTGCCAAATTATTTCAATGCAGATAGCGTGAACGGACTCTATCATATTCGGCTGTATAAGAATAATAAGCGCTCGACTGTAACACTTGACCGCTTTTATTGTAGTGACAGAAACTTGGTCATGTGTAAAGCTAAGTATGACGCTGTCGCAGTGAAAATTAATTATCCCGGGGACTTTTTTCAGATAAAGACGTTGGTCGCCCATTCCGTCAGCCGACTGACTTTCATGGATACCATAAAACACCTGAGGTTTTTGTTCAAGCCACCATTGCTGAAATGTGTACTTATATCACATACGTGTAACTTCATGGTCTTTATGCAGTAAGTAACCTCTTCCAACCATAAGACTTAACCTTTAATACTAGCATCTTCATATCAGCCGAAAGACGTCCACTGCTAGCCATTGGCCTCCCCCTAAGAGTGCCACACTGACTGGCCCTGCGCCACCCGCATCCAGCGGACTTCCACGACCTTTGCCAGGTTATCAGTCCACTTAGTAGGGGGGTTTCCCTACGCTGCGTCTTCTGGTAGGTACGTGGTCAGCACTTGAGAACCTTTCCGCCCCAACGGCCATCGGGTCTACGCGCAAAGTGCTGTATAATTTTAGGTATATATTCTGTGACTAAACGATATTTTTTTTCAGGAGTAACGCTTTTTACATTTGGATGCCGCACATTATAGACGAACTTTTAAAATATACCTCGACCCACCCGCACCGCAATTTATGCGATACGATGACCGAAATTCACGAAGGCGTTCATGTGGGTGCTGAGTTTTTTTATTGAATATTTTAATCGCTTACAATAAGAGTAGCCAAATATATCGCAACACACCCTTATTCTTACAATAATAAAGACGTGTAGGTACCGAAATATTTGGCTACTTTGGCTGCTACTAACTATATGATGCTAACTGTACATCAATCATAAGTATCATAACGTAAGTATCATAACCGAATTTTTAAGAACGATTAGTACCTATTTTAGCTATGCTAATATAGTAGTTTATGTGACTGTACATAATGAGGGGCATCAAACACGAGTGTTTTAATGCCTAATTATGTACAGTTACATACACAATTTTATCTACCCACATGTTATAAATCCTCAATGATGTGTTCGGGAACCATTAGAATAACCGCCATAGCACCGCCATGGCCGACTAGATTTCAAATAAAATGACCAACTACATCATGCTGCACGACCCCAACACCGGACCTGATTTCCATAATAACATCGATTGTCGATGCTATTACGAATTTTTACGATGTTTCATACATTATAATAACACTGGCACAAGTCACATCAGCGTTTTATCTGTGCCAGTGTTGTTATATTATAATGTATGAAAATCGATGTTATTATGTTTTTGTAGACGTTATATGTTAAGATAACGTCTTATAAATCGATGAACACCGGCAGCACGCTCGAAAAAGTATGACTCATTGTCCCGTTTTGCCTGAGCCGTGCGTTCGGCTTTATGACGTTATCACGTAAAATTATCGTCCTTAAACCGACTTTATAGCCAACCAATTTTTGTTTGCTGTTTGTTTGCTTGTTTGCGGTCTCAAGTTTCAGTTTCAGTTGGAGATGAAAGAGTGTTCGATCGCAATGGACCCTCTTGTGTACCCCATTATGATGGCAGTGTTCCTCCCCACAGCCTTCGTCTATGTGGGCATTGGATTCGCAATGAAGAAATGCAGGAAAACTATAATCTATTGTAAGATTTCAATCTTCACGTGCGGGTTTCTCATACGATCGGATCGGATCCTATAGTCTGATCTGTTGGACGGTGTTCCACATATGTTTTGAACACTCCATACATACATTGTCCGTTGCGGATACATTTACGATATTTAATGCCGATCCGGTTATCTGGAGACGCGCTTTTGTATAGTGGAGCAATGAAAAGGTTCGCCACTTTTCGACATTATTTTAGGTCCAAAAGTGACTAACCTTTTCATGGGAAAGAGGGCTTTCCTGTACTTTTGCAGGGAGGTAAATACGTACCGAGTTTGTTGTGTTTTGAGGGGGTGATCCATTTACGAGCCGGCGAGCCAACGATTTATGCCGTTGCAACGGCATAAATCGTTAGCTCGTTGGCTCGCCAACTCTCTTAGTGATCCATTGGCGAGCAAAACAGTCTACTCTCAGTCATTTCAAGCATGCATAAAGAGCCAGCGAGCCAATCCGCCGTTTTTTAAGACCGCGGACTTTTGGACTTTAGAACAGTTTGTTGTGACATGAAGTTGCCTTTTAGCGATGTTTGGCTTTATGCTTGGCCGGTTAAGACTTTATATCCTTTATGAAATGGCCCCCGGTGTTTGCAGGTGTAATAATAGGCACTTGTGCCGTTCTGCTTCTGCTGGCGTCATTCGTCCCTAGCACGACCGTTGCGATCGCGTTCTACGTCCCCGGGGTGTGCGGAATAGCGGCCAACACCGTGCTGGCGGCCGCTGTTGTTGAGGCGTTCCCCACCAGCTTGAGGTAGGTCGCGTATTCTCGTGACTAAAGGTCTCAGCTCACTACAGCCACCCGGCACCCGACCCGCACCGCATCAACTCGAGCGGTTAGTATTCTTCATGTGGATTTGTATGGGCATGCGCTCACTACATCAACTCCGTAGCATCACCGGATCGCCTTGCTCGCTAGGTGTCCACGGAAGTGACGATGTTCTCTCAAACCCTGTAGGGGGCTTGGTGAAGCCTTACGCGGCGTGAGCCGCAAATGGTGGGTTCGGGCGCCGTCCGCAACTACGGACGGGTGGCTATGGTGGGCGTAACGCCCGTCTGGTCCGGTGGGGTCATCTGCTTCGTCCGTCGGTGCGGTCAAGCCCTGCCGGGTGGGACTCCCGAGGGAGAGGCCCAGCGAGCGACCTGCGGACCGACGGCACTACAGGAACATCCTTGTGTAGGTCAGGTGCCCGCGGGCAGATCCGGGCGGATCAGGTCCCGCGGTAATGCCCTCTTGTCGGGCGGTCGGGAGTGGTAGGGAGCTATGTTCTGCAGGTGCGTCAGGCGTGAGCCGTCTGCCCGCTCGAACATAGCTCTGGTCAGTCTGGTGATGAAGTCGTCCAGGTGTTCGACTTTCACTTTTTAGACGTATTTAAAAGGTCATTCTGTAGAACCCATTAGGTCAGGTTAGGTTTGTTTTATAACAATGCTGAAAAGTTAACTGATTCAGAAAAAAAATTTGGATGAAATGAAAATTATGTGAAACATATTAGGCCAAGAAAATTAGAATTCTTCGAAGAATTAATTCCCATAAAGCTGGAAATCGTTTCAATACCTTCATTTGGACCTAAATGCATGTAATCCGAGTTTGCACCATCTCAGGAGGTGAGCTAAACTTTTGGGAGCCCAATAACCGCGATATTTTTGCTCTTTTTTCAGTTATTTGCATATAGCACAAAAACGGTACGTCGGATGGAAAATGTATTCGAGACAATTTTAAGGAAGGTCAAATTCTGCGTCGAATGAATATCAAAAACTTCAAATTTCGTTCAGTGGTATAGTCGAAATCAAAGGTCTAATAAGGTAAGGAACTGGGAAAAGGGGTCTAGCAGGCTAAGCTAGTGAGAGTGGCCCCAGACGAGGGATTTGATGATCCTTTCAGGGGGTGTACTGGCAGGTCCTAAGAACACTACATGCATAATATCAGTCAACGATCTTCTTTTGTTATCGAGTAATTTAGGATAGTATAAAAAAATCAGGTTGTCATTTAAAGTGTCATAATAGATAAACTGTTCAAGATAGAGTAACCAAACAAAATGCTCATGAATATAATAGAATAGGCTATGAAGTGCAAATATTCAATCAACACCATGTCCTTAAACTCCCTTTAAAAAAATCTACTTTTAATTTTGTTTTATTATTTTTGGACACTTTTGCACAGATACAAGAAACATATCGTGACAAGCCAGTAATGCCCACTTCATTTAGATATAAAAACATTTTCAAAATCTTCGTGCGTTATGTCAAAAAAAATACAATCGTCGAACAAGTATAGGTAAACTAGCATATAATTAAAGTACCAGTGCAGTGTGTAGATAAATCAGTACGGTTATGTGACGTATAATTACTGGTATAGAAAAAAAAACGTTATATACACCCCTCAATTTCAAAATTCAGTAATTATGAAAGATTAAATTTGGCATTCATTCAAATCGTTTTTTTTCTCAAGTCCTTCTAAGTTGCACATTTTATTGTAAATTTCCATCATCATCATCACCAGATTTACCCAATCAGAAAACTAGTTATATAAATATTCACACCCTGAGTAGAGATTCGAAGTAGTAAGAATGAAAAACATTTTTAATTATAACAAAGTTGTATATTGCCACAAAGACAAAATATGAATAAAAACATATTATAAAAATCAATGCAGAAAATAAGAGCGCTTTCGACAGACCAAACTTTAGCAGCATAAGACTAGAAAGACACAAAACCGAACCGCTGCTCATAGGCCCGAATCGTCCCATCCCCTCCCAAAAGTTTAGCTCACCTCCTGAGATGGTGCAAACTCGGATTGCATGCATTTAGGACCAAATGAAGGTATTAAAACGATTTCCAGCTTTATGGGAATTAATTCCTCAAAACGTCTTTTTTGGATCTAATTTTCTTGGCCTATATATACATTCGACGGAACATTTAAAACGAGGTACAACCACATAGATAGACCTGTCTCAAAAAAATCTACCACGTTATGAGGAAGCGATAGACCGGAATCGATGGGGGAACACATTGTCCTCGAACGAAAACCACTAACCACGAACACCAGTCATGTATGGTGGATCCGCCCGACTAAGAAGTATAGAGTAATCTGTGGTAGAGATGGGTACCTAAAGGGGTAAGCGATAAGTCGCTGCAAGAAGTCACGCGTAACTGGCTCATTAACGTCTACCTGGCAGGATCTTTGATGTGTCATTTGTTCTCAGAGCCCTGACGATGTGCACTCTTTTCATGGTTGGGCGGCTGGGCTCTGCCGTGGGCATGCGCGTACTCGCCTGGGGCCTCATGCACAGCTGCAACGCCGTTGTGCTTCTCATCAACATCCTGTCTTTAGGTCAGTTCTTGTACAGTCGAACACATAAGTAACTGAACACTTTGATACCCGTTTCACTTCGTGTGACAGTTTAAACATGCCTATAAAAAACATATAAACGAATATCATAATTTCAATTAATGATGATCAACTTGCATAAAAACAAATGATATAATAGCACTTCGCATAATTTCATAAAACTTAATGATCAGTTGTCATAACATAATATTCCATTCAGATGCATAAAAACAAATATCATAATTTTGTATGAAATTATGATATAAATTTATGATGTTCGTTTTGACGCTGTATGAACGTTATAGCAAGTGTTGTTACGTTATATGAGTTTTATATAGTTTGAGCATTATGAAAACAGTAAACTAAAGTTAAGATAACCCTTTACGATGACACGGTACAGTTGACGTCAAAAATAATTAATAAAAAAAATTCATTGTAATAAGGCGAAAACTGTTAACATATCTTTGGCGTGGACTGTACAAGGTTCAGCCCGGATGCCGTTCAGTCGCCATAAAAAACAAAGTGCATAATTTCAAGTAGCTTACGAACGGAAATCATGACAAACTATTATCATAATATCAAAATTTAATTTAATTTTTTGTTTAAACTAGTCTATAAAATCTAAAGCCGCATCACTCTGCCAATAGGCTTGTTGGGTGGTGTTAAAATTGATAACGTCGTGTTGCTAAATGGATAGTAAACCGTCAAATGAATGCAATAAAGTATAAATTACAAAATATAATTCAAATCATAAAAAGATATGAACCTTAAAAGTTTAGAAAAAAAAGTTTTTTTATTTATTGTCCAAGAGTAAATTTAAAGGTACCAATAGAATCCTTACGTTTTTATAGAAACAAATTTGTATGACAAGTATGACATACTAAACGCAGTATTTCGCGACCGAAACAGCAATTTACTTCATTTTCCATGCAACGGTTAGTACAAATTGCACGTTGTGACGTCATACTTTAAAGCCAATCAGTATGAAGCGTTTCGGCTGCTGTCAGCGAGGTCCGCCTTTAACTCGATTTTTTGGGTATTAATGTCCTTTAAATGTAGTTGCTTCCATACAAACATTTGTTCATCTACAAAAACTGGTTTAAATGGCATCGTAAACAAATTTAAGGTCACAAGCCCATTCTTATTGTTCTTGAAACCCACGATACAGGCGTTGCCTACTGTGGGTATCACTGTATGTGTATAATTGTATATTTTTTTGGCAAATGAATATATTTTTATTGGTCATAACATTTATCTAACATAACACTCATTTATCACCACCACATTTGCTATAACGTTTAAGTATGTGAACTAATTTCGTTTGTCGTGCACGAGCGAGATGCACAGCATATCGAACTAATATTGGCGAGCGAGAAAGACATTGTTTTTATTGCTGATACAAGTATCACAGCAAAGCATAAGTATCAGTAGCATTCACATGTAACAGAACATCGAGAATACGCCGTTTTTAGGGTTCCGTACTCAAAGAGTAAAACGGGACCCTATTACTAAGACTTCGCTGTCCGTCCGTCCGTCCGTCCGTCCGTCCGTCCGTCCGTCCGTCCGTCTGTCTGTCTGTCACCAGGCTGTATCTTAAGAACCGTGATAGCTAGAGAGTTGAAATTTTCACGGATTATGTATTTCTGTTGCCGCTATAACAACAAATACTAAATTCAAAATAAAATATATTTTTAAGGGGGGCTCCCATACAATAAACGTGATTTTTTTGCCGTTTTTATAGATAATGGTACGGAACCCTTCGTGCGCGAGTCCAACTCGCACTTGGCCGGTTTTTAAATTTGTCGAGCTCAACAATGGAACAATAATAAAATTGCTCGGCTCTGCAAAAAGCTCAAAGCGAATAGAATGCTCATTACAAGTGAAGGCTCCAGTATATCAGCACTTTTAATAACGAGCTGATAACATTTATGTCGGATGCGGGTCGCGCAGGGCTATGTCCATTGTCCAGCAATGGACGGCTTTCGGCTGATATGATGATGATGATGATGATGTTATCATTTGCAGCATCCGGAGGGCTGTTGTGCTTGTGGCCGAATAATCAAAAGACGAGGGCTACGATGGAGGCCCGAGACTTCTCCTACTAACAACGGCCAAGGAAGACCGTAAAAGCTTCTGTCACGATCCGGACTTTGTACCTTCGCGTAACATTGAACCGCCTTATAGTGTATCTAATAACGCGTAGGTAAATACTTAATTCCCGATAGAGATAACTTATACCGAATATTCGTCCGAATTACACGATCACTATTGTGCCTTCATCAGCCGTTCTAAAACAGATTGATTCCGATGTAACAATAATAGGTACCTCCGTTTTAGTTTATCAATTTTACTAACTACAAGACAACGACTTTTCTTGCGGTTTACATAAAAATTACAAATACCCCTAGAATTGTTCAGTAAATATTTGGCAGTTGAGTTGAACCGAATAATTCGGTCCTGACCGAACATTTAAAAACATGCCAAATATTCCGTTTTCTAGTATGACATATTATATATGCTTTGTTTTGGCATCCTAGTCCTACCTACCTAGTCGTTTTATTGCGCCACGTGGTTATGATTGTTTATTTTTCCTCCGCTACCCAAAAGTAATCTGGAAGAGATCGCTGTTTAGCAATAAAACCACCAGTTTTTTGCCTCAGCTTTTATTAGCTGTGTTATGTACTGTTTTTTTACGTAAAACCATTGAAGTGTGCAATAATGAGTACTTGTAGGTATTGTATTGTAGGTAATTGTATTGTAATATCTGTGAAGTTTTCATGTGATTTTACAATGGCGCGAAACTGTGTGATGACTGATGAATTAGGAATAAGTAGTTTAATTAGGGAACATCATCCAGTAAATAGTTTGATAGGTATGTAAAGTATGAAATGAGGGACGTTTCGTACCAAGGGGAAATGAGTGTGTGTTCTGTCTCTTATTCCTTTGGGAAAGAGGTTATGTAACTATTATTATATGAAATCATTAAAGATAATCAACACTAGACAATGAAGTTTTACCGTCAACCATATTTAAATTATCCACTATTTCGTTGTTCTAGAATCGAGTGGAGCTAAACCTTTCCTTGCAGCACGGCTATCACATTATCAATTTATCACAAGACGGAGGCGCGAGCTCTTTCGATTTTTTTCGCACTATCTCTCTCTCTTATTAGAAAACTTAGAAAGAGAGGTATAGTGCGAGAAAAATCGAGAGAGCTCGCGCGCCGTCCTGCCTCTTTTGGTATTTCATATAGAAACTTTTTTGAAGTAAAAAAAAACTTATTGTTTAATTATAAATAAAAATCTCTTAAATGAAGTGAAAAATAGCAATAATATATATTTTTAAATATAAAGTGTAAAATAGCAATAATATTTTTTTTTATTAAACCAGTTGGAGCCCCTCAGTTGTACCACGAGTCATAACAATAAATCATGTCATGAGTCATAAAAAAAAGTATTCTGACAGTTGGACCATGGATAGTTTTACTTCGGGTCGGGAGTGGTGAGGCATTTCTATTTGCTCTCTTGTAACAATGATGTTGGCGTGCCTTTAGGATGTCTTGAATGGCGGCGAAAAGGTTTTAAATGTCAAACTTTATTCTGCTTTGGTCGAATTGATATTATAAAAATAATAGGGAAATGGAATACACGTAACGTTCTTTTCCTCCAGTTTTATTAAAATTGGTAGTTAGTTGCAATTACATAAATACCTAAGTAAGAGGGTTTACCCACGAAAATAAAATCCCTAACAAAAGATATATTCCAGTAAAACACACATGCATACAATTATTATAAGGTTTGTATTACCTAGTTACACAATAGTAGTTTATGTGACTGTACATAATGAAGTGTGGGTTTATGCCTAATTATGTACAGTTACATACACTATTTTATCTATCCACATATCATAAGCCTCCAGCAAGAAGCATTCAGGAGCGGCATATTATGATTATGACCGGCATCGCGGCGTCGTTTTCTGGCAGCTGTCATAGTTTTTTTTTTAAATCAGAGACAAACTAGAGTTGGATCCAACTATCATATCATTCGATATCTTACTTACGTGCGACATTTGTCAAATTTGTATGCAAATTGACAATTCATTTCGAACTACGTCATCTCGACTGATATATTCTCTCTATTCTAATAGAGGTTAAATCAAATTTCTTTGTTTTTCAGAGACGTTCGAAATTTTAATGAAATAATATTATCGAAATCGATGTTATTATTTAGCAATAATATCATTTTCACAGATAAGAAATTTGTCCTAACAAAACAGTTTATTTTTATGGTGGTCATAATGTGCGGTTCTTGAACGCATCATGGAGGGTTTATGATAGTTGGATAGATACACAAATCTAGGTAACGCTGCACTAGACGCTAAACTATACCCGAATATTCGATAGATAGTTCGAATGTTAGTTATCTACTCGTTCGTACCTTACATTACTCATGAAGACTAATTCCTCGAAAAACAAAATACTTAATAACTGTAAAATAAATGTCATTGTCATAACTTATAGACTGAAATAGGGATACTTTTACCTGTACAAAGGCGAGAGTTCAATCTGTCACTGTTAGTTATTATAAAACGACTAAAAGCAGAATCATTGTTCATCTAAGGTACATTGTACAATATGCAACATTCCCTGAAAATATAGTGCTTAATTAAATCATCAGAATGCAGACTTTACCTGCCTACCTACTACGTCAATATACAGGATGTTACAAAAATACCCGTAAAGCGGAAAGGGGGTTAAATGGTCCCTTACAAGACAATCAATTTACAAGATTTGAAAACCGTAGTATCGCTGCAGTATGACTTAGACGCAGTATCAATAAAAAAAAGAATTAGAACATTTTTTACGGGGTTTTTTGTAACACGTTGTTACATACTGTCGTTTAGCGGAAAGTGGATTTCGGAATTGAATTTTGAAATTTCAGAATAATGATGTAGGTATATACAGTGTACCTCCATTATATTCTAAGTATTCAATAACAAAAGATAAAAATTAAACGAAGATCTAATTACATTTCACATACTTCTTGCATTTCACAAAGACGAGTGGATTTGACGAAATTAGACTTTAACGTCATAATAAACAAAAAAAAAACAAAATAACGCGTCCACTCGCCTCCGTAAAATGCAACAATTGGGAATGGATGAAAATTTTAGAAGTGCCTGATTCTTTTTTTGGTGATTGGAATAACCTTCAGAGAGTTTTCAGCTGCGTCAATTATTTATGAAATATGTAAATAGTTTCCTCACTTACGTTTTGGGTTTAGCACGGCGAATAAGACACTTTGATTGATCCGTCTCATATTACAAAAAAATATCTTAAAAATCCGTGGTAAACTGACACTGGCAATGATATTGACAGCTGCAGCGGCCATATTTGTCATTGCCAGGGTCAGATATTTAAAAAAAAATTGTAATATGAGACGGATCAAGGAAATTGTCTCATTCGCCGTCCTAAACACAAAACGTAAGTGGAGAAACTGTTTATATTTTAAGAAATAATTAACGCAGCTGAAAAGTCTGCAACTTTTATCAGGCACTTTTAAAATTTTCATCCATTCCCCATTCTCTACAGTGATTGTAGCATATCGCTCCAACGAGTGACATGGTTTAACTCCCCTTTCTCAGTTAAGGCCGAAAAGCACTGACAGCGGCGCCGCGCCGCACCGCCACCGCTGTCAGTAAGTTTCGACCTTTAGCACGCTAACTTAGACAGGTCAAGGTAAAGGCCGCTTGTATGCTTTAACACACGGCGACTTATTAACCCCCAACGCAAAAAGAGGAGTGATATAAGTTTGACGTGTCTGTGTATCTGTGTGTCTGTCTGCATCGTCTACGGCATCGTAGCTTTTTAAATAATGGATCGATTTTAATGCGGTTTTTTTGCACGAAAGCTGACGTGCGTGATCGAAATGGTTTTAGCTACGTTTCAACAAAAGGGGTTAGTCTGCCTGTTTTGAGATATTTAACTTTAAAATAAAAATGTCGGGGGTTTTTCAACTTTTCTAACTTGTTAATTATTGCATCGATAGAAACGCGCTTTTCAGGTACAGTCGGCCTCATAAGTTGCTTAACACCTAAATACCTTGTCGTTTTCACTCGTGCGACAACTTCATATGGCAGTTTAGGCCGGCCATAGGGCCGCCATACACGGACTGCTTCAAGCAGTCAGTGCCAACAGCTTCAAGCGGTCGCTGTTGGGTGATCTGCAGTTTCAATACAAAATGGTAATTCGCAATACACGAACCGCTCAACCAGTTTCAACTGCTTCGGGCGGTTGGCAGCACGGTGAAATATCATCATGCGGCCAAGCAGCCGGCCATAGACGGGCTGCTTAGAGCAGTTACCCGTGATCAACATACACGGACCGCTCTTGCAGTCAGAGCTGCTTGACCGCATGATGAAATTTCACCGTGCTGCCAACCGCCCGAAGCTGTTGGATCTGCTTGAGCGGTTCGTGTATGTGGGGTCAATCAACTTTTTCTTGTTGTTATTCTGTCCCGGTAAGCCAAGAGACAACAGTAACAGACTTTCTTAGAAAAAATAATATAAACTGGAATCCTATCGTGCTAAGGAGATGCGCCACCATGGAATGGGTTTACCAATATGACAAAAACACGTGTTTAGTGGATTTAAACAACAAGTGACCCAGGAGACGTAACCATGGCAACGAGCAACAAGAAATAGTTGATTGACCCGTGTAATGACAATTTTGTATTGAAACTGCAGATCACCCAATGGCGACCGCTTGAAGCTGTTGGCATTGGCTGCTCTAAGCAGCCCGTCTATGGCCGGCCTTAACATGACGTTTAATGCGACTCGGTACGAAGGTGTTAGACCTTTGTGAGGCTGACCGTACTGTATCGCTTTTGACTATCTAGCGCTGCAAAAAGCTGTGTGTAACCGTTCTAATTGATACACGCTTTTCTAACAATGATCAGCTACTGAGATCTGAGACATCGTGCACGTTCAGTTCACGCCGTCACACAGGCGCGGCACACGGTCTCAGGGTACTGTCCCAGGTCTCGTGCGGTGCACTCCTCAGGGCATATGGGACACATCGCGGTGAACTGCTTGGTCGCGGCGCACGCGGCTGCCGTCGACCAGCTGTACAGCGGCCCGTGCTGTTTAAAAGAATAAGTTTCTGTGAAAAAAATCATTTTTGGTACATACATTCACCATCACATACATCGGAGCCAACAAGCAGCTCACAAGGAGCACACCTCTATCTTCAAGGCATTAGGGTGCATGTGCCGATATTTTTGAACGCCTATAGTGTACCCTACAGTCATTGCCAGATAATTATGAACACGATTTTTTTGCCCATACAGTTGCATATAAATATGTTTTATTTTTAATTTGATGATAATTTAAAATGTGTTTGATTCAATTTGTTTCTGATTATACGGATGTAACCGTGTTTAAACAGTGTTTAATATAGTGCACATACAGCTTCTGTAAAATTTAGACTTAAAAAAATACAGACGATCAAATATCGTTCCTAATTACATTCATAGGTACATTGTTCCTAATTACAGTATGAACTTGTAAAAACTGGCCATTTGATCATCCGTATTTTTTAAGCACAACTTTTACAGAACTTTTATATAAACTAAATTAAATCTTATTTATACACAGATACCTCCATATACTCAGAAATAAAATTGGCCAAACACATTATAAATTATCATCAAATTTGAAAAGTCATATTTGTATGCAACTGTATGGGGAAACAATCATGTTCTTAATTATCTGGCCATTGTGGGTACATTGTAGATGATGTTATGAGCTTGAGCATGGAGGGTAGGTTGGAAGAATAAATGATTGAGTCTAAACCCAACTACGTAGTTTGATTGACGCATTCCTTAACGTTTACATGGCGCAGCCGGTTTAAAACAAAGAACCGTTATCTAAATAGTGCTTGGACTCGGCTACAGTTACAGTGAGACTTTTGTGGGATTAAGTGTGGAACTGGAAATTATTTTGCAATGGAAACCATATTGCCACCACCGCAGCCGTTTATTTTTGATAATAATTTGGAGAATGTAACATCTGGAAATTTGTCGGTGGAGTGGTCTAAATGGAAAAAAGCTTTTATTATATACTTTGAGGCATGTCAGCTGTCGAGCAAGGATAAGAAGGTTCAGATCAGTATCTTTCTGCATGTTATTGGTGAACGGTGTCGTGATGTGTACGATCAGTTTGAAACAGAGTGCAAAACACTGGAAAGTTTGATCGAGCGCTTTGATCAATATTTTTTGCCGAAAAAGAATTTGACTATAGAAAGGCATAAGTTTTTTACTCGTAATCAGAGCGATGGAGAATCGGTTGAGCAGTATGCCTTTGAACTTAGAAAGCTGGCAAGTACGTGTGAGTTTGACTCATTAATGCAAGATTTGATAAAAGATAGGCTGATATGCGGTATTAAGGAGGATGTGCTACGGGAACGGTTGTTACGTGAGCCGGATTTGACTTTGAAAAAGTGTCTTGATATTTGTAATTTGGCACAGATGTCAAAAATGCAAGCGGGAACTATAAAGATGGAAGCTGTTAATCATCATGCATATACTGTAGAAAAAGAGTCTATGTACAATACGGATTGCAATTGGAATTGTGAAGGTGGTCATCAAAGTCAGGTGTTGTGGGTAAATCGTAGCGGAGCGCCGGCGCATCGTGGTGCAGCGAGGGGCCGAGGGCGCGGTGGCCGTTATCAGACACCCGCCCGCTCCCCCGCGCCTTGTCGGTCGACCCCTGTGCGCCGAAACCAGTCTTATAGTCAACAAATGGGCGGTAAAAATGGTGATAATAATAGTGGTAAATTATTATGCTCGCGGTGTGGTTTGGCTCATGACAATACGAAGTGCCCTGCCATTGGCAGAAGATGTTTAAGGTGCAATAACTATGATCATTTTTCGCGTATGTGCAACGTATACGAGATGCGAGTCGAAGAAAACTCTGAACAGGTAATCTATTGCTGTACTAGTTCGAGTGATTGGTCTATTGAGCTGTTGTTAAAAGGTACTAAGATTCAATTTAAATTGGACACTGGGGCGGACGTAAATATTTTGCCATGTTGTTATTTACGTCAGATAGGTTCGTCTCAGTGCGATTTAGGCTCGACGGATGTAAAATTACGCGGATACTCTGGCAGTGATATCGGAGTAATAGGTAAATGCAGTTTAAAGGTGCAATACAAGGAGCGTATCTATATATTGGATTTTATAGTGGCGGATGTGTCGTCCCCGCCTATATTAGGTAGGGATTCATGTACGGAATTGGGTGTTGTCAAGTTGATTTTATCTGTGAATAGTGATCGCGATAGTGAAATGGCAAGGTGTGTGTATAAGGAGTATGCAGATATTTTTGAAGGTGTAGGGTGCATGCCTGGAGAGTATAAAATTGAGTTAAATAATGATATTAGGCCGGTGGTACACGCACCGAGAAAGTTGCCAGTAGCTTTGAAAGAAAGTGTTAAAAATAAATTAAATGAAATGGTCAGTGATGGCATTATTGCTAAAGTAGGCGGGCCCACCGACTGGGTCAATAGTTTGACCGTGGCGAGGAAAGCTAATGGTGACATCAGGCTGTGTTTAGATCCGAGGGATCTGAACCAGGCTATCAGGCGCGAACATTTCAAGTTACCGACGCTTGATGAGATGACCGTTAACTTAGGGGGTTCCAAATTTTTTAGCACTCTTGATGCTAAACAAGGGTTCTGGCAACTCCGTCTACATAAGGATAGTACAGATTTGTGCACATTTAATACATGTTTTGGTAGATACAAGTTTTTGAGATTACCATACGGAATCAGTTCAGCGTCAGAGGTATTTCACAAGAAAATGTATGAACACTTCGACGACTTGGAAGGTGTTTGTCTGTTTGTGGACGACCTACTGATATATGGCCGCACAAAAGAGGAGCACGATGCTAGGCTAAAAAACGTGTTAGATAGGTGTCGCGAGATAAATCTAAAGTTAAATAAAGATAAGTGCAAGTTTGGCTTATCTGAAATAAAATATTTAGGACACAAGATTACTTCCTACGGTATCTATCCCGATGACTCATATACATCAGCAATAAGGAATATGCCAACCCCAAAGAACACAAAGGATCTTGAACGATTTTTGGGGATGGTGAATTACGTTGGTAGCTATATACCCAATTTATCAGAAATAAATCATACTCTAAGACAATTGTTGAAGAAAGATATCGAATGGCACTGGTGTGAAGAACACGAAAGATCATTTAATGTTTTGAAGCAGTGTTTGACGAGTGTACCTGTTTTACAGTACTACAGTTTGAAAAAACCCGTGGTAATTTCGGTTGATGCTTGTAAAAATGGTTTAGGCGCATGTCTTCTGCAGGATAACTTGCCGGTGTGTTATGCTTCTCGGTCTCTTACAAAAGCGGAACAAGCATATGCACAGATAGAAAAGGAGCTCCTTGCATGTGTGTATGCCTGCGAAAAATATTACACGTACTTTTACGGGCGTTATGATATAACGGTGGAAACGGACCACAAGCCTCTGGTAAGTATCATTAGTAAACCGATTGCAAGTGCCCCCGCCAGGTTGCAGAGGATGCTGCTACGTTTGCAGCCATATAATTTTAAGCTTGTATATAAGCCGGGCAAATATATGTATATGGCAGACACACTGTCTCGCGCGGTGGACCCGGCGAGTACACCGAGCGTGGTTCCGCGAGACCAGCTAGAGGCGCGCGCGCAGGTGTGTGCTGTGTTGCTCAGCAACCCGCTTCTCGACTCGCACTTCATGTGTATACAGAAACTCACGCAAGATGATGCCGAGCTTCAGTCATTGATCAAGTGTGTAACTGAAGGCTGGCCCGACCACAAACAGGATGTAGATGAACAGGTCAAACCATATTGGGGTTATCGAGATGAGCTAACGGTCGCTTATGGCATGGCGTGGAAAGGCGATCGAATAATCATTCCATCGTCCATGCGCAAGGACATGTTAAGGCGGGTGCACATTGGGCACCTAGGCTTAGAAAAATGTAAGTTAAAAGTTCGTGAGTCCATGTTTTGGCCAAACATAAATAGTCAATTAGAAGATTTCATTAAAAATTGTCAAGCGTGCCTAACTTTTAAAAATCAAAATTGCAAGGAAACATTAATACCACATGATATACCGGACAGGGCATGGTCAAAAGTTGGAGTAGACATTTTTCATTTCAACGAGAAGAAGTATTTATTGATAGTAGATTACTATAGTAAATTCTTAGAAGTAGTGGAACTGCATTCTTTAACGTCTGGGCATATCATTGACCAGTTGAAGGGTATTTTTAGTCATCAGGGCATACCCGACGTTGTGATGTCTGACAATGGTCCCGAGTTTTCTTCTAGCCAATTCAAATTGTTCTCAAAGCAGTGGTGCTTTGAGCACATAACTTCCTCTCCCCGCTACGCACAGTCCAATGGACAAGTTGAAAGAAGTGTGCAGACAGTAAAAAATATTCTTAAAAAAACGAATGTTGAAAAAACTGACTTCAGGCTCGCATTGCTAGAATACTTAACTACTCCCATCACTAATGACTTGGCATCTCCCTCTGAGCTCTTAAGTAATAGGAAATTTCGAGGTATTGTGCCGTACTTGCCTCTACTCCTTAAGCCGAAAATCCATAATAACGTTACGGTAGAATTGGAAAAGAGGCAGATCAAGCAAAAACTACAGTATGACAAAACAGCTCGTGATTTAACGCTTTTAGCACCGGGACAAAAAGTTAAAGTTAGAATAGATAAGAAATGGATTAGTGGTACTATTTTGCATCTAAAAGGTATACGGTCATATGTGATTCAGTTAATGCAGGGAGGTACTTTGGTAAGAAACAGACGACATCTAATATTAGATTCTGCGAACCGTCCGGAGGCACCGGTGTGCCCTCCGCCTTACGACGATATCATTGTGCCAGGTGATAACGCTAACGCGCGGCCCCTCGAGCCTCAGTCGCACGCGCAGCATGCCGCCGTCGGTCCGTTCCCAGTGTTTGAGTATGCTTCAAATAATAACAACTATGTCACTCGTTCTGGCAGGGTGGTGATTCGTCCTGATCGGTACTGAAGGCTGCGAGATCGGAACGTGTATCACTTGGGAGATAAATACGTGTACATAATTCCGGCATTATACACAAAATAAATATGCATATTTCATCTACCTACAACAAGAATTGAATGATAGTTTTAGGTCAGCAACGTTACTGTTTTTTGTTGCGGTTTATAAGGAAGATGTATATAAAATTCTACAGGCACTAAAATAATTTTAGAGCTAAATAATTTTAAATGTATAATTATGAATAAGTATCTAAATGATTTGAATGTTTTAGGAATGAAATATAATGATTAATTTAAATGTTTTATTGCGAAACAAATTGCATGAAACTGTTGCTGATTTTCCAATATTTTGCAACATTTGTTTATGCAAATAATATTCTAGTTTTACGAACTTGAAAAAAAAAAAAAAAAAAAAAAAAAAAACATGTACATAATTATTGTCTTACCTTAAAAAAAAAAAAATATATATATATAATACAAATAAATGTAAATATGTAATATCTATGGAATCAATATTGGTTTTCTAACGATAACAATTTATTTACTATGTAAATAAATAATTAATGTTTTAAGTTTAAAGCATTTGATTTAAAATCTATGTATGTAATATCTATGGAATCAATATTGGTTTTCTAATGATAGTTTTCATTTACAATGTAAATAAAAATTATGAATTGATTTTAATATCATTTTGTGCGATGATATTAATGGAATGTGAATAACGTGTTGATTATTTATCTGTATGGGGAAGAAGACTGTGTCATTAAACAGTGTACGATTCAATCGAAAATTAATTTATCATAAAAGTGAAAAAGGGGGTTGTGGGTACATTGTAGATGATGTTATGAGCTTGAGCATGGAGGGTAGGTTGGAAGAATAAATGATTGAGTCTAAACCCAACTACGTAGTTTGATTGACGCATTCCTTAACGTTTACAGCCATGACTGTATGTATGTGATGGCGACTGTACAAGCTTTAATAGCCGACTGTACGTTTCTTTATACCATCATCAACTACTCATTGAGACGATTCTAACGAGCCCAAACTCAACGGGGTTACGTCGGTTAAATAATGAATTCTCATGGCCTTCTTCTGTGTCCATCATCAGATCAGCTCGATGGTACCATAATATTAAATTGACATCCAAAGTATACGTTTACCCAAAATTTCAGTTTTAACTTTTAACCCCTTTTCTATGAAGTATCTTCTAAGCATGTTCTATTAGAACCTGCATGAAGCAAGTTATTACTATTTTTCTAAGAAATTCGGTCGTGCTAACGGGACAGAATCATCATCATCATCATCATATCAGCCGAAAGACGTCCGCTGTTGGACATAGGCCTCCCCCAAAGAGTGCCAAAATGACCGGTCCTGTGCCACCCGCATCCAGTGGACTCCCGCGACCTTTACCAGGTAACTGATGTAGCCCTCCGAATCGCTAAACGGGACAGAATACCAATAAGTAATTGTTTGACCCAATTAAATACAGTTAGCATTACTAAGAATTCAAACTAACCTTTGATTTCATGGTTAAAATTGAATACTTAGGCACAGAATTAGACGTTGCAGAATAATTTAGACGACATGTTTGTATAATTACTATCTCCCACAAATCCAAGTCCTTACCTTCAACATTCTTATCATGGCGCAGTACATGATGTCAAACTCGATGCAATTCGTAAAAACGCTTTGAAACTTTGGGTTGATCTGCAGACACTGCTCCTGCAAAATACAAACAATAATTTACTTTAAAAACAATATTTAAAGTTTAAACAGACTTCAATTCAGTACTTCGCCAAGCCACATAGGTACACTACATGAAAATTTCCACATTTACTTTCCCAGTTACTATACATGACCTGCTCTCCGAGAGCAAATGCGTTTATTATTACAGAAAAAAACCCAAGTCGCTATCCGTGGGCTGATAATATTTGAGGAGTTCCGTCGATTCCTCAAGGATCGCAGAATTAACAGTTCATTAATTGCTACTTCAACGGATTTTCACATCTTTGAGGAGTTCCATAAGTCATCTGTGGTCTTCATCATCAGTTCCACTTCACCAAAATTGCGATTTCCAAGGGTAAATACACGAAATATAATAGAAAATACCGAAATTACTACACGCGTGCCTATAAAATTCACGGAACGATTCAAGTCACGTCACAATATCTGCCCCCGCCAAGTCGAGCAAAACAAAGAGGCACGGCCGTACCATCCTTTTCTCGATCAACTTGACTAAAACCGTGACGAAATGTAGACAAAAGCTCCTTAAAATGCTCCTTTGCACCAGCGTCGTCCAGTCTCGATTGGTTTGGACTTTGGGCCAGTAATAAAAATAAATACGATTATAGTCTCAAATATGCAGACATTTACTTTGTACCGATATAATTGAATACGAGTGGTGAATTAGGCCAGTCCGTAGGGTTTCAAAGCACGGGGGGGGTACGTTGCAAAAAGGTGGTGTAGAAGTATTTTTTATGTATTGTTTGTGTACATCGATATAACCGAGCAAAAATCAAAAATGGTTACACGAGATGTTTTGGGACAACTTTTGGCAGCCATAAATCCTCGAAATTTCGGAACCTTTTTTGGTTTCTCACTTGTAGCTTCTATGTGGTGCATCCTAGCGAAAAAAATCTCATCAAGAAATTAAAGAACATGAAATTATGCGACTAATGAGTACCAATATATAACAATTCGGTTCAGCGATATAGTAGAAAACCATGGTCGAAAACGAGGTTTTCCTCAACTTGGTAAGTTATTTCAAGATAGTGGTTTTTAGCTTCTGCGTTTCAATTTTGAATTTAACTATAGGTTTTAGCTCCTCAATTGTAGGAATTTACAGAATCGAGAGTTATTTCAGCATTAGTATCATCATTACTGGTAATCGAAGAGCTGGCAGTTTTCTCGTGCAACGCATCAGTATTGTAGTTCAATGAGGAAATACCGCCAGCATACTCGGTACAATGACTAGAGGGCCTTTTTAGGGATCCGTAGCCAAAATGGCAAAAACGGAACCCTTATAGTTTCGTCATGTCTGCCCGTCTGTCCGTATGTCATAGGCATTTTACTCGAAAGCTATAATGTGTATTTGAATAAAATTTAGAGGAAAGGTGTATTTTATTAGCCGCTACATAATTCTATAATCAAATGACTAAAAAAATATTCTTTTAGGGGTGCACTCCATACATGTAACTGCAAGTCAAAATAAAGAAAAACATCGTATGTGTACGTGTGGCACATCAATCGATAGGCCTATAAAAAAAATACTTTTCGAGTAAAATTCCTGTGACATACGGACAGATAGATAGACGGGCAGACATAACAAAACCATAAAGGTTCAGTTTTTGCCATTTTGGCTACAGAACCCTAAAAAGGCCCTCTAGGCATTGTACCGAGTATGCTGGCGGTATTTCCTCGTTGAACTGCAATGCTGATGAGTTCCACGAGAAAACCGCCAGCTCTTCGATTACCAGTTATGATGATACTAATGCTGAAATAATAATTCTCGATTATGTAAATTCCTACAATTACTGCAATGTTCTGCCGCCAGAGTGCAGCACTAACACAATTAGTAAACAGTTTTTTTGACAACTTTGACAAGTCCTTCAAAGCTCAGGATCAAATAGTGAATAAAATATTTCAATGAATAGAATGCATCAGTGCCGCGTAATTGGATGCAAGAATGAAGGGCATCATTCATTTCCGAAGGAAACGATGATATGAAAACTATGGGAAGCGGCAATACGTCGTAAAGCAAAAAAAAGCCCTCATCCACCTTTAAATGGCTATAGGATGCCATTTTAATATCACAGTACAGGTATTTTACACACGAATGATAATAAAACGATTGTAGTTTAACGCGTTTTCATCAATTATTCAATATTGTTTGTTAGGTAAATAAATATGACATTGTACGTCATGGCGGTTTGTTGGTGCCGGTTAATGTACGGCCCGATAATACGCGTCCATCTATCGTTATCTCTCTCTTTTTGTATAAGTTAAAAAGAGACATAGATATAGAGGATGCCAATTATTGGGCCGTACATTAACCGGCACCGGTTTGTTTACGGGTTGTGTTAGTGTCGCCCCCTACGCAGAGCTTTGCGTAATGTTCCCTATTGAGGAGCTATTTAAAACCTATGGTTAAATTCAAAATTGAAACGCAGAAGGCTTTTAACCACTCCTTATCTTGAAATAACTTACAAAGTTGAGGAAAGCCTCGTTTTCTGTTATGTTCTTCAATTTCTTAGTGAGTAACTTTTCGCTAGGATGCACCTTATGGATGCTACGAGTGAGAAACCAAAAAAAGTCCCAAAATTTCGAGGATTTGTGGCGCGAAGTTGTCCCAAGATATCTCGTGTAGGTACTTAACCATTTTTGATATTTGCTCGGTTGTATCGATGTAAACAATATAAAAAAAAACTTCTACACCACCTTTTGCAACAAAGAATTACTCTACGGACTGGCCTAAATATGACTCGTTTTAAATTTTCTACCGCTATCGTAAAATAGTATTTCATCATTTTTGACAGTTTTTGAGTGAAAGAGTCGAGCGCTCGAAAGTCAAAAATCGGTCCCCAGTGACCAGTGTCTTTGACAAGTCAAAGTAGGCGGTTATTTGTATAGTAAAACCGAAACTGTAAGAGTCACAGAAATAAACGAAAGCAAAAAATCTTTATACAGAACATGTATCTGATCGATTTCTGCTTTCGTTCGAATGACTACTCTCTTGGGTACTCGGGCATTGGTTTTTATTTGGTGTCAGGTATGCCGAGTGCCCACTAATGTGTGGTATTATCTGTTGAGCAGTAAATCTCATGCACACACCTTAATGAGTCGCACCGCGTCCGACCACTCCAGATCATCTTGGACCAGACTATCGTAGTATTCGTTCAGTAGCATCAAATTCACCACTCCAGGACGAACAAACCAATTCGCCTCTTGAAAGGCGCATCTGGCTTCCGCGCACTGCGAAAAATCATAGTAGGTGTGAATGGTTGCGCGGTGGACCATGTCACAGTGTAAAGAATGGACCGACGCCTTTGACGTTTGCGGGTTTGACAACGTCATGTCCCAAGTTACATGTATGCAGCTGGGGCTCGCCAACGATTTTTAGGGGAGATATAGTATTTCCCAGAAAACAACAACAAAATTATAGTACACTGTAAAAAATATACTACCTACTTGGCTGGACTTGGGGGCTATTTCGTGAAATTGGATTGAAACCTGGCCAATTTGAAGCACTTTATAAGGACCACCGAAATATAGTAGTTTTGCGTACTATGTATTTCTTTAACAGTATATAGTACAAAGAGTCAAAAAATACTATATATAATATAGTACGGTTGGCAACCCTACTCACACCCCGCACGATTGCCCTGTCTAGACGGCTTCGTCGACTGACTGTATTGGTTTATATATATATATGTATATATATATTTAGACTGTGACCATGTGATTGTACTTGCCGAGATTTAGAACCGACATCAGATAAAATTTTGTGAAGAGTTCGAGTTGTATGTTTGTTCATTCGGCAAGTTTCAGTTATTTTTCGAATGAGAAGAATCTAATGTAATGAATGACAAATAAGAATAGGTAATTTATCAAAATAGCAACTCACCTATCCCGAGATTACTTATGCCAAATTCTCAGTCAGATATTTGAAATATTTTATGTAATATGAGACGAAATATAGATGATTAGATTCAAAGTGAGTTCATACTCACGGTCAATTTAAATACTTTAATCGGTTCCTGGATGCATCTCTCCCGAGCATGCCTCGGCAGCCACGGGATGTTGCAGCATTCGAACATCTGAAATGATGTGCACGATCACTTAAGGTGCCGTAGGTTCAGCGAAGTTAAGCGAACATAGTTTTTGAAACAATATAATGCGTCTGTTTATAATAATATGGTTTCAAAAAAATACGAATCGTAATCTTGAGGCTTTTCTGCAGGGAAATCAGTGATTCGAAACACGATTAAGCAATTTTCGCTCGATGGAAAAAAACTCACGAACATAGGTATAAAACATATTAAAATTCACTTAAAACATTCGTAGCAAATTATGCACAATAGCTAAATATATTAAAATTGGTTCTAAAAATCGGCAATAATATCATGTTTGAGGGAACTTAGTGATTACTTTTTTACTATTTTTTACTAGGTTGATGTGTGTAAGATTGTCCGCAAATATTTATTTTATTTATTTATTTATTTATTATTTATTTAAACGCACAAAAAATTTAAATTAAAAAAAACATGATATCCGCTTCCAAACACGCACATCCATCTCGCTCACGCTTATGCTAAGCGAGAGGGAGAGAAGACCATGAACCTACGGCGCCTTAACACCTGTGCGAGGTTACGTTTATAAGATAAGATAGGATAATTTTTATTGTTTTTTATTTTTGTTGTCGGTGACCGAGGAAAACATCAACCAATAGGAAGCGTTTCGCGGTGTTCATTAAAATCTGAATTTATAGAACGTTTGAGATGATTCTATGGAATGACAGCTATCGCCGCCATATTTAACGTTGATCGGTCTGTATTCGTAAGTTGGTGCAACCCGCCCGTTGTAAATAAATAATTACTTTAAAAACAAAGTTTAAACCGACTTCAATTCAGTACTTCGCCAAGTCACATAGGTACCTACATGAAAATTTCCACATTTCCTTTCCAATTTACCACATGCACTGCTTTCAGAGGGCAAATGCGTTGATTGTTACAGAAAAAACCCAAATCGCTATCAGTTGGCTGATAATATTTGAGGAGTTCCGTCGATTCCTAAAGGATCTATGAATTACCACTTCATGAGTTGCTACTTCAACGGAATCATGTCAGAATCTTTGACGAAGTTTACATATTTGAGGAGTTCCATAAGTCATCTGTGGTCTTCAGTATCAGTTCCACTTCACCAAAATTGCGATTTCCGAAGATAAATACACGAATTATAATAGAAAATACCGAAATCACTACATGCATGCCTATAAAATTTGAGGGTTGCCCTCAATTTCCCTGGGATCCCATCACCAGATCCTGATTTGGTGATAAAGGACCACCTCGGAAGTATACTCTTTCGAATAAAAAAAGAATTCTGTAAATCGGTCCACAATTGACGGAGAAATCGGCGAACATACATAAAAAAAAACATACATACAGTGGAACATATAACCTCCTCCTTTTTTGAAGTCGGTTAATAAATGAACTATTACAAGTCAAAATTTACAGGATCCTTTACAGTACAATACGTACGCTGAACAGGACGAATTTATGCGGTGGAATGAGATGAAAGTATAAAGGTCTTCCTCCCTTTAAGAGTCCGTCAACGTGATGCCGCGCGTAACGCGCCACTGGTATTTAATTGTAATTATTTAAATTTTACGATAGATATTTTAAAATGTAGGCCACTACACATGTATTTTGTATTTAAGTATCTTTTGAATACATCATAATAGTTTTCACGTTGCTGGATTCGTCGATCTATGAACTCAAAAGAAAAACGGCCGTTTTAACTTTGGGCGTATGAATCCAGCAACGTAAAAACTATTACGATGTATTCGAAAGATAGGGACTTAAAGTCACATTGCATGCACCAGTGTCTCATATCTGGGCTAAATAATTCAATTAATGTAAGAGTCGTATTTAGTTATTTATTTTGTCACTAAAACTTAATTTGATTTAATTATTTTATTGTAACTAACACATGGAGGCGACCCTAGATAGAGTCAGATGGAGGGAGCTACACCTACAAGAGTCTAACTCTTAAATTTATGATGATGAACTAACACGTATGGGTCCAAAAACTTAATAAAAATAAGGAAACTGTAGGTTTAGTAATATTGTTACTGTGTAGCTTCTAGCTAATTAATTTGTATATAATTAAAGAACGTTTGTTTCAAAAAAATAAACTTAAATTAATAAAATTGAATTGAATAATGCTTACGTTGTCTGGTTGGTCCCGGCAATAGTCCAACCGCTCCCTTAAATAAGCACGTTCAGCACGCTTTCTTGGTACTTTATGCGGTGGCACCTCCGTCGTTGTTGTTGCACCGACTTTTTCTTCGATCGTTATCGCGCCTTCCTGTGAATCCCCCATCGTAATCTTAGGAGTAGTTAGGAGTCCCCTTGATGGCGCGGGGCAGGGCTTTGGCACTCTTTGGGGGAGGCCTATGGACGGCAGTGTACGTCTTTCGGCTGATATATGAGGTGCGAATCCGCTCAAAGCATAGTTTTTAATCTCAAGGTATTTAAGACATTCATGGACAGACGCCTACAGAGGTAACATATTGTTATTTCTAATGTTTCTGGAGTAATGTCCATCTACGTGTTAACTCCCGACGCGGAAAGAGGGGTTTTATAATTTTAACATGTGTACCTGTGTATTTATGATAGTACCTTTTTAGGATGTTTTTAAAGTAATAGACTAAATTTGCTACAATATGAGACTAGAATTGTCTCTGTAGACCCAATAGTTTCAGCGATAAAGCTTTTAAAATTCATAATTTTCGAACTTCGCAATTTTTTTGCAATATTTTAGTCGTCACTCGAACAACTCTAGCGGGATGAAGTTCTAATTACCCCCGACGGAGTGTGCTAGTGTTGCGAAGTTCGAAAAATTATAAGCCTTGAAAGGTTTTATCTCGGAAACTATTGGGTCTACACTACAGAGACAACTCTAGTATCATATTGTAGCAAATCTAGTCTACGTTAAAAACGTCCTGAGAAGGTACTATCAAAAACTAGTCCTTGAGGGTTATAATAAAAACTTTCGCTGTATTTACGATTTTTGATAAAATTGTGTTCGGCGCTCGAGGATACAAACTTGGATTATTCATTGGGCCAACATCATAAACAAGTCTGCAAAAATCAGAACTACCGGATTTGACGCAAGCTGGATGTATAAAGTTACTGGATTATAAGTCACATCTTAACTACCTACGAGTATTAGTGTTCGGCCTGAGTGCATACTCCGCTACGAGATGGGCACTTTCGTTTCAGTTTCAAATTTGTGGGGCTGTAAAGTCAGAGGTACCTTATATCTCCAGAATAAGAGCGTGCTGTTTTTGTGGCGAGGCCCGACTAGAGGTTTCATCTGCGAGATGTACACCGTAGCCCAGCTGCAAGACACAATGTCGTCTGATTGTCAAGTTTTATAAAGGCCTACACATACCGGTCGCGGGCGCGGGTCGGGCGCGGCGCCCGCAACCGCTGTGTGAAAGCCTTAAAATCACTAGCTGCACGTGCGACTTCGCTCGCGTATTGAAAAGAATGAAGGTAAACCCACTGAGTAAAATATAGCCATTGGTCATCCGGCAACTTCACTGTTCACCCACTACAAACAAACTTACAACGTATGTACAGTCGCCATCACATACATCGGAGCAAACAAGCACGTCACAAACATCGGAACACACCTCTATTTTCAAGGCATTAGGGTGCATGTGCCGATATTTTTGAACACCTATAGTGTACCTTTGTATGTGATGGCGACTGTACAACGCTATCTATTATATATCTCACAGAATTTTCCTCTTTATCTACTTATTTATACTTACTAATCCTCCTAGCGTTATTCCGGGCTGTGCCCCAAAGGAGCCCGGGGTCCGCTTTGACACCTAATCCCAAGATTTGGCATAGGCACTAGTTTTACGAAAGCGACTGTCATCTGACCTTCCAACTCAGAGGGAAAACTAGACCTTATTGGGATTAGACAGGTTTCCTCACGATGCGTTCCTTCACCGAAAAGCTAACGGTCAATATTTCGTACATAAGTTCCCAAAAACTCATTGCACGAGCCGGGATTCGAACCCACCACCGCCGCTTGGGTTGACAGCCGCATGAACCACTAGGCTACCGTTGCGTTTTTACTTAAACTTAAGTACTAATATGATAAAAAAAGCGGCCAAGTGCGAGTCGGACTCGCACATGAAGGGTTCCGTGAAATAAATTGCGGTTTACGATTTATGACGTATTGAAAAAAAACTACTTATTAGATCTCGTTCAAACCAATTTTCGGTGGAATTTTACATGGTAATGTACATCATATATTTTTTTTAGTTTTATCATTCTCTTATTTTAGAAGTTACAGGGGGGGGACACACATTTTACCACTTTGGAAGTGTCTCTCGCGCGAACTATTCAGTTTAGAAAAAAAATATGTTAGAAACCTCAATATCATTTTTGAAGACCTATCCATAAATACCCCAGACGTATGGGTTTGATGAAAAAAATTTTTTTGAGTTTCAGTTCTGAGTATGGGGACCCCTAAAATTTAATGTTTTTTTTCGATTTTTGTGTAAAAATCTTAACGCGGTTCACAGAATACATCGACTTACCAAGTTTCAACAGTATAGCTCTTATAGTTTCGGAAAAAAGTGGCTGTGACATACGGACGGACAGACAGACAGACGGACATGACGAATCTATAAGGGTTCCGTTTTTTGCCATTTGGCTACGGAACCCTAAAAAAGACTGTGAGATTGTAGCTTTGTAAGTTTATAACTAAGTTTGTCTACGAAACCACATATCCGCATTTCCAAAATTATTTAACTTGCGTGTAGAATGGGCTTTCGGGATGGTTATAGGCTATATTTTAACCCGCGGGTTTGCCTGCGTTCTTTACAATACGCGGGCGAAGCGCGAAGTAGTATAGTAGGTAAAGATTAAGCGGACTTTTCTCCCGCACTTAAGGCTTGACATCTCAAATTTTGGTGAAAATGAGTTGTATACCTTATATTATAACGTAGGTAGCCAGTTTTGACAACCGCATAACAGGGGTTAATGATTATCTTTCATATCATTTTCATTGTGTATCACAAGTTTCATGTTATTCCAGAATGCCAGATTAAAATGAGAAGCAAACTACGTCGACCCTTTCCTAAGAGGATTGTGAACCTGTAATTTTTCATACAAAAAGTGATAACGTTTTTCACCCCGTAGACATTGTTCAATTTTTATAATTTTTGGACATGTTGTAGATATAATGAAAAACTAGGTCTGTACGTTTTGATTTTTACGAAATATTGCTTGCGTTAAAAGTTATTAGCATCTAAAAATCGATATTTTTTACTTAAAAACTTTGTCCATCGTTTTATTTTTTTAACTGATTTACTGAAAAAGGAAAACGTACGGAGATAGATTTTAGTGTACTGAATCCAATAATACCAAAATTTATTCATTTTATAAAGGTTTAGGGGGGTAAAAACGTTATCACCCTAAACAATATTTCAACAAGGAAATGTAGGCAATTGCCTCCAGGACTTGCTATTCTCTCTATCGCACGATACGGGTGAGGCACAGAGCGGTGTGAAACAGATAGAATTTTTTTAAATACCTACTCGCGCCGCGTATTGGCACTTCACAATCCTCTTAAGTAATATCCATGATTGAAGTACGCTTGTCTAATTACCCAACTGCCGAAGGAGAGAGGGTTATGTTTTTCGAGCGTATGTACGTATGTATGTATGTAAGTATGTATGTAAGTATGTATGTAAGTATGTATGTATGTATGTGGGTATGTCTTATTCTTTGACACGCCCTGCAGCCTAAACCGTTTTACAGATTTCGACATGTGAGGTGTCGTTGGATTCCTCTTAATCGTAGGAGTGACATAGGCTATATTTGCAAAAAAGCAGTTGGGTTTTTCGAAAAATGTTTTGATTTCACTTGTTAGTACTAATAGCCATGGCGAACAACACTTAAAATCCAGTTTATCCTGTAGGAGCAAAAAATTGCTAATTAAGTGTACTTTTCGAGTAGGTATTGCCTTTTATGGCAGCGAAATGTGGACAATGACACAAAGGGACCGAGAAAGACTGGAAGCATTTAAAATGTGAAAAGAGAAAGTAAGAAAAGAGATTTATTGCCACGCAACGCATAAGCTGGACTGTGAGTATAACAAATGAGGACGTGTTAAGAAGGGTGTTAAGAGAAGAGAGCGATCTTGAACATCATCAGCACTAGAAGGGTTGAAAATGATTGGTCATTTGATAGGGTGCGTCTCACGAAATATAACAACATAATATATAATTTCATATTAATAACGTTGACAAGATATAATGAACGTTAGCTATAATAACAAAGTTAATAAAATTATAAGGAATAATGGTCAGTTGCCATAATATTCATTTTATATAACGTTTTTTTACATAACACTCAAATTTACTAATTTCAGTTGGTATAACATGCAAAACGTATAACGATCATAATACATAATATCTTTTAGTATAAGCATTATAAGATATTAAGAGACATAAGACATAAAACAGAGCCCCCCGTATTAGGTTAAGGCAGCTAGAAAAAGGAGGGCTCGGCGTAGTAAAAAACAAATCAACGATTGTATTTTTGGAAGGTTTAGGTTATGGTTATATTGTGTCACTTAGAGCGGAAATAGGCACCCCGCGAAGCGGGGTGACGTCGACACGCTGGCGGTTAGGTTAGGTTTAGGTTAGTTAAAAATAATTGCCATGCGTTTCTTAAAAAAAATATTTCGGTTAGGTTAGGTTTAAGGTGACAATTTACTTTAACTAAATATTTAGGATTAATAAGTAAGGTAAGGTTGATTTTGAATTAGGAAGACCACATAACACATAAAAAAATATTTAATTTTAACCAATAACATGTATATCTTCAATGTTTACTTTTCTTCAAACACAAATTTGAGGCTATCGCTCTAAGAAATTCACATTCAGTATATTCAGCTTCTCAAGCGATTTAAAATAATTGTATGCGTTTATACTGTACGAGCATTATGCTTTTTGATGTTAGATTAATTGTATAATATTTGTTTTCAATCTTAGGAGTTATGAACATTATACACTTTAATCGTTATATCAATTGGTATTATATCTTAATAACGTTATACTTTACAAAAGTAGATATTTTGAAATTATATATTTCGTTCATTATATCCAGTGAATGTTATACTCAAAAAGCTTATACAAAGTGAGCGTATATATTATGAGTTCTTATATCTCGTATTACTTACCCCATTTGATACGACTCGACCACTTCTTTAAAACGATAATGGAAGGAAAGATAAAAGGAAGGAGAGGCAGGGAAAGACCACGGCGCAGTTGTGAGGACCAAATAAAGAAAAAAAACTGGTGTCATGTCGTATCAGGAAATCAAAGGGCTGGCGTACGACAGAGAGAAATGGAAAATACTCCACCGACAAGAGGATAACTTAAAGAGTTACCGTTACTTATAGTTATGAGGTAAATTTAAGAATTTGTGATGATGAAGTACGTCTAAGGGCTGGGCCACGACTTCGTCTCCATCGGCGGTAGCGGGAGCGTTGCGCCACACGTGGTAACGAAGGCTGACTGCGATCTCTTTCTCCCAAACCCGACTTCAGAGGGCGGAGCCTTAACATACGGGCTGTATTCACGAATAGCGCTTAATTAACAAATATAAGTAATTCAGTATTCCGTAAAAACTTAGGTATGGCAAGTTACAAAATGTTCTTCCCTAACGGCCGAGCGCCAACTGCATTAAATTTGCAAATTGTAATTGTACAGCAGTGGCGGCGCGTGAGAGTTTTCACTGGACAACCCGAAGCCAAACAAAGGGCTGTTTTAGTAGTATAGCAAGAAATTCTAGGCAAGCCGGTGGGCTTTCCTAGAATTGGCTTGTATGGGCGCTCCGCCACTGCTGTACAGCAACCGCGCAGTTGATGTGCAGTTCCCACACGCAGTAGGAACGGGCGTTTGTTACCGGGACGGGAGGGGAAGCACGACGGTTCTTCCGCGACTGACGCCGGAGCCATACTGGTAGAGCGATTAGCGACGCGACGGCAATCTTCATACATCAAGTCCACAGATGTATGCTCTGAGATCAAGTCGCTCAAGTTGTACTGACATCGCACTCGCGTCGCCAATCATCCCACCAGTGCGGCCCCGGCCTTATTCCGGCGGCGACTACCATCCATACACTGCAACTACGCGTCAATGCTCTGAATATCTTAATATTCAGAGCAGGGTTCAAGGATTCAGGGTTGTGGACGCGAATTGTGTAATGTAGGGAGTGGCAACAGCGGAGGAGGTAAATGTGAACCCTGTGCAACCTGAACTAAGCCTACTTGGACTGGGGTGGCAATTGGAGGGAGGGTGAAAAAAAGGGTTAGAATAATAAATTACTACTCACAATATCCACATAGAGAACACAGTCAGCAACATACTGCATCGTATGATCCTGGAATAAAAAGGTTTTCTAATTCTTCGCACAAGTAAATGGTGTTTATGTTACCGTCAGATTATGAACACTCTTTTCTAATCGTTCTCGTTTATAATCTTACTAGCGAAACTTACCGGTCACAATTTAACGCATTATTTTTCGTTAGTTTATCAATGACGAATCGCCAATTTGTGAACTAAATCCAATTGGTATGATTCGGAACGCGCTGACTTGTATATTTTTTTCTATTGTTATGATCAGTAACGGCATGGTTCATCATATCAGCCGAAAGACGTCCACTGCTGGATATAGGCCCCCAAAGAGTGCTACAATGACCGTGCCGGCGCCACCCGCAACCGCACCCAGCGGACTCACGCGACTTGTACCCTGTCATCAGTCCTTATGCTTAGGTATGTTTACTAAAATACACACTAACAGACAATGCTGGGGACGATCACTAGCATGTTTGTCGGCGGCCGATCGTAACATCCGGCAGATCACGAAATTTCTAGGCATATCGTGAAACGCCGCCATTTCATGATTAGGCTAAATGACATCCGCCACATCGTTCCAAACTTAACGTTTAACGATTTGTCTAATGACGTTTAGGCAGATCATGAAATTCTTAGGCATATCATGAAAGGCCAGCATTTCATGATCTGGCTAAGTAACACCCACCAGTGACGTTTAGGCAGATCATGAAATTCCTAGGCATATCATGAAACGCCGCTATATCGTTCAATTCACGCCGTTATACGTAACTAGGGTTTTGCAAACATTTTTTCGCTGATTTATAAAAAAAATAACTTATAAGATGAAAGCGGGAGCTAAACTCCCGCTTTTGTCTTCTAACCTATCCGCAATCCAAGTCGGTTTCGCCACTAAATCGATCTGCCGTATTTATTATCAGGCACATCATAATATGCCTGGCCAACGTTTAGCCAAATCATGAAATGGCGGCGTTTCACGATATGCCTTAGTAATTTCGTGATCTGCCGGATTTTACGATCGGCCGCCGACATGTATATGGAAAAAGCATCGATAATTGAGTTCATCGATATACTGAGCAACTCCCTGCCTGTCATAAAATTTTGCCCTTTTAATTCCTATTTTAATATAAGCAGCCTTATGTTAAATTGGTAGCAAATCTTACCCTTGGTATGGTCCTTTCTTCACAAAACACGGCATGAATATAAACAGGGCTCCAAAGATGCCTGTGCCAATGCCGAGCGGCAGAAGTTCACTCATCTGAACATAGATACAATGTAAAGTGTTAGTTACTAAAATATTAAATTTAGTTGTAAATGTTATTGAACATAATTAACGACCACCATAATGAACACATTTTATGGTAAAGATGTATAAATTTGCATGCTGTTATCAACAGCTGAAAAAGATGGAACAATTGTATATTTACTCTAAACCATGTATACTTACCCTTTTTCTGCGAATAAATTATTACTTACCTACTTACTACTAGAATTATAAATACCTACACTAGCTTTTGCCTGCAACTTCGTCCGCGTATAGTTACTCGGAGATAAATGCTACGTCTGTACAAAATCTAATAGCAAACTTGGTCTGAGTAGCAAATATGCTATTAGGCTTCCCACCGGCGCAACATCAATTACTGTACAGTCAACCAATTTGATTCCTAGGCCACCGTAGAACCCTGTCATTTTAACTGCTACATAGCAACGCAATCATCCTGGTAACCCGTAATGAGTAATGGTAATGACATAGCATTTACAACGGCAAAGTTCTATGATGGCCTCTAGGAATCAAATTGGTTGACTGTACTCCCATAGAAACTTCTACTCACCTTTTTACCCCTTTGAAGAATGATTTCCGAAACTATCCGATTCCGAAAAAAACTATCTTATGTCCTTCACAGAGTCTCAAACTATCTACCATACCATTCATAATAGGGAACATTATTGCAATGTTCTGCCGCCAGAGGCAGCATTACCACTAATAGTAAACCAGTATAGGAATATAGGGATTCACACACACATGCACAATTGATTGTCAAATGAGTGACAAGGACGCTGCTAGTGTCGCCACCTACGAAGAGTTTTACGTAATGTTCCCTATTGACAACATTTCATTTTTTCAAGTGGGCCATTTTATGATTTATTTCGCTAGAAAATGTTTTTTTAAAGCGGCATGTGTTTTTTTATTTCTCCCTAAATTGTAATTTTCATTCAGAAATATCAAATTGAAAAGTAGCGATTTCCAGAAGTCGTGACGTCAAAGTTACGGCTCTGTATGGCAGCTTTGCACTTCTTTCATATGACAGTCGTAGTATTGACGTCAATACGTCATACACGGCTTTTATACAATTTATACAAATTCGCGATTTTCTAAAAAAACGGGTGAGAAATGAAATCTGAAAACTACTTTATTACCTACGTTCAGGCTCGTTTAGGTAACATAATTACCGAAATGGTTTTCGAATTAGGCGTCATTACATAGTTTGAAATGTTGTCAAATTGACAGCTTTGCTTTTGATTTTACCTCAATATAATACTATGTGCCCGCGCGGCTTCGCCCGCGTATTGCAAAGCACGCAGACAAACCCGGGGGATAAAATATAGCCTATAACCATTCAGCAAGTCCATTCTACATTCAGAAGAAAGATTTTTTGAAATCGGATATACGGTTCCGTTTGGAGATTACCCAAAACATACAACATATACAAACTTACATTTTACAAAGTTACTATCTCACAGACTTTTCCTGTTTATATTATTAGTATAGAAGTATAGATTAGTATGAATATGCAAATTTGTGTACCTACTTATTTAGGATCTGACATTGTTAGATTATTAGGCCGAGCTACTTTATAAGACGCGACGGGCGAATTTAAAGACGGCAGTGAACAATTTACCCGTAATCATGATTTAAATATCAATAAACTTACAGTAAAGTTATCACAATTAGCAATACGTAGGTATTGCTGCAAAATACGTAGGTATTGCCGCGGTTGCAAAAATATTACATGCTATTTGACGTCTGAATCACACATGTCATCATTTAAGGAATATTATCAAAAAAACTGGCAAAATAAAAAATAAATGCATAGAGGTTGAAATAGGATTGAGATGACTTGGCCAGAGTAGATAATATATATAGTCAGTAAAACGAATCTGGGGACCGATTTTTGACTTTCGAGCGCTCGACTCTTTCACTCGAAAACGGTCATAAATGATGGAACTTTATTTTGAAATAGCAATAGAAAATTGAAAAACGAGTGGTATTTCTCCACTCGTATTTAATTATATCGGTAGAAAGTAAGTGCCTGCAATTTTGACACTACAATCGTATCTACTTTTATTTAATTTTCGAGCGCTCGAAAGTCAAAAATCGGTCCCCTGTACTAAATATCCGATTTGACGCCCTCCCACAGACACGCGTCGCTCGCTACAATAAATAAATTAAAGAGTATATGGGGAAGATCGGCGCATAAAATTTTGTTGGAAAGACCGTCACGTAGGGTAAGAACACTCGTGTTAGATACGGTCGGTTACGTAATGCTTTGCTCTTTCTGATCTACCGTCCTCTAAGCTGCTTTGCGCTAAAGCTAAACTGTAAGCTAAGCTGTAATTTTTGTAAATCTTGTAATTTAATATTATCCTAGTTAGTCGAAATAAATGAATGTAATTTAATTAAATTTTAATATACTCAGCCTAGGGCTCGCCGAGATTCTAGAATAAAAACCATAAATGTACCTTGTAGCTGCAATTTATTTGCGGCTATTGTAGAAACTAAGTTGAGTAAGTAGGTATGGTTCGAGACGAGAGAGACGGTCTTGCCTACATTGAAGTTTGTCACTTTCTGGCGCCCATTCCATGCGTGGAATACAGCTGGGAATTAATTTCCGTGGCAGTGTTACATCAATGCGTTAATTCGGTTAGTTAATCACTAGTCGGTTTCACCCCTAGTAGGGACAACGACGTAACGACAGCGTAACTCGACCGCGATACGTGCGATGCGTCGCGATTCTATATAATTTACATGTTGATTGACATAATATTAGCTGCGACGGAAGGGTGTCGACATACGACATAATCGACAAGGAGTAGATGCAAAATGTAGTTTTTTGAAAAAGATAGATACATATCTATCATACTTTTCAACTCATTAACACTTTGAACATTTGAAATTACTTTGAATTTCTAGTAAGACACTAAATCCTTTGTTAAAATAATTCTTAAAACGATGCTGTTTTCAACATAAAATTTGCCACTGCTTCAAATTAAAATAACTAATAAACACCAACCAACTAATAATTAATATCACTTGTACTTGAGTACAAGTGATATTTTACCGGTTCTTTCGCAAATATATTGGTCATTAATTAATCTAAGTACAATCTGAACGTAACATATTCCTAACTCATTTTGAAATAATCATTTGTTTTGACCTTATGCATTTTTATTAAAATGTCGCAAGGTGGGTTGTCGGGCGTAGAGTACAGTATATCGAGCTCGCAAGCGAGTGAGACAATTTTTTAGGGCTACAAAGTAACACGGCAACTCCCGCGCAGCCGCGCCGGAACCGGAAGTGGGGCGGGTGCACCTGCGACCACCGAACGAGGGTTGCCAGTAACGCCCTTATAACTTATCAGTGCTCTCGAGATTGCCTACGCCGCAGAGACTGATGAAGCAAAGCTGTGGGTCGCGGGAGTCGCATAGCCTCTATGCACAAGGGGGTTGCAGATACTTAGTACTTTTAAAGATAACGTAGTGTGTAAGGACTTGATATATATAACGAAAGGACTTGATATTTTAACGGCCTCCGTAGCCCAGTTGGTCTCTCTGCCTACGAAGCTGGAGGTCCCGGGTTCGAATCCCGGTCAGGGCATTTATTTGTGTGTTTATCACGAGTTATGGATGTTATATATGTATATAAGTATCTATATGTATTTATCTATTATATATATCGTCGCCTAGTACCCACAACACAAGCCTTATCGAGCTTACCGTGGGCCTAGGTTGATTTGTGTAAGATTGTCCCGTAATATTTATTTATTTATATAGTAATCAGCTTGCCGTATCAGCTTAGGGGTTAACCACTTTAGTCCGCTGTTAAGTTTAGTTTTTAAAGAATAAAGACTAGTACCTAACTAATAATAATATTGTTTTGATCTCTATAGTACGTGTATATTAATAATAAGTATGTATCGTTATTTGTCATTGAATATGTAGGTATCCTTTATCAATATTGCCGCTGATAGGAGCGCTTTCTTGTACCTAAGGGTATCCACGGAAGACCAGCGTCAAGGTGGAAAGTGGAGTCCATTTCTCTCACGCTTTTATTAGATTAAAACTTTGCGATAGTATTTAGCAAATGTTTATTTTCCATGTCTCAGTCTAAGTATGATCTTGAATAAATATTTTATCTTTCTTTCTTATAATTGTTAAAAAACAAATAAGAACAGCGAAGTTTGAGGGGATCGCGCCATGAAAAAGGTCGAAAATACTGTGTGCCGACGGAAAGTTTCTTATATTACGAAATGTTTCTGCAATTCAACGTAGGAAAATTCGGAAATTTTTCTCATTTTTTTTTTCCATTTCCAACATGGATATTTACGTACTGAGAAGCATAAAACTGTAACTCTTATACATTTTACTCTTATACATATTTAACAAATTTCCTTAATTCCTTGTGAAACTTTCTGGAAATTTCCGAGATATTTCCAACTTTTTGGAAATTTTCCGCAACTTGCACATCACTAGTCGAAAAACACTAGTACTTATAATATTCTACGATATTATAATATAAGACACATGTATGTACAGTAAGTACTAGTAGGTACGGTAGAGCCGGTAGAGATGCGCAGTCGCCGACCGGAGATAGTTCGAGAGCCGCTTTCACCGCGCAGCTCTATCCGCGGAGATAGTCCACTTCATACTTGCCGGAGTCGTACAGTCGCGTTAATTATTATTACATATACTAGCTGCCCGCGTGGCTTCGTCCGCGTAGTGTACAGAACGCAGTCAAACCCGTGGAATAAAAAATAGCCTATGACCATCCAGAAAGTCCGTTCTACAAGTTCAGAATAAGAAGAAGAAGTGAAGTTTATTCAAGTTCGTACACGGGTGATTTTTTGAAATAGATAATTTGTTCTGGAGATTACCCATTACATACAAACCTACAATCTCATAGGTTTTTTCTCTTTTTTAAATAATTTCAAAAAATGAAGAGGTTCTCAATTCGTCTGTTTTTTTTTTCTGTGTGTTTTACACGATATCTCGGTAATTTATGAACTGATTCGAAAAAACATTTCTTTGTTTGAAAGCATATACTTCCAAATTGCCTAGTCCCGTTGTCACCGAAATCCAGTTCTGATGATGGGATCCTGGAGAAATCGAGGGAACTCTTCAAATTTTATAGGCAAACTTGAAGCAATTTGGCTACTGATTTGGAGTCGGTTAAAATTTTGTTTTTGAAGTAAATTATTATAATACTAGCTTCTTTCACCCCAGTCAAAATAATAAAGGTGTATTAGGGGTGTATTTTTCCAAAACGCAATTTATTTTGTATTCTAAAAAAGAGTTTCTCCCATACAAATTTTGCACCCCTATTTAACCCGCTTAAGGATGGGCTTTTCCAAAACCCTAAAAGTACTTTTCTTGCATTGTAATAAGGAGTCCAAGTTTCTAGTGTCTCACTTATAATTTTACTCCATCCCCATACAAACTTTCAACCCCCTTAAGGATGGAATTGAAAAAAAAAACCCTTCTCAGTGGGTAAGGTAAGTGCGGCCAATTCCTTCTGCGGGGTATTTCCGAACAACGGCTTTTGCGGCAATTCTAACAACAATACGCACTAGCCGCCTCGTCGATCGATAAAGCAGCGACTGTATTTGCTACCAACAGTCAAAAACAGATGGCGCTATGTAGGCAGCACATGCAATAAAATGGCCTTGAAATTTTTGTTAAGCTCCCAAGTCGAAACACGAGTTCGGAGCGTTGCTACTTTTTTTGAAATTGCGATCAGAAAATGAGGATTACGGTTTAGTAAGTATGTTAATTATATTGTTCGTTAATCAGGCGTATTGGTAGTTTCCATTATCGTTACTTGTTGTGAAACTACAGGTTGTTAAAAATGTATAATTCCTCAACTCTCAAGTGGGAAAAAGCCGTCCTTATGAATCGGTCAAAACCGTCATATCCCCATTTCATATATGGCAAACCTTTTTTAAATTTACCTATACAGTACGAAACAATGTGTCGATTATATTTTTCTAAAAATGCAGAGGTGATCGAGAGAGACCCCCGCCCGCGACCGGTGTGAGAAGGCCTTAAGTATAAAAATTCTGTATTTTTATTCTAGAATTGTAAGCTGATTCGACTTGTAAAGCCAAAATCGCACCATGTCGCACAGGGTGTTGTTTTAATTAAAAAGTAGACGTTGATTTTAAACTTCAATAAAAGGTTTATCACTTCTGATTTTCAAAACAGGCCGGAATAGCCCCAAAAATATATATGTGGCCCTAAAATTAAAAATAAACCTTAAATTTAATTCGCTAAGGTCTAGTTTCAATCAAAAGTACATTTACATTTGCTTACTTGACGAACAGATCTGTAATACGTCCTGGTACACGAAAAGTAACTGCTAGACGGAAACGCCCCAAACCCTAGGGAAAATCCGTCTGCTGACATGTTTTCAAAAAAAAAAAATATTTAAATAAGCTGAAGTATTAGCAATTTTACACAAATATCCTCAAAAAGTTAAATAAATGCTTAACCTATTATAAGCATCAAGTTTATTAAAAAGTGAATAATAACATAGTTATGGCCAACCAAAACTTATACAAAAATACGACGGTTTTGCCCTCATTGACCTTACCTCTCTACTTACGTTATATATCTCAACATTCTCAACATCATTGCGGCCATTTTTAATGATGAGTGAGTATTGATTAGTTTTTGACTGATTTTTGATCCTGATATTGAAAGGTTGGCTGAGGATTTGACTGAGAATTTTGGGCATTTTCATTATACTTTACTCAGTGTTGCTAACGAGCAACACCCTTCTTTTTAGGGTTTCGTAGCCAAATGGCAAAAAACGGAACCCTTATAGATTCGTCATGTCCGTCCGTCTGTCTGTCTGTCCGTCCGTATGTCACAGCCACTTTTTTCCGAAACTATAAGAGCTATACTGTTGAAATTTGGTAAGTAGATGTATTCTGTAAACCGCATTAAGATTTTTACAAAAAAATCGAAAAAAAACATTAAGTTTTAGGGGTCCCCATACTCAGAACTGAAACTCAAAAAAATTTTTTTCATCAAACCCATACGTGTGGGATCTATGGATAGGTCTTCAAAAATGATACGGAGGTTTTCAATATCATTTTTTTCTAAACTGAAGAGTTTGCGCGAGAGACACTTCCAATGTGGTAAAATGTGTGTCCCCCCCCTGTAACTTCTAAAATAAGAGAATGATAAAACTAAAAAAAATATATGATGTACATTACCATGTAAACTTCCACCGAAAATTGGTTTGAACGAGATCTAGTAAGTAGTTTTTTTTAATACGTCATAAATCGTAAACCGCAATTTATTTCACGGAACCCTTCATGTGCGAGTCCGACTCGCACTTGGCCGCTTTTTTAATTTTCGTCATAAACACAAAAAAAAAACGTAACGTAGGTAACGTAAATTGAAATGTTTAAATTGATGTTATTGAGTGATACTGAATATGATTCGAAATTATGCTCCGGGTAACAAAGGCTACCATTTGTATGAAAAAAATAAAATGTTTTTTTTTTCAGTTAATTTTTCGTAGTTTGTTTTGATGCTTGTTTGAAGTCGATTAATAAACTATCATCGTATGTACAGTTTGGTACAGTAAAGCTTCTGTAAAGCTATTCTGCTGGCTCGCCGTTCGTTCGTATCGATACCATCGATGGTATTTGAGAGCAATTCTAGATTCAATAGATTATTACTATATATCTTCATTTGATAGATAAACATCTTTATGGTCGATAATTCGATACCTACCTTATTCATTAAACTTTACAAACCTCTATTGACTAAAATGATCACATTTGTCATCATCATCATTTGTGAATCATCGTTTGGTGGCCATTTAGCCTAGTGGGTAGTGACGCTGCCTACGAAGTTGAAGGTCCTGGGTTCGAATCCCGGTAAGGGCAAATATTTGTGTGAAGAGCATGAATATTTGTTTCTGAGTCATAGACGTTTTCTATGAATTTAAGTATATATATGTATATAGTGATTAGAGTATTTTAACCATTAGTGAAATGAGGTTTTAAACAACGATGATTGAAACAAGCGGGAGCCCGTTTGATTGTAAGCCGACATCGCGTCGCAGCCAATGAACGCTTGAACTGTCAAGAGAATGTGATCATGCGCGTTCCCAACCCTATCGATAAACGAGGAAATGCTATTTACAACTTACCGGGAAAATACAGGTTTCTCGCTTACAAAAATAGTGCATTAGAGCTCTGGCGACCTTACTTTTCACTTCACCAGCGCTGTTATCTTGAACGCATCCCATCACCTCACCTCAAACGGAACCAGTGTCAACCAGATCTCTGATTACGCGTATAGTTACTACCACAGATGTATGGATATAAGGAGATCGGACATGGCTGCCGATTTGTATAGAGTGAGCCTGTCGCAAGTACATGAACCCACACAACGCCCAAGTAATTGACAAGACAAAGCACGCACACATCTAAAACACACACACTTGTATACCTATTTGACAATAAACGCGCATCATATCAGGCATTTTGGGAAAAAAACGTAATATTCTCTGCGATCAGCACGCGTGCACAGTATGGCAGTGTATGCCCATTGAGCATACAGCTGCGACACGGCCGCCGGCGGCTTGTCCTCTCTCTAGTAATCTATGCTCTGAGGTTACTACGAATCTCGGCGTCGAGATTCTTAGCCCCGTTATTCTGTAACTGGTTTTAACTTCACCTCACCGTTCTCGTGACCCACAAATATTATCTTGACGCCGCGTTTCGTAGTAACTTAAGCGTAATCAGAGGTCTAGTTTCGTTAGGCGCGACGGGTGCGGTGAGGCGCATTAGGGCGTTCCGAACAACAGCCCAGATTACGTTTGGTGAGGTGAGCTGAAAACAAGTTTAGAATAGCATAGCAGGAACAAAATACCACTGACGTATGTACAATATACCCAAAGGTAAGGTAAGGTTTTCTCTTTCTCCGATACCCAAAGGTTGTCTGGAACTTCTGGAAGAGATCGCTCTTCAGCGATAAGACGGCCTGTTGTCTACCTCTACCTACATGTTATTATATTGTTTCTCTTTGTAACTGCTTTGTTTTTTGTGAGGTGTGCAATAAGGAGTATTTGTATTGTATTGTATTATGCTCTAAAAGTAATATGTATGCTCTAAGAGTAACAGAGGCTCTAGTATAAGTTTTATCCATACAATACGTTTTCGAACGCGTTTGCGTTTAGTTTCAATGTGTATGGCAACGCGTAGTTCCTAATAGTTACCACCAGAGGCGCTGTTCGCGTTGCCATATAAATTGAGACTAAACGCAAACTCGTTCGAAAACGTATTGCATGGATAAAACGTATACTAGAGCCTCTGTAAGGCCTGAGTGGACGCTCGAGTCGGGCGTGCGGGGGAGCGGGGCGTGCGGCGTGCATGTTAATAGTACATTGTTTAACAAGGGGCGTATGAGGAATATTGCAAACGAGAGTCTATCAGAAGCCCGACGCCGTAAGGTGGAGGGCTTTTGATGACTCGAGTTTGCAATATTCTTACGCCCGTGTTAAACACAATGTTTTTCATCACATTTGCGAGGAAATAAATAACTACAAAAGACAGAAAAATCTATGTTTTATACAAGCGCATCAATCAAATGTTGACGAAATTGACAACTTCACTTCCAGATCAGTGCGTAGCCGTAGCTTCAATATTTCAACCAATCACAGAGCATTGAGCATGTGGTTCTTGCAGGGCATGGCCGGCTCGATTTTATTTTCCAACCAATCACAGAGCAGAATTCTTGTCGTACGCGGCCGTCCAGATTTTCTTAACCAATCAGATCACACACAAGCTCATTACTCCCTTGGGACCATTATTTCCCGCGGGAACAATTTATGCCATTGTCCTTCTGTATACAGGCATGGAATAACACCATTTATGAGCAAGTGTGATGAAAACAAATGAAACTCATACTGGTGTCCTGAGTAGACGCTGCACAAAGCGAATGCGCGCTTGCCCGCCCCGCCGAACGCTCCGCTCCGAGCGTCCACTCAGGCCTTACATTTAGTATGTAGTAATGTTATCAATGCGGCGGTCTGGCGTCGTCTGTTAACATGGTGGTCTAATACATAACAGTTGATAACAGCTAATGAGCTGAAAGGGGTAGTTATCTGATGGAGCGTGATAGTAACTATACAGTGCTAGCTACGCCTCTCTCTAGACTAAGTAGTTGCAATGTGCTCTTTGATTGTAACCGTATTTTGACAGAATTTCTCATCATTCAAACCTGTCAATCTGTTTCTTGTCAAGTGATTACCAGTTTACATACATTTACCGTGTTTACCACTATGAAACGGAATAGATAAAAAAATAGATACTCTAAAACGAATTATCAAATGCTTCGCTGAGAATCTCCTGAACAACGGGTCTAATTTCAGATTAGAAGCTAAAACTACAGCAAATATTGGTCGTGCGTCGTACCTAAGTAGTTTCGATTTCCGCCAGAAGTTACAGAACTGAATGCTGATCCATTCGAGAATCCCAACAAGCGTATGCTATTCACATATGACGTTATCACCACGTCTCTTATCACCTCACCTGTCTGCCCTTTTCCGAACTGCAGGTTCGGAAGAGCGACTTTCACCAGCAGTGTGCACCGCGCCGCGAGCCGAGACAGTCGCGTGCGCAGTCAGGTATGTCAACGCCATGACAGACGATCGCGCGCGCACAGCGGAGGCCGACTTCCCGCGGCCAACCGCCACCGTCTCCTCCCTCAAGTCCGAGGACTCCACAGAACAGTTAATATGCAAAACGCCACAGGAGAAAGTGAAAAATGTGAAGAAGGACAAGCAGAGTGTTAGCTCGAAAAGTGTTGAAGCCGGCAGTGTAAGGGTTACTAAGAAGAAGTTGATTGTGTTTCTCGGTTTGGGGCAGGTTATTTTGGGGGCGCTGTTGGTTGGGGCGGGGGCGCTGGCTGTGGTTAAGGGGGCTGCGCTGTCTAGAGTGGGGGCAGGGTTGTGGGCGGGCTGTGTGGCCGTCGTGGCCGGTGTGGTCGGCGTCCTCGCCGGGATTAATGACTGCTATGGACTGAATGGAGGTAACAACGGGTAAGTCCATAGTTTAAGCTTTAGGCTGGCCTCACACTGAACGGAATTCAGTCACTTAATCATCGGAATACCTAACTGAAGAGCAAGTAAAACGGTCCACTTTGTGCAGAACTTCTACCAAAGTAGTAAGTTTTTTTTTGCTCTTGAGTGATCCTGAACTCCAGATACTGAATTCAGTGACTGCTTCCGACTGTGTGAGGCGAACATAAGAAAACGACTTCCTAAAATCACCCTCACATGTAGTGGTTGTAGAGACTCCTCAAGACGTTATGTTAGTATGTTGTGCTTGAAAAATAGTCCTCCTCCCCGAAGTCCCAAATACGGAGGTAGTCGCGATCATGTTTTTCAACCTTATTCGTGGTGCGACACCCTGAGTACCTAGCTACCTATATAAGTACATTTCGTGACTAACCTCCGCTGTTCTTAGCATATTTACAAGTAATGATATATCACTATAGACCTAATTTTAACTTTAAAAAATCAAGTGGCTGCGACGCTATTCAAGAAGCATCGGGCCCACCCTGGGGGTCGCGACCCGCCGCGCCGGTTGATAGACATTGCAATAGAGAATGACTGTAATATATGTACATAATAGGATTGCTTAATAGCACTATACTCGAGAGATTAAAATTTCTCCTAGCTTTCTATTACGCTGAGCTGAAGTATACAGGTTCATATTGACCATAAACAAAAGCTTCATATATGTACCGTACCACCTTATACCTGACCAGGCACCAACCAGGGACCAGCATTGGAACATAAGCACGCGTGTACTAATTTGCCCGCAGCCCCGTACCTTGTTTAAGATACATTGAAGTCGGTAGTTACATCTTTCAATTACTACTATTATATTGTGATGTAAATGAAGGCGAATGTAACCCCCAAAGTTATGTCTTCCTCGCCCGCTGAAGTCGGCTCGATATGCTGCGCTTCTTCATCCGCGCACGGAGACTTGCGAAATTTTCGTTGAAACTAGTAATGATTACCAGAAGTGAAGTTTTAGGTTATTTTCATTATTTTACCGAGAGAACTGTCGAAATGTGACTTTCTATTTTAAAAGCAGGAGCGAACTTGAAATGGAACATACCCTTTTTTAAGAATTATTTGGACGTAGGTACTCTAGGTATTAAGTATTCTGCTAGAAATTCAATCGTTCAGATTAATAACGAAATACATATATTGAAGATACAATTCATTTTTACTGTGATTTTCTAACCGGCTCATTTGCTTAGAGCTATCTACTCTGCTAAAAGTGTATACTTATTTACTTAGATTTAGTGGCGTCCACATTTTCTCCAGACTACAATGCTTACCGTACGATATCGAGTATCGGTTCCCGTAACGGGGCTTGCATAATGGCCGACTAATTGCTATTGTTCCGGAAGCCCGGCTCTTGTACATTATGTTCTAAACTAAACGTAACATAGTGACAACTCTTGTTTCTACCCAATAAGAGCTATATTCGTATAGCCGACTTTCGTTTATTAACTTGCAGGTTAGTGACACCTTTTATCTCAAACTAGTAAGAGCTATATTCGGAGAGCACGCTCTCGTACTTATACCTACAACCTACATTGTATGTGGTGGGATTTGTAATTGTTACTAAATAGGTAATTAAACGTAACATTGGCGACAAAATATACCATGTTCCCGAGACTCAAACCCCCCAAAACCAAGATGTTCATTTGTTTAAACGTGCAGGAAAGGCCACAGGCTGACAAATAAGACATGAGCATTTTAATATTAGTACGAGTATCTATGGGTAGTATGGATGATGAATTGATGAAGCTCTAATTCTACTTGTTTGTCTGTATTTAACTAGTCTCTAAACTGGCAACTGTCGCTTAACCGGTAACGTCTGGTCTAGGGGAAAAGCCTTTCTTATTTTTACATTTAAAACTTAGCTTATTTACTACAATACGCATTAAGTAGGCATTTGCATTGAAAATGAAATAGACTCTCATATGTCAACATGTATAAACTGGGAACTGTCGCTTAACCCGGTAACGTCTAGGGGAAAAACCTTCCTATTTTTTACATTTAAAACTTATCTTATTTATTACAATATGCATGTGTATTGAAAATTAAATAGACTCCTCATATGTCAACATGTATAATTACGAAAGGTATTGCCAAAAGAATCAATAAACTTGTATACACAAAATGGTCAGAAAATCCAACAAGCTTAGCAACACATTTTCGAAAGAATAAATGATGCTAAAACAATCAGAACTGATGAAGATGTTACTATATAGTGTAGTAATTATGCAGTTGCAAGACGCGGTTTCAACACGAAATGCCGTCGATTACCGCACTGCATCCGCAAACTGTGAGGTAAGGCGGAGACACCGGTTAGGTCGTGATAGTCAGGCGGGGCGTTCCGCGGCGCGAAACGTGCACACGTGCGAAGTGTTTGGTGTCAGGCGAATGTGGAAAACATCGGTAAACTCTGTTATGTTCGAATTCATATAAATAAATAGCTTTTTTCCGTGGAGAAAATCTGCGAGCCAGGTACGCAGCTCTCGGGGGCACTCTGGGTTATGTGGTATTTTTACTCACTATAATTTTAACGCACTAGAGCCCTCCTCGCGCTTTACCCCTGTCGGCTCGTTCTGGGTACACGTCGCCTTCTCTAGGGTACATAGCCAAGTACTGTGGGCCCCGCCACATAAATTGGCAACCCCGTTGAACCCCTTACGTCGCCTAAAAATAAACTAATACCCAAAATAAACAAATACCCACATATATATGTCGTAATGAATTAGGTACTTATTATTCTCACTACTATTTTCCTCGGTATCCGATAATTTGGTCGCTCGGTATGCAAAGCGGCACGGTTGCTGGCCCGCGAGTGACTGCATAATTACAAGAGCAGTCCTCGAGATAAACTACTCCTAACCTTTTGTCTACCTAAGCACGTATTGGAGGTTTGGAGGGCCCTCAGCTTCTTCGGAAATATTATGTGGTCAATAAAGCATGATCTGGAGAAGAAAATAATTCTAGGCCAAGTGGATGGTACCTACAAGATGGTGGATGCATGATCCTCAGCAGTGAGGGAACGATGGATCCACAGCAGTGAGGGAACTACAGATCCTCAGCGGTGAGGGAACTATAGATCCTCAGCAGTGGGGGAACTATAGATCCTCAGCAGTGAGGGAACGATGGATCCTCAGCAGTGAGGGAACTATAGATCCTCAGCAGCGAGGGAACTATAGATCCACAGCAGTGAGGGAACTACAGATCCTCAGCAGTGAGGGAAATATAGATCCTCAGCAGTGAGGGAACTATAGATCTTCAGCAGTGAGGGAACTATAGATCCTCAGCAGTGGGAGAACTATAGATCCTCAGCAGTGAGGGAACGATGGATCCTCAGCAGTGAGGGAACTATAGATCCTCAGCAGTGAGGGAACTATAGATCCTCAGCAGTGAGGGAACCATAGATCCTCAGCGGTGAGGGAAAGATGGATCCACAGCAGTGAGGGAACGATGGATCCATAGCAGTGAGGGAACAATGGATCCTCAGCAGTGAGGGAATTATGGATCCACATCCGTGAGGGAACTATATATCCTCAGCAGTAAGGGAACGAGGAAGAAGAAGAAGCGCACCTAACCGATCTTTCTTTATCACTCAAATATAATATATCTACCCAGGCATTTGATTTAATATTTAGAATGGGCCTTAAGACTAAAGTGGAAAGGACTGGAGCATATCATATCTATGATCATTCTGTTAAAATGACATTGAACTCTTCTTAAACCACTAATTACGACTTACCTACTTAAGTAGTTCAATTTCATTTTAACAGAATAATCATATCTGTTCCAGTCCTTTTCACTTTTAACAGCAAATGTAGGTAAATAATATGTTGTAACAACAACAACTTTTGATCGTGGTTGACAGCGGATATAGCGATGGGCCAGTTTAGAACAACGCATCAGTATCATATCAGGGTCGAACAGAGTAAGTAAAGTAAAACAAAAGTCGTCTTCCCTGTCATCAACAGTTAAGTGCATGCACGCAGCATATAAAAAAAAATTTGATTGCATGAAATCATATAAGAGGCGACGCGAAATTAGGTTTTGTAGCACTTACATATAGGAATGACCACAGGAGAGACTCAAACATACATCTCTGTATGGCCCATCATTACCGTTGCCACGTCTGTCTGTCCCTATGTATGCTTACATCTTTAAAACTACGCAACTGATTTTGATGCGGTTTTTTTTAATAGATAGAATGATTGAAGAGAAAGGTTTATATGTATAATACATGCATGTATTAATTGTATTATACATATAAACCCGTGCGAAGCCGCGGCGGGTCACTAGTACAGTACTTACATAAATAAATGTTTCTGGCTTAACTTAATTGGCCTGGTTCTTCAATTCTTCTGAAATTCAAGCAGAGTAGGGCCTAAAATAATCTTTGTATTTAAGGCCTAGTGGGAACTGTGTAGGGCTTAGATGCATGTCCTTAGTAATAAAGATATTAATGTATTTTTCTTCTGTAAATGGGCATATTCATTATTTTTGCACCCTTTAACGGACAGTTAAGGATAGTAACAAAACCGACAGTCAATGTCAATCGCCTACTTTTAGTAACAAAACCGACAGGTTAGACGTGACTTAAACATCACTTTAGTTAACGGCCTCCGTAGCCCAGTGGGTAGTGACTCTGCCTACGAAGCTGGAGGTCCCGGGTTCGAATCCCAGTCAGGGTAGTTATTTGTGTATTTATCACGAATATTTGTTCCTGAGTTATGGATGTTATATATGAATGATGTATATAAGTATCTATATGTATGTATCTATTATATATATCATCGCCTAGTACCCACAACACAATCCTTACTGAGCTTACCGTGGGCCTAGGTTGATTTGTGTAAGATTGTCCCGTAATATTTATTTATTATTTATTTTATTTTAGTTAACCTTAATCTGTATTTTTTTTTAAATTCCCCAAATCTAAAAAAAACAGTAAACCTTTCAATAAAATGAAGGCCCCCAGGTAAACACTCAATGAAAAGCTACTTTGATGAATTTAAATAACAAGAGCATTTTAATTAATAACCCCGGGGTTTGTTCAAAGTGTTCGTTTTGTATAACGTTCAAAATATCACCTTATAGATCGGTTACACGGCGACTTTTTGCGGCGATAAATACGCGCGTTTCACGCACGCGCGAATATATCGCGACACCAGCGATAAATCACCCGCATCGATACTATATCACTGGAAAAGTCGCCTTGTGTAACCAATCGTATAGCTGTGACACAACGACATTGTACAAGTCCTACCTACCTCAACGCGATGTCGAATGGCCCCGCCTAAATCGTGTCGTCAAGTTTAGTGGTCGACTTCAAATAAATAGATACTCGTACCTATTAGAATCGAGTGGATAATTCGTCGGGTGACAAGCAAAAGTCACTACCAATACTGTCACTGCTCTTCAAAACCTCGTATCTCGCTACGTAGTCGATATCGAGATACGACCTTGGATTTAAGTAGGTATTTGTTACTTAGTGAGTTTTGCTTGTCACCCGACGAATCTAGGTCAAAAACACGGTTTTAACCGACTCTAAAAAGGAGGTGAGCTAGGTTTGTCTGTATATCTTTTTAGGGTTCCGTACTCAAAGAGTAAAACGGGACCCTATTACTAAGACTCCGCTGTCCGTCTGTCTGTCTGTCTGTCTTGTCTACCCCGAAGGGAATAGCGGCTTGTTGTACAGATCTCATAGCCGGTTAGGCCTCGAGTTCCGTCCTTCTCTGTGTCCTTAGCCTTTCGGCCTCGGAGGATTCTCCTGTGTGTCCTTAGCCTTTCGGCCTCGGAGGATTCTCCTGTTTGTCCTTAGCCTTTCGGCCTCGGAGGATTCTCATGTGGCAGGAGACGAACGACCACCCAACGTAAGTCTCGACTGCCGAGTCTGTTTATCACCAGGCTGTATCTTACTGATACCGTGATAGTTCCAGTTGAAATTTTCACAGATGATGTATTTCTGTTGCCGCTATAACAACAAATACTAAAAACAGAATAAAATAAATATTTTTATAGATAGTGGTACGAAACCTTTCGTGCGCGAGTCCGACTCGCACTTGGCCGGTTTTTTTAGATATGTTTACCGTTCACTTCGTCAATTGTGGATCAATTTAGTATTTGGTCCGGATCGGATCAGAGGAAGTTAGTTTTATTTTATGATACATTTAGTCGTTTTAGCATCTAGTAACGTAGTATCCAAAGCCGTTGGACTTGTTACATATTTAAGTACAGGTACACTCTCGCGAAGACCATAGCAGATTAAAGCTAAATGGGTAGGTATAGAATATTTCAATAATATATAGAGTGACTTCTAATACCAGTATCTTAACACATTCACGGCCTCGCTTATCCCGCGTTCGATGTGTGTTTGAAGTGTAGTTTCAATGTTTTACAACTTGCGCGGGCCCCCGCCCGACCCGCGCCCGCGACCGGTGTGTGGAGGCCTTCAACCTGCTACGTACTACGGCGTAGCGCTACGAGATTAGCGAGGCCGTGAATGTGTTAAGATACTGGTATTAGAAGTCACTCTATATATTATTGAAATATTCTATACCCATTTAGCTTTAATCTGCTATGGTCTTCGCGAGAGTGTACCTGTACTTAAATATGTAACAAGTCCAACGGCTTTGGATACTACGTTACTAGACGCTAAAACGACTAAATTTAGCATAAAATAAAACTAACTTCCTCTGATCCGATCGCCCGCGCCCGGTGTGTGGAGGCCTTAAACCTCGTAGGCTCGTATGTAGCGAAAAGCGCTCGTAGCGCTCTGGCGCATGTGTCTTCATGGGCACTGAATGGGTTAAAGAACTAAACTTACTTTACTCGACCTCAGTAATGAATTAAGGAAAACACGTAGTTAACACATTTAGTGCCGGGAACCCGACTGTCGGGTGCCTACGCCGTAGGCGATTTCCGCTACATACGGGGAAAACCACGGAATCGGCTGCGAGCGTAGCGCATATCGATTCTTGGCAGTGAATGTGTTAAGTAACAGAAGAGGGTTAAAAACTTAAAATTGAAATTTATTATTTTTTATACAATTTCCGTGGCGTTGTCCACGCGCCGCGTTCCGCGCGGTCGGCGCGCCGTTCCGCTGCGTGCGCGCACTTGACTTGCGTTTCTTTTACATTTCCCCTTGCCGAGCTGGGAAGGAAACATGTAATATTCTATTGAATACATATAAGTTACAACAACCACAACTGTCTAGGCTGGTTGACTCTTATGGTGGAACATTTTATATGGCTGTAGGAGTCGGCCAGTGTAGTTAGTTTTGTCTATGTAAAGTTGTCTTCCAAAGAAAAAAGACGAGTAATAGCAGTAATGCCAGTAATTACCGACTTCTGACAGGAGCTAGGGGAAAAAGGGGCTCAATTTAGCACATAATAGTGACAGCTCGTGATATTCTTCCCTTCAAAAATAAATTTAAAAAATGGCTAATTGGACATGCCTTTTATAATTTAAATAAATTTTATGAAACTAATAATTGAATGATATTATCTCCACTTATAATAAATCTCTAAATTAAAAAAAGAATCAGCCAGTTTGAAACTAAGCTTTGCGCGGTTCGAATGTTCTCAGCATCCCATGAACGGAAAAATATGAAACATTTTATATAGGTACATTATTATTCTAGCTGCAACTTAGGATAGTTTTTATCCGACTGCGACCGTTAATTAATTTTCCGAAATTACGACTTCATTTAATTTTTCATTTATTTTTATTGAAATCAAACGCTGCTCCAACTGTCAGCTATAAGAACCGTCAAATTTTCGTCAAAATGGCGGAATTGCTTTGCCTTTCACTTATTAATAATTTAAACCCCGTCTACGATAGACCTTTACGAGACAAATGCTAAAATATAAACCATAAAAAAAAATTCGATTCTGATATGAGATATTATATGCGCAAATGTCGTTTTATGTCGTAATTTCAATAAATGAAATCAACAAATTTGAACAATATAATTAACACGAATTTGTTTTTTTTGAATGACAATGGCACGCGCTCGGCGCATTCAGCCAAAGTACCTGCGGCGCTACCACGAAAACCGATACTCATATATTTGCATCCCTGTCACTCGAGTATGGTTAGTGCGATAGAGATAGAGATACCCGAATATTTTCGAATTCCGAAGTTCGTGGTTATAGCTCAGGAATCGAAAATATGGTAAATAATCATAATGTATTTTCTCGAAAAAGAATTTAAAATAAATATAGTCAATTGGAGAAAAAAACAAAGCAAGAGGTTATATAGGTAATGATTAAGTTATAAGAGTCCAAAGTTTTAAGAGGGGGTATGTTCTGTCCCTTTTCCGCAAAACGCACCTTCATATGAAACGATTGTTTTTTACTATGACGCTCGAGTATATTGACGTCACAGTCCCTCATCGTTTTCTCACTCTAACAAGCGACATTAAAACGGATGTAGCTTCATAATTTTTTGAGATATTTGAATGGGAGTTTCATTATCTTCTATCTATTTATACATAATAAATGCCTATGTCCTGACTGACTTATTCACTCAATCACTCACTCACTCACTCATCAACGCACATCCGAAACTACTAATCTTAGAGAGTTGATTTTTGCACAGTATGTTGCTTTTATAACGTGGGCTAGGGATAAAAAGGGATTTTTGAAAATTCTACCCCTAAGGGGGTAAAATGGGGGTGCAAAGTTTGTATGGGAGAACCTTTTTTTTTGAGCTATAGACTTAAACTTTGTAGAAAAATTAGTTATTAGAATACAAATGAAACACTTTCAGCGTTTTGGAAAATTCCACCCCTACGGGGGTAAAATAGGGGTGCCAGGTTTGTATGGGGAAACATTATTTTTTTAAATAGAGACTTAAAACTTTGTAGAAAGATCAGTCATTAGAATACAAATAAAGAACATTCAGGGTTTTAGAAAATTCTACCCCTAAAGGGGTAAAATAGAGTACAAAGTATGTATGGGAAAAACTACTTTTTTTAAAATAGAGACTTAAAACTTTGTAGAGAAATTATTCATTAGAATACAAATAAAGTACCTAGATTCAGTGTTTCAAAAAAATCTACCCCTAAGGGGGTAAAATAGGGGTTCAAATTTTGTATGGGGGAAACAATTTTTTTTTTAAATAGGTACTTAAAACTTTGTAGAAAGATTAGTCATCAGAATACAAATTAAGTACTTTCAGCGTTTAAGAAAATTCTACCCCTAAAAATAGGGGGCTAAAATAGGGGTGCAAAGTTTGTGTGTGGGAAACTATTTTTTTTAGCTAGAGTCCTAAAACTTTGTAGAAAGATTATTTAAATACAAAGAAAGTACTTTCAGCGTTTTGGTAAATTTAAGGGGGTAAAATAGGGTGCAAAGTTTGTATGGGAAAAACATATTTTTTTTTAATAGAGACTTAAAATTTTGACGAAAAATTAATTATTAGAACATAAAAAATACTACATTCGTCGTTTTACAAAAATCATTCCCTAAGGGGGTTAAAAAAGGGTGCAAGGTTTGTATGGGGAACACTTTTTCTGAGCTAGACACTTAAAACTTTGTAGAAAGATTACTTATAAAAATACAAAAAAAAAGACTTTCAGCGTTTTGAAAAAACGCTATCCCTAAGGGGGATAAAAAGGGGTGCAAAGTTTTTATCAGGGAAAGTTTATGTTTTTGAGTTAGAGACTTGAAACTTTGTAGAAAGATTACTTATTAAAATACAAAAAAAGAACACAAATCGTTTTAGAAAATTCCACCCCTAATAGGGTTAAAAAGGAGAGCAAGCTTTGCATGGGCAACACTTTTTTTTGAGTTAGACTTAAAACTTTGCAAAAAGATTACTTATTAGAATACTAAAAAAGAACTTTCAGCGTTTTAGAAAACTCCATCCCTAAGGGGATCCTTAAGATCCTTAAGAAGGGTAGCCAGTGTTGTGTGGGAAAAACTTTTTTTTTTACTAGACTTAAAACTATTCAAAATGTTACTTATTAAAATTAATAATAAAGTACTTTCAGAGTTTTAGAAAATTTAAGAAAGCTTTGTATGGGCAACACTTTTTTTGAGCTAGAGACTTAAAAGTTTACGAAAATAGTTCTTTCAGCGATTAGAAAAATTCAACCTCTAAGGGGGTTTAAAAGGGGGTTCAAATTTTAAATGGCGAGCAATAAAATTTTAAAGTGTGAGTAAGAGATTTTTAACTTCGGTCTTATTCTGTACGTTAAAAGACTACAAAACTGATTTCAGAGTTTTTCCAAATTCATCCCCTAAGAGTGTTAAAATTGGTTCAAAGTTTGAGTATTTCAAGGCATTTTTAAAGTATGAGATTTTTAACTTTGGTTTTAGACTGTTTGTTCACAAACTAGAAAATGAACATCAACTTTTTTTTAATTATCCCCTAAAAGAGGGTTCAAATTTTGTATTGAGAGAAATCATTTTCTAAGACGATAAAAAGTTCTACGCGGACGAAGTCGCGGGCAACAGCTAGTTATGTATAAACATATAGGTATAAGATTGAATTGCTTATAATATGAAATTGTGAATAATATGTGACGTGTAATATTTTTATAATATTATAAATAAATGAGTATGAGTATGAGTATGAGTATCGCTGCCTTGTGCCAACAGCATTTCTATAAAATGGCCGAACATGTTCGTCCAAATCTCTTGTCATCAGGACTGCGAAGTATATGTAAAATCAATAACTTAGTTTTCTGTCTAAGTATAAACAAGTAGGTACATAATGTATAAATAATGTACGGTCGTACTTATATCGACGAGTATCTTATAAATGGCTGGGGGAGAAAGTCCAAAAAAATGGTATAATGATTTGAATGCAATGAGATCATCCCATGCCTGTTCGGTTGGTGTGACTGGCCAAACTGATCTGAGCTGGTTAGTCAGGTTCAAAAATTTTAAAGAGCCTCCGGTTTTAGTTGTGACCAGAATATCACGCGTTCATAGCTAGTTTTATCAGTCCACGCACATTATACTCTTATTGTACCGTGTGACCCGCGACAATCAGGGCCAGTGGAATTATAACAATAATCGTAATCGAGTGCAGCGGCACACACGTACACTTCCCTTTGTCATTGTCGCCGCTAACTGTACCTAATGATTTACCACAGATTATAACATTGTAGCACACTAGGAGATTGTAACTGGTGGGTGTGATTAGTGGATATCAGATCGTGGGGATATTGTGATGTGCATTCGATAACATAATGTACATATTTTAAGTAATGCCACGTCTCGAACTCATCATCGTCCTAGCGTTTTTCCTGGTTATCCTAAAGAAAGGATCTTGAGATCAGCTTTGGCAACAAATCCCAAAAAATAGGGTATTGGTTTCACGAAAGAGACTGCCATCTAACCTTCCAACCCAGAGGGAAAACTAGACCTAGTTGGGATTAGAGCGACTCCATGTCTGAAACTAGGTAATCAATCACTTATACTAAGGTTCCTATAAATAAACATGATAATAGTTCTGAATGTTCTGATTGATACAACGTCATCGAGTATCCTTCACCTCTTCTTTTGTTACCCTCCTTCGTTAAAGGCCATTTATGGCCATCGCATGCGAGTTCTGTTACATTGCAGGGTATGATTTGATTTTAGGGTTCCGTAGCCAAATGGCAAAAAACGGAATCCTTATAGATTAGGTATATAATAGAAAAAAAACAATAAATTTTTGGGGTTCTCCATACTTAGAACTGAAACTCAAAAACTTTTTTTTCATCAAACCCATACGTGTCCCGGTATCTATGGATAGGTCTTCAAAAATGACATTGAGGTTTCTAACATATTTTTTTCTAAACTGAATAGTTTGCGCGAGAGACACTTCCAAAGTGGTAAAATGTGTCCATAAAAAAAAAATAAAGGTAAAATGTACCATGCAAACTTCCACCGAAAATTGGTTTAAACGAGATCTAGTAAGTAGTTTTTTTCAATACGTCATAAATCGTAAACCGCAATTTTTTTAACGGAACCCTTCATGCGCGAGTCTGACTCGCACTTGGCCGCTTTTTTCGTATTTCGGTAGCTCGCAGCCCTGCAATGTAATGCAAATAGCATAGGTACGAGTTATAATATTGCATCATGTAAATTGGCCTTTACACTAAAAAGCGTCTTTGTGTTTTCCCTGTCGTTATGTCAATTCACTCAGCGTTTTGATAACAAAACAAACAGAAGCAAACAAGTCGGTTTACTCGTACGGACGATATATAATTTTACGTGATAAGAAAACATTGTGCTGCCATACAAACTTTGGACCCCCATTTCACCCCCTTAGAGGGCGAAATTTAAAAAATTAGGAATCTCTAGAACCAGCGGTTTGGACTGTGCGTTCATATTTCGTGCGCGCAGCCGGCGTTCGGAACGGGACAATGAGTCACACTTTTTAGTGCGTGCAGCCAGCCGGCGTTCATCGATTTATAAGACGTTGTCACGTCAAAAATAACATTGAAATTAGATTTAGGTACATTGAAATTCAGAACAATAACAAAATTATTCGGCTCGGCAAAAAGCAAATTTAATTTAGCGCCGCGTTAGCCGCGTTTGGACCGCGTTCGATGTGTGTTTGAAGGGTAGTTTCAATAATAATAATAATAATAAAGTGGCGTAGGGATGTGACGGCCCCATCGCCCACTAGATTTCTGGTGCAATCAGTCAACGTAAGGCAGCTTGTGGCGGGCTGTTAGGGAGTAGCGACCCTACGTACCTGAGTGCTCCTGGGGGTGTCCTGTGGTAAGGCTGAGCCGATCGGGTGGTTGGTTGGACAGGCCCCCCACCTCTGGCTTGCCTTAACTGGCTGTCCAGAGTGGAGTCGCAAGAGCTGTTTCTCGAGGGTAGATGTGGACACCTAAGTGGCGAGTTGGCTATATGTTTAAAGTCCAGTGCCACCTCTCTACCCCCCCAGCCTCTCTGACTGGTGTTGCCCTTAGGCCATTTTTTAATGTCGCTATTAATAGGGGCCCATCTAGCAGTTGGCGAGTCACCGTCTGCCAGAGATAAAAAATGAGACAGTTTATTAGGCAGGCGTCCGATGTTTCACCCAATAGCCCAGCCACTAGTCCATCATTTTCACCCAATAACCCGTTTTCTTTAGATTCCATCAACCAGCAATAGTCCCTATACACCCCAGCGGGTGCTGTCTCTGTGTGCGTCCCATGACACGGGCAGGGACAGCATCCGCTCGGTGTACTCCTTGCATTTCATTAAATTGTCAAAAGGGCCTCTACGTGTTGGCTCTGTTGGTACTTTGTAGGTACCTAGCCCCACGCACGCCTCCCAAAGGTCCGGGACATCATTGTCCCGTGAGCGGGAAAGACATACATAATAATAATAACTTTATTACACAAAAAGACACTGTTACATAATAGGAAAGCGATATCTGGTGAGTCCCAAACTAGGCTGAGCCTGTATCTTGGAACTCATGGAGTTATCAGTTACATCTGTTATCTATAATTATAATGAGTAATGAGCCACAAGAGAGAAGTTGTGTTATAAAAAAGAAAGTTTATAAACTGTGACAAACATTATTTTAAAGTATTAAACCGAAAACTTAATAAATATATTTGTACTCAAAATTTTAAAAGTTCCTAGTAGGTAATTTATTTGTAAAACAGGTAGGCAAGCGAGTTTCTGTGTGATTGTGCGTGTATGTGTGTGTATGTGTGTATAAGTGTATGGATATTAGAGCGAGTAACATACCTACTAAATAAGTGTGAGACTCCTAGATACATGGTTGTAGGAGACTTTCAGTGTCAGCATATGACAGGGTAGTAAACCATTGTTTGATAGTGGATTTAAATTTGTAAACTGTGCATTCTTTTAGATTACAGGCTTTGCAGACGGCATTGTAGATAAACGGATGTGAGTGAAATGCAATACTTTCAATGCTTTACAACTTGCGCGGGCCCGAGCTCGATCCGCGTTCGCGCCGTTATCGCGACCAAAGTGTGGAGGCCTTTAATGTTTGTCTCCAACTTGTATCAACCTAGTTATAGATAACGTACGTGCTAACGCTACCGCAGTCTCCATGACGTGACGTATCTAAACTGTAATCATTGATCATAGATAAGTATAACCCGGTGACGCGATAACTGTTGAGTTACGATCACACAATGTTAATCTAATAAGAAATTTGTATTTATTGAGCGAGCGAAGTGAACGAAGATTCAGCTTGGGCCAAAATTCTTTCGTATGTCTGGATGTCCGGCTGTCCTCCTCTACAGGTTGCATTTCTCAACCGATTCTTGTGAAATTTTCTGAGCAGGTTCGTTGATTATATTGTTTTTTTATTGTCGATTCAATTTTCGGAACATTAAAAAAAAACAGACTCACGCGTGCTACAGCTCGCTTGAGCCACTAGCATAATTTATTAATTAGCTTTTGCCCGGGAGTTCGCCCGCGTATATTAATACTACGTCTGTACAAAATCTAACAGGAATCTTTATGTCCTATGGAAACTTCCACTCCCTTCACCGTTTAAACTTTGAGAGACAAATAATAAATAAATATTGAACTGATTATTTCTTTAAAAACATTATTATGTTTATTTCTAGCGATAAAAGGCTTAATCTTATTATTTTAAGTTTTTAGGTATGATTTCCGGGATATAAAATATCCCACGCCTTATCCAGGGTCTTAAACTACTTCTATACGAAATTCAATTTATCAGAATAAAAAGCTAAGTATATTATTATTAAGGATGTGAATATATCCCAATATATTTGGCAACTTTGGCAGCTACTAACTAAACAATGCTGACTGTATTCGAAATTTAATTTTGACAGACACTTACTTATTTTAACGTTCGTCTATAACAATACGCAGCGGCACGGAAATTAAACAGTGATTTTTAATAAAGATCCGAGTAAGTAGCGCGTTCAGGCTTTCTCCCATATTCAAGCGCGATTGAAGTCAACAGTCAAGGAAACATCAACCTTACCAATATAAATATAAAGACTATTTTAGACGAGTAAGGTGTCATACATTGCTTGGATGGAATGTTGTAATTAACATGATGGATCTGCTTACAAATATGGCCGTTTGTTATGATTTGTGGGCTGATTGAACGATTAACTTATGTTGATAATTTGTACGCTTGGTTGTAATAGGCTTTCCTAAGCTTTTTTAGGATACTATCAAACCAGTTTTAGAGCGGAACAAATGTTTTTATGGGAGTAACTACAATTTAAGGGCATAAGGATCGTATCGGAAAGAAAGTAGACAACTTTGGGCATCTCTAAAAACTGGTACGTACATAAAATCTGCATTTTTTTTTAAATAACGAACTACATCCTTTTCTTTTAATTGCAACAAAAAGCAATTACTACTTTTGTCAAACTGTCAACATGGGGCGAATTAGCTTACACGTTCGTAAAAATATTTTGGACGATTGGTGCAAAATAAAAGGTATGACGATTAGAAAACTGGTTAAAAAGTACGAGTTGAGTCCCGCGGGCGTGCACAAGATAATAAATAAATTTGGTGACTTCTGTACTCTCCAAGATTTGCCTAAATCTGGAAGAAAACCGGGGACAACCGACTTGGCATGAGAAAAGAAAGTCGTAAGAATGTTTAAACAAAATCCGCCCTTTCAATTCGAGATGCGGCAAAAAGAGCCAAAACTTTTTCGGCTATGATACAAAGAATCAAACTAAGATGCAACCTAAAAACCTATAAAAAACTAAAACAACCAAAACGAGATGAGAATCAAACAATAGCTATCAGAAAACTGGCAAGGAAATTATACGACCGTATATTGACCAAGAAAAATCAGTGCATTATAATGGATGACGAGACCTATTGCAAATTGGACTTTAAAGCCTTACCAGGACCTCAATTTATTACGGTGCCGGTTTATAGAAGGTTACTCGAAAACATAAGGCCATCAACATTGAGAAATTCGGCAAAAAAGTATTAGTGTGGCAAGCGATTTTTCAATGCGGTATGCGATCGCAGAGATCGCGGACAGAAAATATTACTACCACTAATAAAAAAGCACAGGAGTAGCACTTTATTTTGGCCATACTTGGCTTCTTGTCATTACTCTAAAACAACGAAGGAATGGTATAAAGCCGATAAGGTAGAATTATGTAGTGGATAAGGAGATGATTCCTCCCAATTGCCCAGAAGTTCACCCAATTGAGCGATATTGGTCTATCATGAAACGACACCTCTAAAAAAACGTCAAAGCTGCCACCTCAGTTGAAAACTTTAAAAAAAAGTGGATCAGGGCATCATCAAATGTGTCAAAAGTGATCGTCCAGAATTGAATGAGACACATCAAAAAGAAAGTTAAGTTGCAGGCAAAATATATAAAATACGACGAATTCATTCAAAACAGTTCTTTATAAAGACCTTATTTTTCAGTTTCTTTTTGTTTCATTATCAGTTTTCAAACAGAATAAAAATAATACCATTTTGAAGTTGTCTACTTTCTTTCCGACACGGTCCTTACATAGACAAAAAATAGAGTCAAAGACGGACCTCGCTGGCGACTGAAACGGTTCATAGTATAGTAGGTAATTGCCATAAAAGTATGACGTCACGGTTTTCTATTTGTATGGAAAATCAAGTAAATTCCAGTTTTGGTCGTGAAATACTGCGTTTAGATGCAGTTAAGAGTAAAAATATGGGTGCATACAATACAACTTACTCATAATTATTCACTACATCGTACAGTTAAAACCTTAAAACCAAGAATTCGCCTCCACCTATTATGTAGGTTCATCTAAGGTGGAGTCTTGATATCTCAACTAGGTATATCTGTCTATCATCACTATCCTAGAGGGAATTATTAAATTTAGTGCAATTACCAGACCGATATACCTAGTTGCAATCACAAGACTCCAACCTTATGTAGTTTGGGTCCAAATTGTACAATCGCCTGCGTTCGCGGTGTTTCCACCCTTAGGGCGATACTCACCTTAATAACATCTCGCGTTATTGACCAAGTGAGCGAAGCGGATTCAACTTGAACCAAAATACTTTTGTATGCCCGAATGTCCTGCCGGCGGTTCTCCTCTACAGGTCGCATGTCTCAACAGATTCTCGTCAAATTCGGGAACATTACGCAAAACTCTTCGTAGGTGGCGACACTAGCAGCGTTGACATTGTATCTCGTTCCCACTTGCGGTATTGTCTATGCAAGCATCCTTGTCACTCATTTGACAATCAATTGTGCATGCGTGTGTGAATCCCTATATTCCTATACTGTTTTACTATTAGTGGTAGTGCTGCCTCTGGCGGCAGAACATTGCAGTAATGTTCCCTATTATACCGATTTTTTTTGACGATTCTTTTTATGAAATTATTAAAAGGTTCTCGAGTCCTATAGTTCACAGAGCTACTCTTAGTTTGTAAGAGGGGCAGAGTTTAGCTCGTAGCAGGAACAACGCAAAATGTTCTAAAGCGGAACACTGCCAACGCTGCCGATTGTAATTTGTACCTATCTCCCAAACCTCATAATTTAATTTTTGCCAACACGGCTCGATAGCGATCAAGCCTTCGGCATCCAATCTTACAGAACCACAGATGTATGAATATAAGGAGATCGGACAAGCCGGCCGATTTGTATTGAGTACGCCTGTCGCAAGTACAATAACCGACACAACGCCCAAGTAATTGGCAAGACAAAGCTCGCACACATCTAAAACACACACACTTGTATACCTACGCACTTATTGGACAATACTTGCGCATTTTGGGAAAAAACGTAATATTCTCTGCGATCAGCACGCGTGCACAGTATGGCAGAGTATGCCCATTGAGCATACAGCTGCGAAACGGCCGCCGACGGCTTGTCCTCTCTCTAGTATTCTATGCTCTGAGTACAAAACCGATCACTGCTCCCATACGTTTCCACCGCGTTAATGATAGCCACTTTCCCCGGCTACGCCCTAATTGATGCTCGAACGGTGATAGATGGGTGACTCGACTATTAGCACTAGCCATTCACAACCCGGTGAGACTCGCCGCACTACTCGTCCATAACCATATGATAAGTAATAGTACTACGTACCATAACTTGCTAGCTATAGCATTTATGTAAGTATAATATTTTGAACATAGCTTCGAAATTCTTAACAGCAATAGGAAATGGATAAAAAAATTTAGAAGTGCCTGATATTTTTTTTGGTGACTGGAATAACCTTCCTTAGCATCAGAAAAAAAAATCCGGTCAAGTACGAGTCTGACTCGCGCACCGAGGGTTCCGTAAAAACTTTTACACCATACCCGTCATGTCAGGACCCCATTCATTCTTGAACAATCTTAAACAGCTCATAGTAGAAATTACCGTTGCAAAGCGCCTTCTGCATTTTGGTGCTAACAACTGACAACCTAGTATGTTTGTTTATCAGCGATAGCTTTTTATCACGAGTACCTATTTCGATTATTTATTTTTTATTTGAAAGAAAGGACTTTAACGATAATCTAATAGGAATTTGAAGACATAAAATGTCATACAATAGTAAGTAAATTACAAATTTAATTAAGAAATTATTTTTGATAAATAAAAAAAAATAAGCTAGATAGAGATATTGTTTTATTAAAACACGTTATTTTTTTCAAGCACGTGTCTGAAGTTCACACACAGACTCTGAACCCTTTTAACAGTTGTTCTAAATTTTAAATTGATAGCTTAAGTAGTTCCTGAGATACTTAACGTTGTGACAGACGGACAGACGGACACACGGACAGACGGACAGAGTCGCACCATAAGGGTTCCTTTTTTACCTTTTTGGTACGGAACCATAGAAAGGGGGTAGGGGTCGGGTTGAATAAAGTTTAAAAGTCATATTGTTGATAGGCAATCGTGGATTCCTCATACTCATTGTAAATACACATAATTGTAAATAGTCATACAAATGTATAAATATGCGCATGACGTTTTGAACCATAATGTTTAAGAACATAATGTGTATTGCGCATAAATTTGTGGTGCATAAAATTTTTGAAGCATACTTTATCATCATCCTCCTAGCGTTATTATTTCCGGTTGTGCCCCTAAAGGAGCCCGCTTTGACACCTAATCCCAAGATTTGGCATAGGCACTAGTTACGAAAGCGGCTGCCATCCGACCTTCCAACCCAGAGGGAAAACTAGACTTTATTGGGATTATACCGGTTGAAGCATACTTTATAATGGACATAAATGGTTGCAAATAAAACTATTTAACCATACTGTACGCATAAACTGCAATACGCATAAGCTTATGTTCTCTTTTATGTTGGGTCACAGTTCTAGGTCAGAGTATAGCAAAGGGCAGTCAATATAAAAGTTCAAAAATAAGTTTTAATAACAAGTTTTTCCGCTCTTTTATAAAAAAAAACCAAGAAAACGAAAGCGGGAGCGAAGCTCCCGCGTTCGTTTTCTTGGTTTTTTTCTTTTCTTTTTTTCTAACCTATCCGCGATCCGAGTCGGTTTTGCCACTAAGTCCCTGTTCCCTGGCTTGCAATCGAAGACGTCAAAAGTTCTTATTCCCTTTTAATAAAGACTTTTGACGTCTTCGTTTGCGTAGCTACTTTGAATGCTGACTGTACCACTGGGTTTTACAAAAACTTGTGTACTTGTTGATACTGAGCAGTAACTTTTCGGTGAAGGAAAACATTGTGAGGAAACCGGTTAATCCCAACGAGATTTTTTCAAAATTAGTTTTCTCTGTCTCTGGGTTGGAGTTGCTTTCGTAAAACTAGTGCCTACGTCAAGTCTTGGGATTAAGTGTCAACGCAGACCCCGTCCTCCTGTAGGATACAACCTGAAAAAGAGGATAATGACCCTTCCTTGTCGTAGTGTTTGTTTGTTTTGTTGGTTCCCCCCGGAGACGCGTGTAGGAGTGCACACTCGTGCGTTTAAAAAAAATGCACATTGAACTTTTTTTCCATTCCATTTTTTTATTAGTCTTACTCATACAAGAATAAGCGATCCTTATACAAAAATATTACATTCATCCATTTGTCGCAGCGCAAACGGCGCGACACGGCACGTCGGTGGACACCAATCTTTACACTGGTTCCTCTGAGGCGAGTGATCGGTTAGCGATGTGAATACACTTATCATTATTACGGTGTATGGAGCAGGCCATTTCTTTTTTTAATGCCTCGATAATGGCAAACAATCTAATGGCCCGCCTGGAGGTACTATCGCCCAAGGGTACGGTACACTCTAGGGTCATTTTTCGAATGCACTGTATGTTTGTGCAGACGATTTTGTTGAGAAAGTGTGAAGCCGTACCCTTGGGCGATAGTACACACAGTATCAATTATGGGATGTATTGAAACTTCTTGGGTGTCATGGTCGTGGCTGACTTTCGGTATAAGCACAGAATAATAGTACTACCTTTTTTTTTTTTTTAATTTATTTATATATATAATTATTTTACAATACATGGCCAGACAGCGGACAAAACCCAGCAGGGTTTAACTGCCACTGCATTCACTCAATTAATATTTAGTTTATACATAGGATAACAAGCTTATAAAAATAAAGCGCACACGGCGATTGCCTACACAAAATGCGACATTATGACGTGATATGCTGTGAAGCACTTGGGAGCACGCTGGAGACGTGCATACCGTTTCTTATCCTATTGCCGCGGCTTAGGGTCCAAAAACTGCATACACGTCTACGGCGGCAACAGTAATTTAGATTAGCTATTTCATTAATTATTACTATCAGGTTTGGGATATACAAGCAGATTTCATTATACGTTTACAATGTTGCGGTTTATCACATATATTTGTGAGTACATCAGATGGTAAGTCATTCAGGATACTAGGTAACAAATATTCCCATCTTCGTTTACCATAGACATTGGTACATTTTGGTAACACATATAGTGGTAGATATACTAATTTTCTGAGTCTTAGTGGTCTAGTAGTTTTAGTTAATTTCTCTAAATTATCGAGTTCTTCAGCAATAATTAAAATTTTGAATCTATTGTATATACTAATGACATTGCAGTATCTCAATATTTCCTTATCTTGTTGGCTAAACTTTTTTCTAACTGACTTTGGTACTAATGCTTTCAATAGGCTTAACTGTAATTTGTAAATTTTATCAATATATGTGTGATAAGTTCTGCCGTAGCTAGTTAGTCCATAGTCAATAACAGACTGTGCTAGGGATAAATATAGCATTCTAAGAGTACTGTATGGAACTTTAAATTTTAACAATGATAGTTTCGAGAGTATGGACCTTAATTTGTTGCAGACATAAGTTATATGAGGTCCCCAATTAAATTTAGAGTCTATGATCAGGCCGAGGTAAGTATGTTCCGTGGCTAGTTCTAAGGGTTCACAATTGCATACAGTTTTTGTATTTTTATTATTATCATGCAAACATTGGTGACAATGCGCTAGAATGTTAGGGTTAGGGGTCTTCGTTAGGTGAGTAGAATGGATATGCATAAGTTTAGTTTTGGAGTAATTTATAACAAGGCCTACGTCATGGGCCCATTTACATAAAGAGTCGAAGTTTGATTGCATTAGGGTTGAAGCCTTTTGCACATCCTTGTCCGCCGCCAGGAGGCAGGTGTCATCTGCAAATTGATACACTGAGCCGCTGTCAAATATGTTACACATATCGTTTACGTACAATAAGTACTCGGTTGGACCGATTATAGAACCTTGGGCCGTGCCTTCCTCGGTTGGGAGCATGTCACTGAATGTATTATTTACTTTAACTGTTGTAAAACGATTTAGATGATAGTGTTTAAAAAGATCAAGGTTGGGGCCTCGTATACCACTTTGCAGGAGTTTAGAAAACAGTATGTCATATCTTAGAGTATCAAAAGCCTTACTGAAATCAATAAAAATAGCAAGTACGTGTTTTTTTATCATTTAGGTATTGATTGACTTCGTTAGTGAATTTACTCAGTAGCTGGGAGGTGTTTTTTTCTCTTTGAAAGCCGTACTGCTTGTTATGAATTACATTGTTTTTAGTAAGGTATTTATTAATTTCAAGACCGAGGTATTTTTCTATTATTTTATCAATACATGGTAAAATTGTAATGGGCCTGTAATTGTTGACATCATTGTAAGAGCCTTTTTTATGAACGGGTCGAATTATTCCTATTTTTAATTTCTCGGGATAAATAGATTTGTTAATACATGTATTAATCAAATGTGTTAAAACAGGTGTTATTTCAGCGTTGACGTATTTGATATCAGACGGGCGAATTTTATCAACGCCTGGACTTTTTTTGTCATTGAGATGTTTAATTATGGAGGACACTACGTCATTTCTGGCCTTAGACCATCTCATTGACAAATCAATGTCCTGTGTATATGTTTTTTCGTCCAATAATTTATAGTTACAGTAAGTACATATATTTTTGACATTGTTTCGAAATCCTACAGCAAGGTTATTAGCAAGTTCTCCGGGTGATATCTTTTTAAAGCTAGAAGTAATAATATCGTCAATTGATTTTGTTATTTTACCGCATAGTCTATTAATAATTTGCCATATTTTTCTTGACCTATACGTACAGAAGGTTATCTGTTAACAAATCCCCTGTTTAGGTATGCCGAACGAGCCAAAACGTGGCCATCCCTTTCTATCGCATGCAAGTCATGCAACGCGCTGCGATAGATCGCGTGCGTGCCGTAGCAGCGCTTAAATACCCCCTGGGGCCGATAGGCTGACAATGCTGACATGTACTATCGCCCAAGGGTACGGGTTCACACTTTCTCAACAAAATCGTCTGCACACGCATACAGTGCATTCGAAAAATGACCCTAGATGTGTGTACCCGTACCCTTGGGCGATAGTACTTGTAGCGGCGAGACCAAACCAAAGGATTCGTTGTGATCTCTCAACGCACTCTCGTTGTATTTAAATACTGTTTAATCCGGGTCTAACGCGATATTTATTTACCTTTATTTCTGACGTTTCGACACGCGTTGCACCGGTCATGGTCATATTGTAAACCCATATCTCTGTTGACAACTTGCTGGGACGACAGTTATCTGCGACCATGACCGGTGCAACCCGTGTCGAAACGTCAGAAATAAAGGTAAATAAATATCGCGTTAGACCCGCATTAAACAGTATTTAAATATGTGTACTAAGCGCGAGAGTTTAAAGTGTTATATTGCATTCTCGTTGGTCGATATACAGCATGCAGGTGATCCCCGCAGAGGGGATAACGACTAATGCAATGTCATCAGTCCATACCACAGTCATTCTACCGCTTTATCGCTTGCGACTTGTGAGTATTCCTCGCATAATGACTCCGTGGCCATGGTGACTATGACTAAGTTCTTCTTTAAGAATGAATTCTGTTGAGGAGTTTTAGTCCAAATATTTTTGCAAAAGTAAGCCAATTAAGCGTTTTTCCCGCTGGATGCGATCACTTTGGCACTCTCTGGCCTATGTCCGCAGTGGTCTTTCAGCTGATTTGATGATGATTAAGCCATACAATTACAGGCTGAGTTTATTGTTATAGTACGACCAACGTCAAGCAAGAATTAACTAACACTTACACTTGAAATAACCTTTCTAATTGCCAATTTCCGTATAGTAAAGAATGTAGGAAACGTCTTTATCCATTAAACGCTGTAATAACAAGCTATAAAACGGGTCGTAGTACTTTGTAGCCATTATATTCGCAAGTTAATATATTCTTAAGACACCAAATTTCCTATTATGATGATGATAAAAGTAGTATACGTTTTCCTTGACATAGCTCTATCGATGTTGATTGATTCAAGATAAATAAGGGACTGATTTAATGCGAGGTTGTAAGAAATATATCTCCTTGTACCACATTCTGCGTTAGTTGTGATAATCCTTGAGTATTTTATTTGTTACTGAGTTTCAAATATACTATCTTTATTTTATAATTATAGTTTACTCTTTAATGGACCAAAACAAAAGTAATCCATAATTCAAGCATATTGCGATTCATCATCATCATCATATCAGCCGAAAGACGTCCACTGCTGGACATAGACCTCCCCCAAAGAGTGGATATTGCCATTGCGTAGACCTAAAAAAATACAGCAAATTTCACCCAAATCTGTTCAGCACCCAACTGAACACGAAACGGAACCACAGCCAAGCCCTTAAATTAATTTAATTTACTGACTCTGCCGGATGCGGGTGGCACAGGACCGGTCATTTTGGCACTCTTTGGGGGAGGCCTATGTCCAGCAGTGGACATCTTTCGGCTGATATGATGATGAATGGCTCTAATGAATAGGGTATAACAACGACGCATTTGATAGGAACTTAGTCACAAACTGCGTCACGCAGTGGTTCCTAACCTAACCTTTTCAAGATCGTTACCCCCGTAGCCTATTAGCCTCAGCTTTCTGTGCCTTGCTGTGGCTTCATGCTGAGTGGGGATCCTATTTAACGTCCTAGTATTTAAGTCTTTTATTTTGCTTGTTCTTTTTATTGTGTAATTTTGTGACGTTAAATAAATGTATTTTCTTTCTTTCATTCTTTCTATTAAGGAACAGATTTTACCCCCAATTTATATAACCGCTAATCGCTAAAACCTCAAGTCTATTCATCCATTTTGTGATACCTAATCGCTTACCCCCGAAGAATAGCTGTTTTACCCCCATGGGGGTAACTACCGCCAGGTTGGGAACCGATGTCCTAACGTTTTTGCCGGTTCTATCGTAAAGGAGCCTGGGGACCCTTTTGGCACCTAATCCGAATATTTGGCTTAGAAGAGATACAACTTTGTGGGTTAGCACGGTAGCATAGTCGTGCAACGGTCATGCATCTTTCATACCTCTGTGACGCTGGAAGCACAGAGATAGTCGTGATTTTATTAAGATTAAGTACGTTTTTATTGAAGACTAGCTGTTGCCCGCGACTTCGTTCGCGTATAACACGTTATCGTCTAAATGTTTGTTGAAGGAATGAATTTAAAAAAAACATTGAAATTAATGTTGTGCCTAGTCTTTTAGAAAACAATCTAAATCCGAAATTACAAATCTCTTACTTTCAAAATGTCTTGCTCTCTATACAAACTAAGAACCCTCTCTGAACCCTCATAGTAAACAGTCTGAAACTGTAGTTACAAATTTCTTACTTAAAAAATGTCTTGCTCTCTATACAAAGTTCGAACCCCCTTTTAACCTTCTTAGGCGATGAATTAAAAAAACGCTGAAATAAGTTTTGTAGTATTTTAGCAAACAGTCTAAAACCGAAGTTACAAATCCCTTACTTTAAAAATAGCTTGCTTTCCATACAAACTTTGAACACCCTTATAATCCCCTTTAGGGGATATATTTCAAAAAATGCTAAAATAAGTTTAGTAGTCTAAACAGGCTAAGATCGAAGTTACAAATATCATACTTTAAAATTTTCTTACTCTCCATACAAACTTTGAACGCTTTTCAGGGAAAAATTAAAAATAAAACACTCGGTTTTTTTATTGTAATAGGTAAGTATTTTTTCTACAAACTATCAAGTCTCTAGCTAAAAAAAAGTGTTTCCCATACGAACCTTGCACCCCTTTTTAACCCCTTAAGAAGTGAAATTTTCCAAAACGCAGGCAGTAGGTATTTTTTTGTATTTTAATAAGTAGGTACTTAATCTTTCTACACAGTTTCAAGTTTCTACCTAAAAAAAGTTTTCCTATACAAACTTTGCACCTCTTTATCCCCCTCTTTTAGCGGGTGGAAATTTTCAAACCACTGAAAGTAATTTACCTATATATTTGTATTCTAATAAATAATCTTTCTACACAATTTCAAAAAAAAAAGTTTCCTCGATACAAATTTTCACCCGTTTTAATCACCCTTAGGGGTGGAATTTTCCAAAACGCTGAAAGTTTTATTGTAATAAGTAGACTTTCAACAAAGATTTGTCGCTTGCTAAAAAAAATATATTTTATACACCCCTTAGGGGTGGACTTTTCTAAAACGCTGAAAGTATTCTACTTTATTTTATTATGTAATCTTTTTAAAAAGGTTTGATATTCTAGCTCAAAAAATCCCCTTTACCAACATTGTACCCCATTTTCATACCATTTTCCAAAACGCTGTTTTTTTTTTATTTGTATTGTAATAAGTAATCTTTCTACAAGCTTCTATCTCAAAAAGAAGTTTTGCTCATACAAACTTTGCAAACCTTTTTAACCCCCTAAGAGGCTGAATTTTCCAAAACGCTGACAGTACTTTATTTGTATTCTAATAAGTAAGCTTTCTACAACGTATTGAGTTTCTTGCTAAAATATTAAAGTTTCCCCCATACAAAATATGCACCCCTATTTGACCCCTTTAGGGGTAGAATTTCCACAAATCCCTTCTTATCTACGTATCTACTTCTTGCCTACGTTGTAAAAGGTAGTTCTGGTGTAAATTTCAACTCTCTAGCCCCAGTAGTTTCGGCTGTGCATTGATGAGTGAGTGGGTGAGTCAGTCAGGACATAGGCATTTATATGTAGGTATAGATAGATAGAAGATGACGGAAATCCCATTCAAATATCTCAAAACCGTTTTAATGTCGCTTGTTAGAGTGAGAAAACGATCGGGGACTGTGACGTCAAGATCCTCGAGCGTCATAGTAAAAAACAATCGTTTCAGGTGGGTTTTGTGGAAAAGGGACAGAACATCAAATTTTGGAACTTAGTGTTTACCTATACATATAACCTCTTCCGTTGATTTTTTCTCTATTATCCTTTTTTCGAGAAAATACATTATGATTATTTTATTTAGTGTCGACCTACAGCCGGGTCCGCTGCACCAATGTTTTCCATGTTTTAAAACATCTAACATGTTTTCCGTCAGGTTCGGCAAACAAATAGGGTTTTGTTTTGATTGGCAAAACATGTTTGACGTTTAAAACCACGAAAACATGGCGCAGCGGACGCGGCTTACGGGGTGTAGTTTCGATTCCTGAGCTATAACCACGTACTTCGGAATTCGAAAATATTCGGGTATCTCTATCTCTATCGCACTAACAATACTCGAGTGACCGGGATGCAGTTATACGAACTTCGAGTTTCGGTTTTCGTGGTAGCGCCGCAGGCACTTTGGCAGAATGCGCAAAGAGCAATGGCATATTGCAATTAAAAAAAAACAAATTCGTGTTAATTATATTGTTCAAATTTGTTGAAAATTTTAATTGAAATCACGCCATAATGCGACATTTGCGCATATAAGTTCTCATATCACAATCGAATATTTTTTTATGGTTTAACTTTTGGCATGTGTATCGTAAAGATCTATCGTAGACTGGATTTAAATTATTAATAAGTGAAAGGCAAAGCGAATCCGCCATTTTGACGAAAATTTGACGTTTCTTATAGCTGACAGTTGGAGCAGCGTTTGATTTCAATAAAAATAAATGAAAAATCTAATGAAGTCGTATATTTCGGAAAATTAATTAATTGTCGCAGTCGGATAAAAACTATCCTAAGTTGCAGCTAGAATAATAATGTACCTATATAAAATGTTTCATATTTTTCCGTTCATGGGATGCTGAGAACATTCGTACCACGCAAAGCTTAGTTTCAAACTGGCTGATTCTTTTTTTAATTTAGAGATTTATTATAAGTGGAGATTAAGGTGCTCAGCCAGCGGTGAGGTTCTTATCTCGGGCGGGCGCAAGTGAGCGTAACGCGTATCATGGTTTATTTTAACAAGCGGAACTCAGTAGCTTTGTGGTTTTGTTCAAAGTTGTAGGACTTGTAGGTCAGATATACCTACTCTTTTAAAAGACGTGTCGTCAATAAATCGCAGAGATACCTGTATTGCATCAATGAATAATAAATAATAATAAATAAATAAATATTAGGCGACAATCTTACACAAATCGACGTAGTCCCATATAGTAAGCTCAATAAGGCTTGTGTTATGGGTACTAGAAGACGATATATTTAATATATATAAATACTCAGGTAAATACATAAAAATCCAAGACTCAGAAACAAATATTCATGCTCATCACACAAATATTTGCCCTTACCGGGATTCGAACCCCGGACCTTCTGCATCACCCACTAGGCTAACCAATCGTCGAACTGCAAAGAATGAATTTCTAAAACCCGTAGAACATTTTAACGGCTCACAGAATTATACTTTCACGATTTTCGTGTAAAGACTCTTTTTTTGAAAAACGAACAGTTTTTTCCAGTTTCTTCCCAATGTTATGATGCCTTACTCGAAAATAATCGTACGACCGTCAGTTTTATCTCCGATAATATTCGTCAGGCTTTCTATTTTCAGCATTGTTGCGATTATCAGCCACGTTCTATTTCCTCCAAGTTCTTCAAAAGTGAAGAGTAAGGCCAGAGCCAAACGGGCTCCGCACGGGCGCATTCGAAACCTCATCGAGTCTTGGCTCTGATCTGATTGGCAAGCACGACCTATTTTAATCTACTTATTATGGTTTAAACTTTCTACATGAGATAAATTGTCAAATTAAGTAGGTAAGATAAGTGTGGATTGAACCAACCTAGACTATACATTATTTCAAGTTTATCCTCACCCACGATACGATTATACGTCATTTACGTAGGTGGAAGTCTAGGTTGGTCCTAAAATCAGATTAAATACAAATAATAAGAGTGATTAAAAACCTATTAATACAAAGCGAATGACATAAAGAGCGATAAAGAAAAATACCAAACGTCAGTAAAGCACTCGCGATAATCAATGACGAACAATCAAAACAATACACAATCTGACAATGGCGGTGGAGTCAGCGTTTACTTTGTTGTGAGCGCGAGCGCACACGGCTGAGCTGAAACACGTCTGGAGTCGCCTACGTTTATCCGTCGCTTCCGATTTTAATCTGTTTCACCAACTCGCTTCCACGCTTGCTGGCTGGGTTAACGTTTCATAAACATAAATAAAATGCGGTTGAGATGGGAATAGGCCGTGGCGGCACACACAATGTTTTTCATCACATTACCCTGATTAGCGATTAGGTACTTAACATACCCACTCACCACATGTACTATTTAACACCTTTATTCATACCTACAACTTAACGTTTCCTGTTAACTAAATAAGATGTGTTTGGTCCCTTTCTCACAAACAGAAATGTCAAAGTGACAAACGACTTTTACCGGCATTTTAGCTAAGCTTAGATGGGCGTTTATGAAGGGCATAAATCTTCTTCATCTTATTGGTCTTAGTGGGAACTGTTTAGGACTTGTATGCATCATGTTCTTAGTAGGTACCTATATAATTAATTCTGTATTTCTTATCCTCTGTACATCTATGTCAGTTTTTTCTCCAAATAAAATAAAATTAATATGTTCTTTGTTGCGCAGGAGTGGTCTCCTGACGGCGTTCCTAGCGCTGTCTCTGCTGTGCCTCGCGTGCGGGAACAGTGCAGCAGTATTGGCTGCCACCGGGCTGCAGCGGGCCTCTTCCCGCGCGCTGCCTCCTACCGGGCCTCATGCTAGTTTCCAGGTAACATAACTAATGTACCATATAAGTATATATATATAATATATGCTGGATGCGGATGGTGCAGCAACGGTTATTTTGGCACTCTTTGGGGGAGGCCTATGTCCAGCAGTGGACGTCTTTCGGCTGATATGATGATGATGATAATAACTAATATAAGGTTGGGCCGTTGAGCAAGAAGGTCCTGCCCGTCGGGTGGTCTCATACACGTACTGGCGTCCACCCCCGGGCAGCCACCATTGCCAGCTACCAGTTAAATCCCCAAGGCTGCTGGAAAACACCAAGATATATTTTATCCAAGTTAGAGTCGTTATTATTAGTGGTTTGAATTCCGGTAACGGCAACCATTTTTCTCTTTAAGCATGTATTTATCTACTTATACAGGTGTTTCGTCGTCTATTACCCATACATAACCCATAATTCTCATGACACAAGCCTCATTGAGCTTACTGTGTAACATTCTCCCGTTATATACTATATTTGTTTTGATATTTTTATATCATTGATCTGTAAGTAAATGTAATTGTAAATGTATTTATTAAACATCCGTCACCGGGACCATTTTGTGACTTTCGGGAAACCCCTGCAGCTCACACACACTATTTCCTTCCTCAGAAGTCTTACTCCAAATACTTTTGTCATACCATAACTTCACACCATTCTAAAGTTACAACACTGAATAGCAGCTACAATGCTTCAATTTGTCACGAGACATCTCCAAAGCGGAGCAGATTCTCAAGTTTTATTAGGGTCATCAGTCAGTTCCACCCACTGGCCCAGTTGTCGATCGGTCGTTGGCTTTAGTAACGTGTAACCCTCGGTAACCGATTATCCATGCACCAGTAACGAGTTAAGCAACACCGGGGCGCGGCATAGTGTAGTGAATCTTGCGATGACATGTTCGTGTGTAATTACGGTTGGCCAACCGGTAAATTGGCATATAATTTTGCGAGATATGGGACCACACTCGAAAGTGTTATTGCGTTTTCAGCACACTACATGTAACTTACGATGCGATTTGTCGCACCAACTTGCTATGTTTAGAAATATTAGAATGAAAGGTCATGTTTTGCCTCATTTCAATTTCAACTATAGCAAGTGGTTGTGATAAATCGCTAGGTGTGTTCCTTTACATAATTATGTTGTTTATCAGAATTCTTACTAACATGCAATCCTAATTCATGTATTTAAGGATAGGAGTGAAGGGAGATAAAGTCCTCCAAAAGTAGATACAAAACCCAAAGACACGCATGTCAGTACGTGTATAGATTCTTTGAAACATCTTGCCTACTGTAATAAATAATCATCGTCATTTACTAGTTTTACCCTGTTTTTTTCGATCGTGTTCGTCTAATCTCAAGCTATTATTCCGGTCCAAGGTAGTGTCGATACAAATTAAATATTAGTACCTATTCAAAAACCTTAGGTTATTGCAGTGTTAGACATTCCACACATAATACGTGTCCATTAACAGTTTACAAAATATGTATGCAAAATTTAACCATCTAGCAAAATAAAGCGCATTACCATTCTAGAGCATTTTCAAAGATATACCGGGAAGTGGTGTTTAATATTCAAGCTATTGCATCAGGCGGTTCTGCCCGGCAGAGCGCGGTGTGACCGAATTGGAACGGCTAATTACCATATAGCTAGTGACATTATAAATTAGACCCTGTTTTGTTACTCTAATCAATTTGCGTTTGCAAATTGGACCGTAGAGGATGGACGATAGAAAAATTAAACTTAATTTATAATAATTAACAACTTAGAAAAGTTGAAAAAAGCCCCGAAATTTTCATTTCAAAGTTCAATATCTCAAAATCGGCTGAACCGATTTTGTTGAAACGTAGCTAAGAACCATTACCAACCTCCGTATCAAACTACAAATCTATAATATTTGATCATATGTACAGTCAGGTATACAGACAAAATAAAAAATAAAAATAAAATAAAAATAAAAATTGTTTAATTCAGACCTAGATCCATAATAGTGTTAGTAACAAAAATGGGGCTTACAAGACTATATTAGTATTAGTATTACACGATTGAGAGAACGAGAGACAAACCTGACCCCCAAATACAAGTAAGCATCTACGCAGACTGACGGTACGCCCGTCATCGCCATCGACTGCAACAAGATTTGCATAATGATCTGCGCGTGCGACTCGCGATATCAGATCGATGACAGTTCTGCTCCGTTTACTTACAGATTGACAGACGTTGCGGCTCATTGGTTTGGTAACAATTAAACATTTGTTCTGATTAGGTATGACTTAAGACATTGTGGCCAATGGCCATAATGTTTATATACTACGTGTTCATGACAATTTCCGTTAATTGCACGGGGGCATAGCTTAGATCAAATAAAGTTAATTTCTCCAAGACAGTAGTATCTTAACTCTTACTGTTATCAAGATATGTTTAAATTAATCAGTTTTGCAGACTTAACCAGTGTAAATGGCACTTAACTGTGACGTCATAACAGCTTTTTAAATTTTGTAAGATTCCTATAAACTACAAGAAGGTTTACAAAGTGAGTTCGTTCGTTATTACATATTTTTTACATACATATTTTTTATTTCAATAGTTTCAAGATACTTGCACAATAAGACAATAACCGTTAATGCTACATTCAATTAATTTGTACAAAAATCCAAAAAAAAAATAGTTTTTTTTTAACAAATAATTATGCTAATTTGTTTCTGTGAATGTACTCTGCAATATGCCGAAGTTAACGGAAATTCCCGGGGACACCGTGTATATTGCTATTTCCCTTATGTTGTCATTCTCTCGCACTATATGTGTGTAAATCTCTTGTTGTGCTGTCTTCCTTTCCGTCACCAAATGGACTCGGCGGAAATGCTGCTGCGCCTGGTGCTGAGCCGGGTCCATTTCGTGACACGGCCTAGGCCGTATATTTTTTGTCTTTTTACCCGGTAGCCGATAGAGAGGAGGGTTATGTTTTAAATTTTGCATTTATTTAATTGAATTTTAATGTCTGTAATCCTTCCTGTATGTTGTTGTCTGTGTGCCTTCGACACTCGTGGGTCATTGTCAGTCACAAAAACAAAAATCATCTTTCCGGTGGTCAATATAATATGTTTTTATCACATAGAATTATTAGAAGGGGCAACGCCGTTAATGTGGATTCAGTGATCAACCAAAAATTAGGCTTTATAGCCCTTAACTTTGGCAATGTCCACCGAAGAGACGCGAACCTAAATCTGACAATGACCCTCGTCCGTCGTTTGTCATTCTCCCAAAAAATAATTATTATAGGTGGATGCCGCATGGAAGTCTTTTATATATCGTGCCTCCATACAAACTTCCGCCCCATATCCCCCCCTTAGATGATGTGATTTCTGGGATAATAAAATCTTACGTGTCTGTCCGACATTCGGTAGATGTCCGGCTGTTCTCCTCTACCTGCAGGTCGCATTTCTCAACTGATTCTCGAGAAATTTTCTAAGCAGGTTCGATAATTAGGTATAAGTACTTATTGTTTCTTGTTTGACAATTTAGTTTTTGGATTTTATTCATAGAATTTTTTTTTTGAAGACAGACTTGCGAGGTTTATGTCTCACAGAGCCACTAGTACTCATATTATATGTATGTGTATGTAACTTTGTAAGTTTATAAGATTGTATGTTTTGAGTACCTAATCACCGGAACCAATTATACGATTTCAAAAATTCTTTGTGTGGGCTTACGGTCTATATGAAGCATCCACCATCCACCACCATATCAGCCGAAAGACGTCCACTGCTGGACATAGGCCTCCCCCAAAGAGTACCACAATGGCCGGTCCTGCGCCACCCGCATCCAGCGGATTCTGGATGGTTTTATAGACTATATTTTATCCCTCGAGTTTGCTTGCGTTCTTTGCAGCTAGCCAGCGGAGCCGCGTGGGAAGCTAGTGTTAGTATATAGATGAAACTTGTAGGTCAGAAGGCTGGTGCCTGGTGACACAAGACAGCTTTGACAGCGGTTCACCGCCTGCCCTTGGAGTGTCCTAAACATTTAGTTCCATGTCGATAGACTTGTTTTTTCTGTGACTTGGATGTCTAGCAAAGTAGACTTAATTATAGTTGATGCATGCAAATTAGTGACATATAGATAGTAGGTATCAGATTGTACATTTTTGCACTCCAGGGCCCCAAGATACAGGCTCAGCCTAGTTTGGGGTCCCCCGGATGTCTCTGTTTTTTTATATTTTTTATAAAACATTTTAGAAAGAAAAAAAAAAATTTTTTGAACATGGAATTGGCCAATATAATAATGTTGTATTATTTTGGAGAACGAGGACCGCTTGCCTAGTTGCCTACCTAATTCCTAGACTTTAAGAAGGCACTAGTTTTTTGGAGAAACGACTGCCATCTGATCTTCAATTCAGACGAAAAACTAGAGAGCCATTAGCCATTAGAAATTCTCAAGTGACTCCTCGACTGTTAAAAGTTTTCAACCCGCCCGAACAAGTCTAATTCTTAATTACCTCTGAGTCCTCTGACTAGGTACATACAATACAAACTCAATATTTGCCTCAGAACATTATTTGCTTAGGAACGGCCCGCTATATTCAAGGGTTTCAATGTCAAAGTTAAGTTACCGTCAAATACGCCTACTTTGCCTCCCGGGGGAACTTTGCCCAAAATGCAACTTTTAAACAAATCCGTTAATGTAGAAAAATAAAAAAGGCTTGTGGCAACACCACTATCTTTAGTAGAAAATAGGTTTTATCTGTGGTTGCGTCTAACTCCATTAAGTAACGTGTAATCGTCGAATAAGGGCGTGATTTGGCCAATTCTTTCGGAAGTTTGATTTTTTTTTTACGAAATGGGGAAGCCTTAGGTTAGTGAATCTTTTACTTGTAATAAAATAAGAACTGTAGATTATTTTTATATTATTATATCTGGATAAACTTCTTACAACAAAAGTTATGATGCTGGGCAATGTTATCTAGTGTGCCAACCTAGTGTGTAAACATTGCCCAGCCTCAAAAAACTCTCAGGGTTGTCACCTTCAGCCTGTTTACCTGATTGCGCTAGTAAAGGAAGGTTATGTATTTAATTTATTTGGGATGTAGGTACGGTAAATTATATTTCTATTAATCTGTCGTGTTTTAGTAGGAAGTAAGTAGTATCCATATACGTTTTGTTGTATGGTTTGACGACCGGTTTAGCTTAGCTAGGAAGCTGAAGATCCTGGGTTCAAATCCTGGTAGGGGCATGTAAATCGTTTAATCTGGTTACAGATATCAATGACGACGAATAAATAATTATGTAAGGCTACGAGGAGTAAAAAAAAACCCAAAACACTGTTAATTTTTTTATAAGACTAGAATGATAAAATGGAACGCCAAAATTCCCTGAGATCTTGCACTGATCCTTGTCTCAACGTAGTAAGTTTATAGTTACGGCAATAATTGACATGCGCAATATAATAAATAATAATAAATAAATAATAAATATTTGCGGACAATCTTACACATATCGACCTAGTCCCAAACTAAGCAAAGCTTGTACTATGGGTACTAGACGACGATATACATACTTATATAGAGAAATAAATACTTAGAAAACATCCATGACTCAGGAACAAATATTGGTGCTCATCACACAAATAAATGCCCTTACCGGGATTCGAACCCAGGACCTCTAGCTTCGTAGGCAGGGTCACTACCAACCTAGGCTAAAGCGTCGTATTGGCTTAAAGTCCAGATAACTTTACCCGCGATCAAATTCGATAAAAAATTGGAATAGATGTTGATTAAAAAAATATTTCTCCTCATGAGCACATGCGTATTACTACGACTGATTCGTTAAGCAAAAAAACAATTATCCAACGATATTAAAAAAAATAGATATTCGTGTTTTTCCGAAAAAAGTGGGCAAAGTAGGCATGTATAATATTATTTACTGACTAGCTTTCTGCCCGCGACTCCGTGCGCGTGGAACTCGTTTACTTATATCGTAGCTCCATACAAACTTTTACCCCCCATTTCACCCCCCTAGGGGACGATTTTCGGGATAACAACTATCCTATGTCCTACCCCGGGACTCAAACAAAACTCGATTCAGCGGTTAAACGTTAAGAGGTAACATACATACAGACAGACACACTTTCGCATTTATAATATTGGTATGGATTTATTCACAACACTATCTCCATCAAATTATAAATTACTTACCTCACTCGTGCCCAAATCGTTTACACACACAAAATATTTTCCTATGGTTACATCACGGATAATTATAACGCCTATTCACGTACAAAGATTATAGATAATTATTTGATAACTGCCCTTTGGCGGTGATGTCGTGATGGTGTTATGTTCACGCCGCGATGATCCGACGCCTTGACCTGTGCGTGCGCATCTGGTCGATTCGACCTGTTGAATCATCAGTCATCACTCATCAGCATCAAAAGTAGATAAACATAGTGAAATATGAATATTATATAACCTAGACAGAGCCACCCGCGGGTTATAATAGTGTCCATCCCTAAGATCCATTCTAAACATGTATACCTACCGGGGATTTTTAGGGTTCCGTACTCAAAGAGTAAAACGGGACCCTATTACTAAGACTCCGCTGTCCGTATGTCTGTCTGTCTGTCTGTCACCAGGCTGTATGTCATGAACCGTGACATAGTTACACAGCTGAAATTTTCACAGATGATGTATTTCGGTTGCCTGTATAACAACAAATACTAAAAAAAGAATAAATTTGTTTTTTTTTCCACACAACAAACGTGATTTTTTGCCATTTTTATAGATAATGGTACTTACTTACGGAACCCTTCGTGCGCGAGTCCGACTCGCACTCGGCAGGTTTTTTTTTATCGGATGAGTAGTGTCGGAAATTACCCCCTACATACATACAAACGTTACGCATATTAAAGCACAATTAACCTGCAATTAACATACGAAGTCATAAACTAGAATTCTTAAATCTATGATAAGATTTTGTTTGCAAACGGTCAAATTAAAATCTCAAACTTTCTAGAAATGCAAATCAAAATTGCGCAATTTCTCAGTGTTTTTTCACGCTTTTACTATTTCATTGGCATTTTTATTGTTTGAGTGTAGGACTTTTCACATTATCGTTAGGAAGGTACAAATAAATAGACGAAGTGCGGAACTAACAAGATCATATTCTTCTTTTAGTCTTAAATATGTAGTTACCTATTTGTAGAGACGCTTTTTCCTGGTTTAGTTTATGAGGGTTAAGGTAGTTCGGATAAAAACAACAGTGGTATCGAGCGTATTATCCGCCAACAAACTTTCGTCAGTTTGGTGGAACATATTTTGTAAAACTAGCGTTTAAGTTTCTGTGAAATAAATAAATAAAAAATAAAAATATGCGGTGAGGTATAAAATATCAGACAGGCCGCTGTACGTGTGCATACCTTGGTACTGTGCTAGTCAATATCAAAATATTTCAAAATATTTATTTAGTTTCAAAGTATTTTTAACAAAGACTAGGCTGGTGCCTCTTTTTAAGTAAAAATATACCTGTATTAAGAGACACCGCTCTTCCACATGGTGTAGCTTAATTAATTAATACTTAAGTTAAGTTAAGAACATTTTATGACTTAAAGAAAACAAACAAAAGTAAGTAAGTATATAAGAGAAACATTTGGTAAATCGCTAATATACAAGTTTATGTCAATGTATAGGTAGGTATTGTATGTGTATGAGTTTGTGTGCGTGTGTGTGGGTGTGGGGGGGTGTGGGTGTGTGGGTGTGTGTGTGTTTGTGTGTGTGTGCGTATGGAAAGTATATTCGTGCTATTATGTTGTTAATAAGTGGCTTGTATTATTGTTTCTATTTCATTATAGCTTTTTGATTTCAGCCACTTGGTTACCCTTATTTTACACTCGTGTATGGTGGTGGGGTAGATGTCAGTGTATTTATTTATTGTATTGTATAATTTAGCAGACTGTGATACATATTGTCTTCTTGCGTATGTACTGTGCATGAATGGTGAAGAGATGACTTCGGTCTTCTTCCGTCGTCTATGTGTTGTGTCCTGTACATATGTAGTATTTTTATGTGTTTTTATAATTATATTAAATATATACAGTTTTCGTACCGATAGTAGGTCGCAAGTTTTATACAATTGACTCGTAGGGAACATATACGGCTTAGAGTGCATAACTTTAAGTAATGCCCGTTGGGCTCTCTCGAGCTCCAAAAATTTGGTTTTTGTACTTCCTCCCCAAATAGGAATACAGTATGTTAGTACTGACTGCGCAAGTGATACATACATTTGATTTAGCAAGGATTTTGTAGCTAAATGTCTCAGCTTTTTGAAAGTCCAGATCAACTTGCGCGTTCTTGCCATTATAAGTTCCGAATGAGCGTGCCACGTTAAGCGTTGGTCAACCAGCGCAGCCGGATACAAACCTCGAAATCAGGATCCAGATTTCGAGGTTTGTATCCGGCTGCTGGTGAGTTAGGTTGTGATGGGTTGAGGCACACATGCCTCAACCCATCACAACCTAACTGCTCCTGCTCAACCATAGCTAGAGTTGAAAGCACGAAATACCTAGGAGTTGCTTGGTATTTCGTGCTTTCAACTCTAGCTATGGTTGAGCAGGAGCAGTTAGGTTGTGATGGGTTGAGGCATGTGTGGATCCTGATTTCGAGGTTTGTATCCGGCTGCGATCGATTTTATTTCGTAAAGCAGATATAGTTCGTCTTACTAATATTTAGGGTAAGTAGATTCACCCGAAGCCACCCTGCAATCTTGGTAAGTCCATTTTCAGTGGATGAGCGAACGCTGTCCCACGTTTCTCCTGAGAATACAATGACAGTGTCATCGGCATACGTGAAAATAGTTCCATTTTCAATATGCATATTGCATAACTGATTTATGTATAATAAGAATAGAGTTGGGCCGAGGACACTGCCCTGTGGTACTCCGTAGGTTATAGTGCGCTCATCACTGATGTACTCTCCTATTTTGACCTTTTGTATGCGGTTTTGCAGGTAATTTTTGAAGAGGGATAGAGGGACACCTCTCACACCAGTTGTCTCTAAAGTGTTCACAAGAATAGGGACAGAGACAGTATCGAAGGCCTTTTTAAGGTCCAAAAATACCGTAATACACTTCTTATTTTTATCTACTTTCTCTACTATTAAAGAAGAAAGGGCCGCAATTGCATCCTCGGTTGAGATCGAGGCCCTGCCGGAAGCCATATTGAGAGTTCGATAGTAATTTGAATGAATTTAAATAGTTAAGTAGTCGGACATTGATTAGTTTTTCCAGTATCTTTGAAATAACGGGTAATACGGATACGCTAGTACTCCCTAACAGGCCTAGTACCCTGTTAGGGAGTACTAGCTCTAGACCTTCTAAGAATGCGATGATGTGATATTTGACACCCAGCTGTCAAACAGACGAGTATGGCTTATGCCACCTATTTTCCATTTTACCCTTTTACCAATACTCCTAGATCTCAAAATAACTTACTGTCAAAATACCTAAATCACAGAATACCTAACTTTTTTTCTCGTAACACCATATTGAATAAATGAACTATGAACTATTCTTAATATGGCCGCGAATTCCAAAACAGCTTAGTCTCATAATGCCTAAACTTCAAAACAATTTAGTTATTTTAATATTTTGTCATAGAAATGACAGATAAGTCATTCGGTATTTGAAGGAATTTGTGCATTTCAATCTTTAGGTACTTATTTAGAGAATATGACGTTTTAGGTCAAAGTTATAATGAATTTCGTTCATTTTAAGAATGAGACAATTTGACATTTAGGTATTATGATTATGAGCCAGCCCATGGTAATTTGAAAATTAGGGGTAATGGTGAATAAGGTATTATGAGATTTAGGTGGAATAAGCCCTACTCAAACATACGATAACAATTATAGGAAAACACATGTGCACATGTGTTTTCCATATCTGTTGGATATTCATCCATAGGGCATCCATATTCATATTCAATTTCCAGTTGTTATTAACGGCGCGATAATAGACGCCAAGCTGTTAGTTAGTTTCTAGCTTGATGCAAATAATAATTAGATGAACAGATACACGAAGACGAGCTTTCTATCCTGTACGAAGTGCAATGACAGTAATCAGAGAAAGCTGGTGATTATGGAGGGTGATTACACATTTTAGTGTGTTGCTGACGGGAATGTGAAAATATCGTGAATGAAACGCAGGGTGGCACAATTGATGATCATTAGACAAAATGTCTGTAATTGAAGCCTTCATTCAAGCATGAAAAACGTCTCAAAGGAAGATTCTGTTGTTTATGTTCATACTGTTATGTAAAACTACGTACCACATGATTCTATCTGACTACATATATAACATCACAAATCTTCAATCTCTATTAGAAATATATCAAACATGTTTACATAACCAAGCAAAGCTTGTACTATGGATACAAGTCAACTATATACATAATAATATTCGTACATATATAAGTAAATACATAGAAAACATGCGAAATACTTGTCAATATCTGCTGTAAAAAACGTGCAAAAATATTTTCACCTCACTAGCTCGGAAAGGCCTTTTTGTATGTTTGTTAACTATTGAGAAAATCGCTTTTTATCCACATGTGAAGAAAGTAGACGTAGAACGTTAAAAGTACTATGACGTAGAATGTTAAATGTTTATACCTATTTGTTTTTGTAGGTATATTTTATGACATATTTTTGTTTAACTTTTATTTTGAACTCTTTTTACTCTTTTTTAAACTTTTTTTTTACGTTTTTTATTTTTTTTTTACTTTTTTTAAAACTTTTTAAACTTTATTTTACTTTTTTTACCCTTTTTCTTATTTTCCTTGCTGTAGTGAGGTGAAAAGATTTGTGTTATACACGGGTGAAAAGTTATTTTACGTCTCGTGTGTTGAAACACTCGCTACGCTTAGGATTCTATTTTTGAACCACTCGCTTCGCTCGTGGTCAATCATAGAGTCCTTTCGCAAGCTCGTGTTTCAAATAAACACTCGCAGGTAAAATACAACTTTCCCCCCTTGTATAACAAATAACTATTAACAGGTCCTTACGGCCCTTTAGATAAGAGTCGTGTCAGATATATATGCGCCCTTTGTTTGTGCCACGTTTGTGTAGATATTAACGCTGGTGACTGTACATAAGAACAAAGGTACACTGCATAATTTTTAAACAACATTTTAAACAACCAATTAATCCCATTGCCCACAGGATGAAATGGAAGCATGGACCCCCGTCCTCACAAACATCGCGGTGCTCATCATCGCCTCCGTCCACTGCCTCGTCTGCATCGTGAGCATCTACCATCTGTCCAAGCGCGTGTGCCCCTGCTTCAAGCCGAAGCAGCCCTACAACCACAACCAGTTCGACCCCGGCTTCAAGCCCTATGTGCTCCACGTGGAAAAGGAGAGGGATAAAGGGCAGGAGCTGTGTAAGGAGTTGGAGGGGAAGTTGCAGGAGTCGTTGAAGAAGAAGAAGGTAATTTAAACAGGTCGTTTCATATATTATACTTGGTTTCGCTAGCAACTTCTTCCGCCTTAAGAAGTTATAAATACGCCTTTACAAAATCCAATAATAAATATACTATTAGGCTTCCCAAAGACGCAGCAACAATTATCGCATTCTCATAGGAATATCCCCTTCCCTTTTTCACACCTTAAGGACGATTGTGCACTACACTGTCCGGCAGTCCGGTCCAATATGGCACGCCATTAAATGTACATAGTAGTTTGTGCACTATACGCATTTTAGCGTCCTGCAACATTCAATACAAAAAATATCGGACCGTAAAAAATCAATGTAGTGCACAATCGGCCTTAAGGAATGATTTTCGGGATTAAATCTATCCTGTAGGATAACTATTCTAATCCCCAGGATCTCACATACCAAATTTCATATCCCATTCTTCCATTTCTTAAGTGTAAACATTTTCAACTATATATGTCTCCAGCAGGCGGAATCCCCGGAGTTCGGCAGCGCCAACAGCAAGGAGAAGCTAGTGTCGCATTGGCTCGGCCGGCAGGCGCCCGCCCCGACGCCCGTGGCTCCCGTACCAGTCCAACCCGGGGTCCCCGTGGCGCCCGGGCGCCGGCGCCCGCGCGGCGTGCGCAAGCGGCCGCCGCAGCTGCTCCTACTGCCCGCGCACCCAGCTAGCACGGTGAGTCAACCGTATTGGCTAATGCTTATAGTTTAATATCCATCCGCATTTTCGTTCCGCGATACTTCTTCTTGATCATATCCTCTGCGACTCCTGTCTCTTTCGCACCGTGCAAATTAGAAAGAGGGTTTAGAGGGAGGGAGGTAGAGGAGGGAAGATTTGCTCTTCCAGCGTCGCGTCAGTAGTGATAGCAGACAGGTCTGAAATTACGTGACCCCTAGGCATGTGTAACACTGTAACGTTCGATGAGCCTTCCGTACGGTCACCTGGGTTGCGGACGGCGTGGACTTGGGTTTGGACATCTTCGTGAACCTAAAAACACACAGACAACATACTATTAATTTCAATTTTCATAACAAAACAAATACTACAGCTTCGATAACTTGATACTCCTAGTTTTTAGGTTCATTGCTTTATTGCTACCCTCTCAACGAGTAGTTGATGACTGTGCAGAAAAATGTACAGTCGGCAATAAAAGCTTGAACAAAAAAATGTTTTTGTTGAGAGTATAAAAGGCAACAACGATTGTTACAAAATAATACCCAACGAAAGTGTAAAACGTAACAGAGACATCGAACTCTTTGATAACAATCACATATTAGAAAGCATTTTATCGGAGAATCCCACGCGATGACGAAAAATTGCCATTTCGTAACATGGACATATATAGAAAAACATGCGCTGTTATTGCTTTCTATCGCGATATTTGTACTATTTGTAGTGTTCGGCTTGACTGGCAATCACGTATTTCGGTTATAAGATGGATGTTTATGTAACATAGATAATGTTACGGATATGTCTAACGAAATGTAGGTAACTACGTATAGAAATTAACATATAGATTTATTTAAAAGTTTTTACTTCTGTCAAGTGTTGAGGAGGTATTCGATTGAGTATTTGACAAATATATATTTATACATTACACTATCAAGTCGGCAAGCCTAACATCGACTTATCCGAACGAAAGTCTAACCACATTGATACTCGTAAAGTTATGCTAAAACTCCTTAATAACATTATCCTATCCCAAGTACCTATAGTGTTTCTAGGAAGCGATAAAACTATTTTAATCTCAACCGGCTTATTATTTTGTCACTTTACAAGCGAGTGGCTACAAGTAAATAAACAATACTAAAGTATTTATAAGATTATAAGGCTGGTTTTGATTGCTGACTCAACAGACCATGCACTAAAAACAAACATCAGTCGTTTAGCAAATTACATAACACACATTCTATAATATTTGCACTCTCAAGAGTCTCAAGTTCAATGGCCTGACGAAGCGTCTGTAGTATTGCATTATATAATAACACATAGCAACTACATACATTGGGTCAATCTGGATTGACATATCGTATAGCAGTATGATACTAAGGCGATACCTTGACTCTCGTAATCCACGACCCCGTGTAAGAGACACGTTTATAAACGCACTCGAGAGAAAGATATACTATGCGAACTATTCGGGAATGGCTACTTTATATACTTTAAATATATACCTATAATGATGAACCTCAAACCCATTTCTGAAAATCGCATCTTAATCGGTTAAGCCATTTTGGAGATAAATGCGAACATTGAGGTACACTAACAAACAAACAAACAAACAGCCTCTCACCCTAATCGCATATACCTTCTCCGTTCCGTCGTGGGAAATATATTCGTAAAGTTTCATTCATTGCTTAATATGAATCTTTAGACGTTTAATAATTTATTGATTATGTATGTCATTTAATATTGCATTTTTTGAGTGATTTTAAGGTTCGGTCAGTAAAAAAAAACGTATTGGGGGACAACCTAAGACAAATCGATCTAGTCCTAAACTATGAGCAAAGCTTTTGCTATTGGTACTGGACGCGGATATGTATACTTACTTACTATATATATAAAACGATTTTACTTAAATACCTGTAAACCATTCATTACTCAGGAACAAATATTTCTAATCATAAGTCATAAGTCATTTATTTATAATATTATAAATATTACATGTCATCGTTTGTTTAAGTAGATCAAATTAAATTTATAAACTAGGTGTGTTAACATATTATTACATTATTATTGTGGTAACTCGTAAAAATCTTTGATGTCATAAAAAGAGTGGGTTAGGAGCCACGATTTTAATTTTCTTAAAAAGGTTGAGTTACTACCCGCGCATTTTACATTTACTGGTAGTTTGTTAAATACTTTTGGCCCCACGTGAGAGATGATTTCAATCAAAAATAAATGCCCATAAGTACCGAGATTTCTACCCAGGACCATCAACTTCCTAGGCAGGGTCACACACCACAAGGACCGGAAAACCCCTTTCGTTTTGGTAACCCTATCAATTTGGTAACCTTATGATAAGGTAACCTTACTGATAGGGTAAACCCTATTGTTATGATAAGCATATCGGATGTGGTAACCATAAGGAAACCATACAAGTTATCCTATTGACATAGGGTTTTGTTAGGGTTTACCTTATGGTTACCTGATGGTTAACACATCCGATATGCTTACCATAACAATAGGGTTATCCTATCAGTAAGGTTATCTTATCATAAGGTTACCAACAACAACTTCTAAAATAAGCCTATGGAAAACCCTGATTAGGGTAACCGGTTCCGGTCCCTGGGTCACACACACATAAATATTAATGATCATAGATATAATTTTGATTAGTTTGAGGTTGTCGTTTTTAGTCAAACATAGTTTTCCGTTTAGCCCTTCGTTTGACTGGTAGAGAATGCATTAAGGCATTAAGTCCACCCTTTGCACTTTTTTGTATTGCGCAATAAAGTTTCAACACGTAAACCCGGGGTACTTTGGCCCTGGGGGGTAACTTTGGCTTTCGCGAATTACTTGGTCCTCCGCTTTTTTATGAGTTTGAGAATGGTCTGATCACCTTATTTTTAGTTTCAGCTAATTGCTCACGTTGGTTCTTTTATTATTTGACATTGCTATGTGTGGTTTTTATGCGGGCCAAAGTAACCCTCCATTGGGTTAATGTACCCCGAGGTTACGGCATATAATTATCACAATATTGTATGCAATATGAAGAGCCGGATTGGTCTCCACTCCAGTAATGAGCAGTCATTTACTCAAACAAGGTGCGCGTGAGTGCTGATTCTGTATCGGTGGAACCGTTAGCAGCCTATAACTAAGTATATAAAGGCAAGTACTTAGCCCCTAAAATTTTGTCTCGCTCGCTATTGTTAGCTCGATATGCTGTTCTCTCGGTCGCACGCTCTTGAGAAATCTGATTAGAAAAAAATATCATCAAAACGAATGATCATTTTGGATTATAAAACTTTCATATGACTTATAAAAAGATAAAAGACTCAGCAATTTCAATATTTTTTCGAAAGAACCGTGAAGATAAAATGTTTTAAGTTTTTTGTGATATGGTATTTAATGATTATAAAACGCTAATGTAATGATTAATTTACTAAGTAAGTAGGTATCCAAAAAAAGTAATAAATCAGTTTATTTTTCTGATGAACGCGTAAAGTTAGACATGCCAGTGACACATACACGAATGTCACAAGGTGCACAAAAAACACCACTACCTATACTTGCTAGTCCTTTAGGGTTACAATAAAAACCTTCGCGGCATTTTCGATTTTTGACAAAGTTGCGTTCGGCGCTTGAGATCAAAAACGTGGATTATTCATTGGGCCACCATCATAAACAAGTCTGCTAGAAATCAGAACTACCGGATTTAACGCAAGCTCTGTATGTATAGATACTGGACTATATAGGTATGTGGTGTGTTCCTGGTGGTGAGTTCATTATTCATTTATTGCGTTATCATGTTGTAAATGGGATCTTACTTGTAACATTATTGTTCAGAACATGAACCCTGCTAGTTCACAGCAAAATTATATTAAACACTGAACAGTCTTTAGGTTAGTCGCCAGAGCTCCCGAGGATGTATTGTGTTGAGCGTGAGGGACCCGCGTTCGTCTCTATCAACACAACGAATCCTCAAATCATCAAAGGGTCGGCAACGCGCTCGTGATATCTCTAAAATCGCAAGCGCCTATAGGCAACGGAGTCTGTTCACCACGAGGCAGACCGTACGATTGGTTGTCACCGGCGTAGTATAAAAAAAATGAGAATAGCCTATTAATTTAATTTTTTAAGAGATATAGGGCACAGCGGAATTTCATGTTGCTCGTATGTGGAGCAGCCCAACTGGGGAAGTACCTTACAGTAGATCGCAACCATAATAGGACCACTGCTCTGTATTATTGCATGTGGTGTTGTGTTCCTGGTGGTGGTGACGGTGAGTAAGGTCGCCAGAGCTTCTAGGGTGCGCTGTGTTGGGAGACTTGGGAGTGAGGGACCTGCATGTCTCTATCTGCCAACACAGCGAATCCTCAAGTGATTAAAGGGTCGGCAACGCGCTTGTGATTCTTCTGGAGTCTGGAATACGGTATCTGCTTAACATCAGGCAGGCCGTAAGATTTTTTGCAACCGTAGTTGTATTGAAAAAAAAATGGACGTCTTTAGCCTAGTTGGTAATGACCCTGCCTACGATACTAAAGGTCCCGGGTTCGCATCCCGGTAAGGGCATTTATTTTTTGATTAGCACGAATTTTTGTTCCTGAGCCATGGATGTTTTCTATGTATTTAAGTATAAGTATGACTGGTAATTCGACCTATTCCTTGAAAGGGGTTATACTAGAGCTAACTTGCAACAATTTATGTATGTCCAGTCAACCAGGGGTCGAAACTCGCTGGTTTCCGAGATATTCGAGTCTTTAGTTTGTATGAAAAAAAATCTCCTTGCAGCCTTAAGGTGGTGATTGTGACAAAAGTACTTCCATTTGGATGGTAAACACATTTTTGTCACAATCAGCACTTTAAGGCTGCAAGGAGATTTTTTTTCATACAAACTAAAAACTGAATAAATATAAAAAATCGTGTTTTGACCCCTGGTTGACTGGACATACATAAATTGTTGCAAATTAGCTCTAGTATAACCCCTTTCAAGGAATAGGTCGAATTACCAGTCAACCTGTATGTGTGTATATCGTCGTCCAGTATCATACTATAATTTTATTAAGTTTTGTTTTGTTTGGGACTAGGTCGATTTGTGTTGTGTGTGTGTATTATTATTATTTATTAATGAAGTAATAACCGATGGAAGATAACAATAATGGTGTCATTAACAAACGTGTCCCTGTATTGCAGACAATGCGCGCGCGACGTGTGAACGCGTTTTTGCGCGCGGTCCCTTTGTGCGCAAACGCAGGTTGCGCGGGTGCCGCGCGGCGCACAAAAACAGACGTGGTAGGGTGACCAGGCTTACTGAGCTGGGCTAGGACACTCTACAACTTTGCTTCAGTTTGTAGTTTGTACAGTCAGCACCAAAAGTAGCGACGCAAACGAAGACGTCAAAAGTCTTTATTAAAAGGGAATAAGAGCTTTTGACGTCTTCGATTGCGTAGCTACTTTTGATGCTGACTGTACTTGGGTGAATCAACTTTTGTTCTGTCGTTAGTTGCCATCCTTACGACTACAGGGTCATCTTTTAACAGTTTGATATATCAACCAAACTGTTTTGATGACATCTTAAATCCCTTTTTATTTGGGTCATCTTCTAAGCATGTCAGAAGTCCATGTTGTCATATATTTTCTAAGAAACTTTATCATTTTGTATTCTGACTAACTGGACAGGATAACTACAAGAAGTTGTAGCTCCAACAACAAGATTCGTAACGTTGGCGCAGAGGCTGAGGCCCCGAGGTTGGTTGCCATTTGGCTACTTTCCTAAAAAAAGCGGCCAAGTGCGAGTCGGACTCGCACATGAAGGGTTCCGTTAAATAAATTGCTTTCTACGATTTATGACGTATTAAAAAAAAACAAACCAATTTTCGTTGGAAGTTTGCATGGTAATGTACGTTATATATATTTTTTAGATTTATCATTCTCTTATTTTAGAAGTTACAGGGGGGGGGGACACACATTTTACCACTTTGGAAGTGTCTCTCGCGCAAACTATTCAGTTTAGAAAAAAATGATGTTAGAAACCTCAATATCATTTTTGAATACCTATCCATACCACACGTGTGGGTTTGATGAAAAAAAAAATTTGAGTTTCAGTTCTTAGTATGGGGAAACCCAAAATTTTTTTTTTATATATTTTTGTGTGAAAATCTTAATGCGGTTTACAGAATACATCTACTTACCAAGTTTCAACAGTATAGCTCTTATAGTTTCGGAAAAAAGTGGCTGTGACATACGGACGGACAGACAGACAGACATGACGAATCTATAAGGGTTCCGTTTTTTGCCATTTGGCTACGGAACCCTAAAAAGTCTGTGAGTTAGATTATCAAAAAATATTCGACACGGATAGATATTTTTTATTTTCTCAATCAAACAAAACATTATGAAGATATAGCCCGTTAATGTTCCGCGTGCGCGTGACGTCACATTATGATACACTTTTTAGCATAACGTGACGTCACGCGGAACTTTAACGGGCTATATCTTATCCATTTTTTGGTTAATTGGTAAAAAAACTACATGTCGAATATTTTTTGATAATCTAACTGACGGACTAAATATAATTCTATTTTTTTTATCCAGGAAAGTGTTACCTAATTGCCAGGGACCAGGAAGTTCTAAAATGAATCTAATTTTAAAATAGGCCTGTCTCAGAAATATAATGGCTTCAAACCGTACCCGTTTTTGATTAATTAATTAGCAGGATAAGAAACCTGATTAGATCCTTTCTAATATATGCAGAAACCAATCACAGTCGCGTCAGAATTTTGCTGGCTTGCTTATTCACGATCACGGCCCACGGATACTAAAAACGTGATCAGGAGCATTTTGGTCCGCCGAAACATATATTTATTACCATATATAAATAAGCATTTTGCATTGTGCCTGGCACATGCCTTGATATGCGGAAACATGATTACTAAATGATACCTATTCAACTTCTTGTTATTTCAGGGTCAAATATATAAAATCTAAAATCATATCAATCAATGTACATTTAATTCAATTGGATTATTCTGAATACGACTTACATGGATAGTGCGCCATATCGAATACTAAATACACAAAACAATTAAAATTAGATTTTTTTGTATTGACCTTTGACATATTGCTCCATATTTGGACAGAAAGTCTTTACACACGTACCTACTACACAGATCAAAGGCGAACACGATAAATACCATAAAGAAAAAAAATTAAAAACCTTTTCGAACGGAACTTAAAATTCAGTGTCAAGTCAATGACACAAAGACTTTAGCTGCTTTAGATGCTGCTTAAACCATCTTCTAAGATGCTCAGGCCATTGATGATGACCGCGTCACACAAAAATAAATTTAAAAAAATTAAGAAGAATTGAGAACCTCCTCCTTTTTTAAAGACGGTTAAAAACGACAACCATCATCTTGTCCATCTTACTGCTGGACAGTCCCGTGAGAATGGTTTGCGAGGTCACCGCAGGCGGTAAGGCTTTCCCAGCTAGTGTGCGGTCGTCAACCCGCGCATTGTTTATTATTGTTGGCTCGGTTGTTTGTCTACGCCCAAGCTACCTATACGATTATTATCACTATTGGCCCATGATTGATGCGAAAACCGGGAGCCGGAATAGAGTATATACAGGGTGGGGCCTGTAACAGGAGCAAAAATTAAACGGTAGGTTATTAAGCTTGTGAACAATTATTTCCAAGTAGTTTAAATTGATATTTTTTTATATTTTTTAGGTACTGTGTTTTTTGACTCTTTTGAAATGCTATAAGTAACTTTTTTTTAAAAAAAAACGAAACAAAATTTGAATAATTACAAAAATATATTTTTAAAACAAAAATGCAAAAACTATGGACTCACTAGTCATTACATGATGTCACCTCAAAATCTGCATTGACTGCTGTGCTATGATCTCGTGGTGCCAAGATACATTACTTGGAGGTCATAACTTTAGATCAAGATTTCTCCGAATCCAAAAAATAATGAAAATGAATGGGTCACAAGGGGTTACTGCAAATGCTTTAAGGAAGCGTCCTTTTGAATATTTGCTCCTATTAGATGCCACATCCTGTATAAATGCCACGAAAATGACTGGCACTGATCTAAAATTGATATCGAAGTCTGTGGCCAAAGAAACATACCCGGTGTGCACAATTAACATCATTACGATCCAGGCAGTAAAGATTTAAATAAGTTTATGGGCAGTCGAAATCAGGAAAATTGTACAGGAAATACGAAAACAGAATAGCAGTTTTAATGTTGAAGATGGAAAACTCCTCGGAAAAGTCTAGTTAACTTTTTTTAAAATATATTTGTACAGAATAAAGAAAGTGGATTCGCACCTATGCAAAAAATGGATCCAAAAAAGCGTTTTATTAATATTTTAGGTTCAATTAATAACACAAAGTTTTGATTTCACAAAACAACCATGAACGACACTACTTATTGCATTATACATTGAAATATATCCAATCAATTAAAATATACCTACGTTCCATGTAGTAAAATTATACTTGTCTTTACAATCGCAAATCAATTGAGCACCATAATACGAGTATAGTTCTGATGAATAAAGTTGAATCCAAATTCTAAACGGTCGTAAGTCAATTGAGCTCAACCAGGCTGCTTGCAAGAGATTTCGAGTGCGATACCTGCTTTCATTCTAACTATAGCTCCATCTCTGTCGGTTGTTGTGATAAATTTCTACGTGTGTAAGGCGCTTTAGTGATGGCAGGTTCTTAATGTAAGAGTGAGTGAGACACACGGCGATGCGCGGCTCTTACTTTAAGGTCCTACATATGTACATAACACTTGTATTATGTTATTCAATGGTTCAACCTTACCTTTATAAGTTACCAATTCAACCTCAACTCAACGCCACATACGACCTTTTTAGTACGAACCTGGTATGCGCAGGAGCATGCAGCGATTTCTCGTGGAGAAAGTACCGCAATTACCTCTCGTCGGGGCTAGTTTTTAAGGTTCCGCGCCTAAATGGAAGGGCTGGCGTTTCTAAGTTTCTAATTAGACGCGGTTGATGAAACTGGTTCTAGTCAGATTTTACTTGTGTAAGGCCTTAATAATATGTAAAGCCTTAATAATACGTGGAGTTGTACGGCTTGAAAACGCGCATGCTTCCATATGAACGCTGTTTACCGCCACAAGTTTGATATAACTTAACTTAAGTATTGGCGATTGAAATCAACTTTTCCGAATAAAAAACAACATACAAACTAGAATTGTGCCACGCCTGGGCAAAGGCCAGATTACAAAGGCGAAGCTAGAGTTCATAAAAAATATCGGCTAATCTTAGACCATAACGGAACCCCCCCAATAACGGTGTGTTGGACTCTCGCGTTTCGTTTTTGAGCACGTTCGACGGCGCGGGCGCAGATGGGCGCGCGCTAGGGCTGTGAAATAATTAGTAGGAAAATATAATCCATAAATTATTGTACATTTCTATTTTTAAATATTGGTTTTTACGACGGTACCTACTTATTTTTGTCTTGGGACTCCTTAAACCGGGAACAACGCTTGGAGGAAGACGAGATGACTATTACTTTCGTCGTTTTATTTTGACTTAATATGTGTTAGGAGTTAATTCTAATTTTGTTACGAATTTCAATTGTATACTAGAAATTCTTAAAATCTATGTTGCGTATTTGCGGTAATGTCATAATAATTACAAATAATAAAATTACAGAGGAGACTTATTACTTTACTATCCGACAACGCTAAGTTTCATATTTAAACGTGATGGAAGGAACACAATTTTCTCATATACACTTTTTACACCACGCTGTAAGTGAATATTTTTGACAGCCCTGGGTGACGCAAGCGCGCGCGCCGATTACTCTCTTGTTATCGAACGTACAAATAAACAAATGGCTCGAATTTCTCCCGTGTTTTTGTTTTGTTTTGTTTGCATCTTTTATGATTCTTATATTCCGGTTTGAGGTGGACTTTTCTTTCACTACTTAAGCCGGTATTACATTGTCCTTCGTAGTTCTCTGAATTAAACGAATTTTATTTTATTTTATTTATTTATAGTACGTTTATTGCCGATTCACGCCTAAATTGACTTGTCAAAGAGCCTCATCTCGCGTTCCGCTCGGAGAGGCACAATTATAAATTCTAATCGGAGAAAGCCGCCCTACGCCATACGTTAGCGGATTATTCGCATAATGCCCAATTATTATGTATTTATTCACATTTCGCGTTTCCTTTTATGTGCACCTGTTGTAGGTTCATAAATAAAGATTCTGTAGCCTAGTATAGCTTGATTTTATTCATGCGTGGGCTAAAACGTAGAGGGCGTTTCTAACTGACTTCAAAAAAGGAGGAGGTTCTAAATTCGTCGGATTTTTTTTATGTTCGTTCCCCGATTACTTGAAGACGCCTGGACTGATTCGGGAAAATTATTTTTTTGTTTGAAAGTGTATGCTTCCCAGGTGGTCACATGGGCATCAGGTCAGGATCTGATGATGGGATCCTGGAGAAATCTAGGGAACTCTTCAAATTCTATAGGCACACTTGAAGCGATTTGGGTACTGATTTGAAGTCGGTTAAAACTTTGTTTTAAAGTAAATTATGAGCGAATAAAATGAGTAAGTTTGGGCAGTTTGTAAAGGAAAATCCGGTTAGCACCTTGTCAAAGGCATCGAATGAATAAATACTTAACACTTTCCATAAGTCATTGACATTTAACAGAAGGTGCTATCCGTGGACTAAATTCTGGTATGCTTGACTAAGTGGCCTAAATTCAATTTATTAATTTATTAGTTGCCCGCCCGGCTCCGCCCGGGTATTGTAGAGAACCCGGGACAAGCCGCGGGGTACAGCATTGCCTAAGTCCATCCTGTAGGTCCTTTTTATATACTGGTGAATGAATTTCCGAAATCGGGTGGGTATATAGTTCCGAACACACAACAACCCCACAAATATATCCTCTGAAAAATATTAGGTATTTTTTGGAAGAAAAAGGTTAGCGCCACGTAAAATGGTCATTGAATAATGAACTCTATATTCTTTCACAATAGATTCCAAATTAGCTACGAGATAAAATACCACACACAGAGCGCCTTACAGCTGGCTTGCTGGGAGCGGATTTTTTTTTATCTTTTAGTCCATTTTGAATGTATTGAATAAGACGATAGAGTTCATTATTCAATCAATATTTTACGTGGCGCTAACCTTTTTCTTGCAAAAAATGGCACGCGTTCGCAAACAAAAGCAGATAAGGGCATTGTGTACCTGGCTAACAAAGAACCATTTCTTATAATCCCACTTCATATAATCTAAACTATACTAGATATGACAATCTATTTTTGTTGACGGTGATAATTTATATTTCATTAACCAGACCTTTTAAATTTCATGTACTTAACATATACTTATTGTAAACTATAATATAAGCACGTCACCAAATAGGAACCTGAGGGGTAATCACGTAACGTTCCGAACGCGCGTCGGTACAATTTAACTGTCAATTTTCCATATAAAAAGTGACATTTAGACCTACCTGACGTTTGTACAATGCGTTACGTGATCGACCTACTGGTTTCCCGTCTGAGATACAGGCCTAGCCTAGTGCGGAAACCTCTGTAGACTCTGGCACTTTTGCATTGTAAATTCTTATGCACTTTACCAGCCTTTAACTTTTGTTTTGAACTGTATGTTTATTCTTTGTGCAATATAGTTACATTTTATCTTTTTTTATCTTATCTTATCTTTTTCTGTGTCCATTCGTCATTTAAAAAATAATGACAATTCCAGCAAAAAATAAAATAACCCGAACGAATGCCAAGAATTGCCTTGAGATCCGTGGTGGTAATATACGATCTCATGAGATTGCCGTGCGTCCATCAAAAACCTTTATGTTCACGCATTTCACTCCATTTCAAAACAAAAGAGCTGCATTAACAACTTGTTAACAGCAATTTTCCACCTTATACACTGTCTTTTACGGTTGAAAGTGGAATGGGATAGTAGTAGTCTTAGTGCTTTTTAGAATGGATGCGTTTTGTTTTCGCATCGTCCCGCCGCGGTGCGTTTGATGCGTTCCCACCGGAAGCCATTAAGCCGTTAGTCTATGCTCTATGGAATCTAGACAGCTATGGTATTCACAACACTTGCCAACTCGCCTCAGGCCAACCAGTATTAGTCTGAACTCCGACTACGATTCATTATCATAATTTTCAGCCCGTAATCGCCCACTGATGAGCATAGGCCGCTCTTCGAGTACGCCACCCGTCCATATCCTGAACTAGTCTTATCCCGAAGTGACCCGCGATCTTTCTGATATCGTCCACCCATCGAGCTGGTGGACACCCAACGCTCCTTTTACCTAGATGTGGCCACGAATCTGACATCATTTTGGGCAATCTGCCATCACACTGGCAAGGTGTCCTGCCCACTTGAGTTTGGTAATGGCATCTCCAACGTCGCGCACCTTAGTGCGACGTCGGACCCCAAAATTCCCCACTCGGTCTTGTAGTTTAATGTCGAGCATGGCGCGCTCTATGGCATAGTGGTAACGAATCATGCGGTCCAGTGTCACTGGAGTTTAATGGTGAGGTAAATCGGGGTTTATGAATCGCTTTGCTGTAAGAGCAGTGACGGCCGACTTAATTGCAGTGGAATTATAAATGTACTTAGGTACTGCGTTTATGTGCATGTGAATAAAAGGATTGCAGCGTTTCTTTAGATATATTTCTGTGTTAAAAACTTATACTATAGCACTAGCATCAAATGTGACGGCAAAACTGTAAAAACATATCGTTCAAGAAAAGTTAAGAAGAAGTTCTCCGAAGATCATAAACTTACTCGGAAAATGCGGCTAAATACGCCATTTGGTCAAAAAATTCAAAAACTTGCGGTTTTTGCGTTGTGGGATGGTTGTGGGATTTATGGGTGATGAGATGACTGATGTCACTTAAAATGGAAATTCGTGGCAAGGTAACAACTTTTATTTTGAGAACACCAATGGTCGTGAAATATATATGTCGAGCTTACGAAGTTTCTTAAAAAGTTTTCTTATATAAATAATGAGGAACTAAAAAAAATGCCAACACCTGTATTTTCGACAGCGATGGATAAAGTACCACAAAACTGCCGTAAAACATCTCGCATTAGAGAAAACTTTTTATTGCATTTGAAATACATTGTTGAAAAACATGAATATTTAATAAATACCTACTATACTACATTGAACTTGTCCAAATTTTGATTCCATCGTGAAAAAGTCCATTCTATATTCAGGTGAAAGAATATCGATATTATATCTATACTTATAGAAGTACCTATAGAGGTACCGTCAAACATGCCTACTTTGCCACCAGGGCAAAGTTCCCCCTGGTGGCAAAGTAGGCATGTTTGACGGTACTAATATAATAAAGAAGAAAAGTCTGTGAAATTGTGGCTTTGTAAGTTTGTATGTAACGGGTAATCTCCGGAACCACTGGACCAATTCCAAATTTTTTTCACTTGTGTATAGAATTGACTATCAGCATTAACGTGGGCTATATTTTTAAACGACTTCAAAAAAGGAGGAGGTTCTCAATGCGACTGTTTTTTTTTTTTTGTTTGTACTCGATAACTCGGTAATTTATGAAACAATTTGAAAAAAAATCTTTTTTTGTTTGAAAGAACTACACTATACTTCCAGATTGGTCCCGTTATCACCAAAATCCAGTTCTGATGATGGGATCCTGGAGAAATCGTTAAAAGGCAACTCTTCAAATTTTATAGGCAAACTTGAAGCAATGGGGAACTTGCATGGGACTTCAATTTCGAATCAATTGCACTCAATCGATGCGGATATACAGATATCATACAAAAGAAAAAAAACGATTGTATTCGTTTTATCTCACGTTAAAATGGCATTTTTTTTTTGTATAAAATAGCATAACAGTTACACAGAATTTTAAATTAGAAATGATATTTTGTATGACAAGTATAGCCTTAAACGGTAATTTTTTTTTTGTGGAGATAATTGCAAATACATGACATACTCCATAGTAAACGCGCCGGGAATATATGTTGTGACGTCATAGCATAAGCCCGTTTAATATAGAGCGTTTTCGGGGGGTGCCGGCGCGTGCAGATTTCAAATGCATATAACATCAGATAAAGAACTCATAAGAAAGTTTTAATGCTACAGTTGTTTTAATGCTGGATTATACTTACTTTAAAAAAAAGATGCATGTTCCCTATTTGACTACTGATTAGAAGTCGGTTAAAACTTTGTTTTTATATCCCGCTTGTTTACCGTTATTTACAATACGCGGGCAAAACAAAACCGCGCCGGTAGCTAGTAATATATAAGTAAGTAGGTAGTTTATAGTGTAGTTTCAATTCGGTATTTAAACCATCTATTGAAAATAAAAAAAAGCAATTTATCAAAACGTATCATAACAGATCACGACTGCCTCTTTCTTTCACTACGAAATTTCTATCAAACCTGAACATTTCGCTCTATTTCGTACGTGCACATATTTGATGCATTCCAATACATCAAAATCATACCAAATTAAACCTTATACAGATATATATACGAGTGGTGACAGCAGCACATTATGATGAATATTGGCCGTATCAAATATACCAGCCGTCGAAAAATTATCCTTAAACGTATGTACATAAGGATAGAGATGACGGCAATGTAACGAATGAGATAATGTTACCCGCCGCGCGTGCGCAGAATGATCCAGATTTCTATTATTCAATTATAAATAACGGAAACGTTTTTTACGTTTGTCTCCAATTTTTATGATATGATTGCGTCATAGAATCTCTTCCAACACGCTTAAAATTAATGCATGAAATATTTTATTAGAGGTCTTCATCTACCAATATAACAGGTGTTTTACATTTTATCTTAATTATTAGGTTAGGTTCGGTTACACTATACAAAACTTACATATAATTTATCACTCAGCTTAAACTGACATACAAAGGACGTTATGTTTTACGAAAGCGGCTGCCATCTGACCTTCAAACCCAGAGGAAAAACTAGACCTTATTGGGATTAGACCGGTTTCCACTCAATGCTTTTCGGTGAAAAGCTAACGTATATTCCGTACATAACTTTGGTAAGACCTGGCCTTCTATTTCAACAACTTGACAATTGTCAGCTGACATTGATACTTCGCCATACATTGCTTGTTCTAGAAGTTAAGGTGGTCGCTAGGTTACTTGTGGAACCAGCAATGTACGGAGAATTGTCGTTGTCAGGTGACAATAGGGGCATGGGATTTTAACCCACGACCGACGCTTGACAGCCGCATGCCTAAACCACAAGGCGTAGCTAAATAATTATAGAAATATAATAGAAAAAAAGCGATTAGAGACTTTGTGTGAAAAACGTTCTACTCGCACTATTTTTTTTATGTATTTCTAGCAACAGTTTCCACCTAGATATAGCAGATCGGATCCCATTGTATATACAAAGTTTGATGTTATTCTAGCATGTCCTTTTAAAATCCGTACCAAACTAAGTATTGTATGGAGAGTCGACTTGAGAAGAACCGGTTCCCAACCACACAGACGGATCAAGCAAAGTGTCTGATTCGCCGTCCTAAACCCAAAACGTAAGCGCGGAAACTGTTTATATTTTTCAAAAATAATTATTCCAACCACTAAAAAAATATAAGGCAGGCACTTCTAAAATTTTCATCCATTCCCAATTTCAAGTTTTCTTTACGAAAACGCGAGTGACTTATTAGTATTCCGAAAACACATAAGTTTCGTGGCATGTGCTTTAGTCTGCCAAACGCCGTACGAGGTATTCGGGCCAAGGATGGGTCAACACTCGAAAGCGTTGTTTTGATCTGATGCTATCTACTTTCTTACACTTCTATTCCAGTCTAGAGATGTTATCCGGTCTTTGTTCCATTTTAGGCTATTGTCAGTTCGTCAGTTGAAAAGCTTGATGATGTGATACGAGAACTCATTATACAGTTAATAACAAATGACTTCTAACGAGCACTTGTGATAATCTGATTCTATTGAAGTAGAAATTTCGCTGATGGTCTTTGGAGTCGGACATTGGGCGCAGGCTTTTGTCCCGGAAATCTCGCCCTAAAAGGGGATTTTTCATGCTCTCAGCATGAATGGCGGCGATAGGCTTCGCAATGTAATTGTCAATTCGTATACACTTCGACGTAATTCAATAGAAAACTGTCACCTACCACCTTCCCTAGTCTATCGCTCTCAAATTAATGTAAAATCCTGTTGCAAATATCTTGTTGATCGAGACAGACATCGCCTTCGCCTACAGAAATACAGTAAGTTCCGCCGCACGCGAACGTTTTTGCTGTGATCGTTCCGCTCTCATAGCTCCGCTACCGATACTACTGCTGATTGACATTACTCATAGTCGACAATTGCGAAAACACTTAAGGAGAATAAGTACGCCACTATATCACGCGCACTACGCCAAATTATCGTTTTTGAAACGCGAACGCATTTAAATGAGCTGGTAAAAAATACATGTTCATTTATTTTATTTTTTTAATAATTTATTTGATTCATTGGTAATCTTAATGATTGAACTTCTTGAACATAGCTTCTAAAAGGATAGATAAAAACAACAGAGAAGCCAAACGGGAACAGTATAATAAATATGGTTTTGAATGATCTGAATTTCTTTGCAGATGCATGCCCGTTTCCTCGCAACGTTTTTCATCGGCTATTTATGTTTTAATTTATTTGCATACAACATATTACGTTAATTATAAAAGCGTTCTCACGTAACCTTTCAGACAATCAATAACCACGATCGAATGGCTAAGATCGAATTTCTATATAACGGTTAATTTAACCAAAGTATGTCGTTAGCGAAGGAAATAACCGCTTACGGTAAAATCTTAATTCGCTTAATGGACATTTAATTATTTTAATGTAAAGTAAATCAGCGCTGGTTTGCCGGTACGGTATCGATTTGTTTTTAATTGCGGGAGATAACGGACAATTTGCTGTAGAAACTTCGCGAACATACACGCGAACGTTATAAGCAAACGTACATAATAAATAATAGTAGGTATCTACTTACTTTGGGTGACTTTGAGCCTTCTAATAAGGCCCATACTGAGCGACACCGTTTAAGTGCCATATTATTATGTCATCACTAGCAACACTTAACCGTTCGAGGTGGATTGATGATCTGGTAAAGGTCGCGGGAGTCCGCTGGATGCGGATGGTGCAGGACCGGTCATTGTGGTTCTCTTTGGGAGAGGCCTATGTCCGGCAGTGGACATCTTTCGGCTGATATGATGATCTACTTACTTACGTACAGTAGGTCCTCAGATTAACACAACATGTTAGGCAGCTGAAAATTTCAAATCATGCATGGCATTCCACGTGCACCCGCTCGCCGCATAGCCGTGGTCTTTCGTTCGTAGCGCTATCAGACCTACAATAGCCATAACGACATCTTGGAGGTTCGCGAAACGTCAAGAAGAACCTCTGTGGGATTATACATCTATGTCGCTCGAATGGGGAACTTGCACGGGACTTCAATTTCGAATAAATTGCACTCAATCGATGTGGATATACGTAGAGATATCATACAAAAGAAAAAAACGATTGTATTAGTTTTATCTCACGTTAAAATGATGAAAAAAAAAATTTTTTTCGATAAAATAATATAACAGTTACACAGAATATTGAATTAGAAATGATATTTTGTATGACAAGTAGGTATAGACTTAAACGCATTTTTTGTGGAGATAATTGCAAATTAATGCCTTACTCCATAGTAAACGTGCCGAGAATATAAGTTGTGACGTCATACCATAAGCCCGTTTATAGAGCGTTTTCGGGGGGTGCCGGCGCGTGCAGATTTCAAATGCATATAACATCAGAAAAATAAATCATAAGAAAGTTTTAATGCTACAGTTGATATTCCCCTGGATCATACTTTTGATTTTCGTAATAAAATAAAAAAGATGCAAGTTCCCTATTAGCTAGTGCGACAGAGAGGGAGATTTTATAACAAGATTAATAAGTTAGCATTTAAGTATAAAATAGGATTAAAAACGATGTTATTATTATGTTATGTATATTAAGCATAAAAGAGACTTACCTGCAGGCAAACTGTTCGAACAGTTTTGCAGGGACATGTTTTAGAATAAGTTTTTTATATCTTTGGTTAATAAATAAAAAAAATAAAAAAAAATAAAAAAAAAAACACGAACAAAGTTCGTTTTCGTTTCGCGTTAGCCCCTCAGGCTCTTAGCCAACGATAGAAAGGTTAGTATAAAATAACGGCCCATACTGCCATGAAATGCGAATAAATTATGCAAAATTTTTTTCAACAGACACCTTTACTCTTGTATTCATTTCGTTTGTACAGAAAGTTATGTAGGTATAAATCGGACCAATAGGTGTTTGAGCATACCTTGTGTCACTATGAGAGATTGAGAAGGTTCGCTGGCCATTGGATTAGAATGAGAGCAGCCAACTTTTTTAGGGCATCATGTTAGCCACGTCTAACAAAGGACAGCTATTGGTTGTCGGCGTTGATGACGAATTCAGTCTACATTCTTCTGTCAGTGAGGCCATAAAAACGTACATAAAAAAATATAATACCTAGTGGCAAGCTATGTGAACAAACACCTAATAATCGGTCGTAAATTCCTGATGAATCGTGTAGACTTGCTGGTGTTTTCTCTTGTTAAAATGTTTCGCATTACTCGATTGTCTCGTAACTCGACGGCTATAGTTTATTGTCATGTTTGGGACGAAACTTCGTAAATGTTTTAGTTTAGAGTTGTTGTATTGAGAATAACAATTAAACACTAACGGGCGCAGTCGTAAACGTTCATCAAATTGGTTTTAGCGAAAATTCCGTTAAATTCGTATGTTTTTATCTGTCACTATGAGAGAAAGGGTCCAAACACATTTTGGCTGATAGAGGTTTGTTGAGGTTTATGATAATAGTGATCCTACTTATACTATTATCGCTAATTTTCGATAATTTTTTCTTATTTACTTGTTCACCCGTGAAAAAAGTGTATATTATTTATATGCAAATCGCGGAAAGGCGTTTTCCATCAAAAGTGAATATTTTATTTGAATTTTCTTATTAAAAAAACATCACATTCAGAAAGGAACTACAATGAACTACATGATAGGACGTAGGTACTGTTTCATTTTGGTAACTCAGTTATCAAGTTAAATCTATACTTATTCATTTAACTAAGGGGAAACATAATAACAAATTGAATGCATTATCAATAAACAATCTTATGCAACAGTTACGCAAGGTTCACATTCCGTGTCACGATGGCATAACTGCGACGTTCATTATTTAATTAGCGATATGGCAGCGTCGGCGCACCTGTTTCTCCCGCTACCGTCATATAAATCTTACAGACAGTATATTGACGCGCATAAGGCGAATGTAAGCCCTGGAAAAACTGTCTCGCTCGCTAATGTATGTATGTATGTAAATAACTTTATTGTACCTACACAAGACCCAGGTAAAAATACAAACAATAATTACTCCACATGCACTGATTTCAGAGAGCAAATGCGTTGAATGTTACAGAAAAAACCCAAGTCGGCACAATATTTGAGGAGTTCCGTCGATTCCTAAAGGATCTATGAATAACCACTTCATGAGTTGCTACTTCAACGGAATCACGTCAGAATCTTTGACATACTTTACATCTTTGAGGAGTTCCACAAGTCATCTATGGTCTTCAGTATCAGTTCCACTTCACCAATATTGCGATTTCCGAAGATAAATACACGAATTCTATCATAGAAAATACCGAAATCACTACATGCATGCCTATAAAATTTGAGGGTTGCCCTCAATTTCCCTGGGATCCCATCATCAGATCCTGATTTGGTGACAATGGGACCACCTCGGAAGTATACTCTTTCGAATAAAAAAATAATTTTGTAAATCGGTCTACAATTGACGGAGAAATCGGCGAACATACATAAAAAAAAAAAAAAAAAGATACATACAGTGGAACATATAACCTCCTCCTTTTTTGAAGTCTCTTAAAAATAGTTTAAATCGGGACAGAGGTGAACTTATCCCTGTAAGGGATCTCTTCTCTTCGTAAATGTATTAAGGGCGCTTGCTTGAAATACGAGTATCAAAGGATAAAATTCAAGTTGTACATTTCAATTCAATAGACTGTTATTAATTCATGTCTTGTGCCACAACTCTTGCCAATAAAAGCAAAGAGAGCAAAACGGACCGCCCGCGATGTGGTATTGCTCAAAGCAAACGGAATTTCGTATCTGATAACAGTGATAACAGTGGCATGACAAGCGGCCCGCGCGGCTGTGCTCGTGTATCACAAAGTACCCGAAGATTTATATACTTACTACTGCGCTTGTGCGTCAAGCCGAAAGATTTTAGAAACAGGAATTTGAGAAATTCCTTATTTCGCGATATTTTCCGGTATTCCAAAATTGTATTTATTAGGTAATGACTCTGAAATATTAATTGAATACTTACCGATATTTTTCTTGAAACAAGTGATCCAATGACACCTCATCTGTCGAAATCCGTCAAACGTTCTAAGCTGCAGGGCGTGTCAAAGAATAAGACATACACATACATACATACACACATACATAACATACATACATACTCGAAAAATATAACCCTCATCTCCTTCGGCAGTTGGGTAAAAAATACCGTTATACGGTATTTTATAGCTCTGTTTAGGAATAGATAGGATAGGATGCTGATATCGGTGTGTCTGATGTGTGTGTTAAATTATATTTTCTCAAACATGTAATGAGTTATGCCGTTGTGGTCCTTAATTCCTTAAAATTATAATAGGCTGTGAAGTATCACGTTTCGATCGTTGCGAGAAAAGTTGAGAAACCCCTAATATTTTGATTTCAAAGTTCAATATCTCAAAAACGGCTGAACTGATTTTGTAAAACCTTGCTAAGAAACATCTCGATCACGTCAGCTTTCGGATAAAAAAACCGCATTAAAATCGGTCCATTCGTTTAGGAGCTACGATGCCACAGACAGACACACAGATACACAGACACGTCAAACTTATAACACCCCTGTTTTTGCGTCGGGGGTTAAAAATTGAAGGTCTTCAAAGCGACCTTCTTTTGTTTCAATATCAATACGTGACACGACGTCATGGCGTACAGCCATAAAAAAAAAGTTGGAGTTGTTTTTTATTTCATTTGTTTGAGAAAAGCACTAGGTACAGTCAACCAATTTGATTCCTAGGCCATCATAGAACCTTGCCGTTGTAAATGCTATGTCAATACGGGTTACTAGGATTATTGCGTCGCTATGTAGCAGTTAAAATGACAGGGTTCTACGGTGGCCTAGGAATCGAATTGGTTGACCGTACCTATCTAGGTATACATACATCGACGTGAAGAGGGATTGTCAGCCGTCTATACTTGGCCGGCAATCCCTATTTTCCCGGCCTCTGCAGTTATATATTTCGGTCTATGTCTATTATCCCATGGGTTCAAACGACCAATTTGCCAACCGTCTCGTAAAGGCTGCAAGAAAGTGACTGCCTTAAACCCCGTTTGTGTAGTTTTCCCGCGAAGCCTAAGTCCGGGTCAGCTGTGCATCACATATTCAGCACAGCGTTTCGCGACAACACGCCAAATCTCACAATAACAAGACGATAATAGTCGTTGCACTGGGAATTTGTGGAACACTCTTTTGGCTTCATTCGTTCAATTAAATGGGCCAATCAATATATAATTTTTCTGTAGGTAGCTGCCATGGTTAAGTCGCTTGGGTCACTTTTTAAACCTGTGATTATATGGGTCTACGAACAGGGGGCCAATTTTTGACTTTCGAGCGCTCGAAAATTAAATAAAAGTAAATACGATTTTAGTGTCAAAATTGCAGGCACTAACTTTCTATCGATATAATTGAATACGAGTGGTCAATACCACTCGCTTTTCAATTTTCTATCGTTATTTCCAAAGAGTATTTCGTATTTTTTGTCAGTTTTCGAGTGAAAGATTCGAGCGCTCGAAAGTCAAAAATCGGTCTAAGAAACTGTTATTTTGTTTCATAGCTCATCATCATAAACTCAAGAGCCGGGCTCTTGTCGGTGGAGTACTTAATCGCCATTATGTCCTTTTCTCTGCCACTGCTTTGAGCTCTTGATACGACCTTGCAATAACTTTCTCTTTAGCTTGGTCCATAAACGCACGTCTTGGTCTTCCCCTGCCTCTCCTTCCTTCTATATTTCCTTCAATTATAGTTTTTATGTCCCATAGCTAACGGGACAAAATAACAACAGAAATAGTTGAATCACCCAATATTATTTTGTGATCGATATATAGAATCTAACTATCCACACAACCTAAAACATAATAGAAAATTATATTTGATCATTTTACATACATACCTACATCAAAATAGTTCTCTGTGGTTATTTTCAATAATAAAATAACTATAGAAATAGAAATATTTTATTTGCAATAAATGTGGTACATAATGGTGTTACAATTGTTGTGAGGCCATACATTTTAGGCTTTAAGAAGCCATGCAAAATACAGAGTATCTACAAAAAAAAAACACATGCTGATAAAAAATGAAAACAAGCGAAAATAAGTTAATTGAATATAATAGTATTTTTCACAATCGTGTTATAATAGAGAGCTTTTCAGTCGAGTACCGTGTTTAGGCCACGAAGCTTGCTGAGTATGGTACGAGTACGGTATAAAGGACCGGAATACCGAAAATAAAAAATAACAACGATTCAGCTAACAATACAATTGTATTAAGTAAGTAAGTACTATCATTGTTGCGTACTCACTCAAAATAACCAACATAACGACACACCGCTTAACTAGCATGATAGCGTTTATGTCGGATATAAAGCATGCGTCCCAATAGCAAGTATAAGTGCGAGTAAAAATCCGTTCCAGATTGTTAAATTTATAAAATCACATTTCTGTTCACTAAAAACGACATATTTTCGCAGTTTCCCCTCGCGTGCGTCGCTTGCGGAACTAATTGCGCGGGCGCAGGCTCCTTGTTTTTGCACTACGAGCAGGTACCTAGGTATGACGGAACTTGGTGTGATGGATTGCGTCGATTGTATCGGTATTTGGAATTGGAACTAGTGTTTAAAATTAGGGCATGTTTAGTCATATTAAGGTCAGTATCAAAGCCTCAACTGCGGTCCGTTTCGTTAGTTTCTAAATTAGGTGAATGTTCAAAATTCGTGAATAGAAACAGCAAAATGTGAATCTATCCATGATTCTGAGCAACGTTTACCATATGTTAGTAAACATAACGTAGTGTAGTCACTACGTGGTAACTTTGTGTTATGCAAAAAAACAACTATTTCATACAATGTTTATTTTAGATTGACGAAAATGTATGAACGGCTGGTTTTTTTTTGAATAAAACAAAGTTGGTCACATAGCCATTCACTTGCTTCTGGCAACCACAGTGGCCAATTTCGTGCACCCCTAAATTGCTTCAGGCAACTGGAGTTGCCAAGAGAAGTACCTATTGGCTGCCGTGATAAAAAATGTTTTAAAGCAATTTAGAATACTTTTTTTTTAATCCGAAAGCAAGTGAGTGGAAAAGTTGCTTGGAATCATGGATAGATTCACATTTTGCTATTTACTTATAGACAAAGACAGACATCCTTTATTGGTAATGAGGTATTACAAGTCATTGTTTACAGTAAAATAGTACATTCATTTGTAAATTAAATTTACAAGATTATTAGATAGACATTGCATTACATTATATATTATTATTATATTTTTTTATATTCTAAAAATTCCTTAATACTATAGAAGCATTGCTCAATAAGCCATTTTTTTTATTTAGCTTTGAAGGTCGGATGACTGTTATATTATTCTTATATTCACGAATTTTGTAATGTTGTCTAAAAATGTTGTTATTTCCATGAATGTGTTAACTGACGCATTGAAATTGTATGGGAAACGACTTGATTGCAGCACGCTGCACTCAAATCCTAAGGAAAAAGGAACCACTGCCGCCGGCTGGCATCTCGTCCGTCCGCTTTCCGTTTCGCGAGCGAGAGTGGCCCGACCTGTCGCCGCAAACTCGTATCTTACGTCAGCGGACGAGTAACGTTACATGGGTTCATTCATTTAGATTAATGCCGTTGTTAACAACAGTTATCAACTCATATCACAAACTCTAGCATTGTAAAATGGCTTCTTGTTAGAGGGTTGTGCTTAACGCCTCGAGCGAGCGCCCCAGTATCACACCTGTGATACTGGGGCGCTCTACTGCGCTGTTTTTTTTTAATGGTAACCTATTTGTATGTTACGACTTGAATTCTAACACAGTTTCAACTGTCGTATCGTTCCACGGGTTAAGGGCGGGTTGTACCAACTTACGATTACAGTACAGACCGATCAAGGTTTAATACCATACTATTATATTTATTTTCTTATTAAATTCCACTTGCTTCATTTCCGCTTCGTACTCCACTGTCATAATTGTTAGCGCCAGTATTTGTGAGATTCTAATAGCAGCTACGCGCAACTGCGCTCTCTAATGGTTGGTGTTCACGGAAGACCAGCGTCGGGTACTCTAGTAGCACCTGGCATTAAGTATGTTGAGTGTTCACCTTTTACATTATAGGTTAATTGTAATCTTCTTTGTGTAATTGTATAACTGTGTAATTGTATAACTTATACTGAAATAAATTATCTTCTTCTTCTTCTTCTAATATGGCGCCGGCAGCTGTCATTTCATAGAAACTTGCATTTTCCATACATTCAGATTTTAACAGACACCGGTAACGATAACAAAAGCTTAAGTGCAAGCTATCTTAAGTAATAATGAAGCAACTTCACTGTTTGCCAAAGTATATAGTATAGTCCCTAGGATTATGGAAACGCAGACAAAAAAAATCACGCCGACCGCTCTGATGAAGACAGCAGAAGAGAAATTAGGATAAAAAAAAAATAAGAAGAAGCCATAAGAATGTATCTAAACTTTTACAACTTCAGGCAAAACTCCAGAGGGGAGGGGGGGGGGGGTCTCGACTAGCGTACACAACAAATTGAAACTTAAACTTACTATAATAAATAAGATATAGGTACTTAATAATTAAATTAACATAAACACTTTCTCCCTCTCTCTCTCTCTCTCTCTCTCTCTCTCTCATACATACACTTACATAATATGTTCAATAAAATCACCATTATAACAACCAACACTGAAAATAAATAAACAAAATATGTATGTAATATGTATGTAAACAACATTGTTATTAGTTCGTTATCGCTATGCACAGCGCTGAGCGCATACCGTCCCGACCCGACGACGTACCATGCCGTTTGTATACTTAATTAGAATTAAGCACCATGCGTTTAACCGTAAATTGTAATAGTCTTAAATGTTCTCATATAATTGAAATTGTAATTTCTTATGAGAATAAAGATCTTTAACCAGATATACCTACTTATTTACGTCACACCTCGCCATAAAGTGGCAATTACCGCCCGCTAAGAGTGCGGGAAATCCCTACTTCCTGGCCAGAGGGAGACGTAAAAAGTAAAATTGTATATACACCATAATTATTACCGCCTATAGAAAGCCTCCGGTTCCATATTTATTGCCCTTGGTTGGGGCGTCAAAATACCTGTGGTGTGAAACGTTCTTTGATTTACCGCCCTAGATGAGTAATGTATTACATTGTAGACTATATTTTATGTGTTTATTGTTGCAGGTAAGCATGCCCGCTACGATAACTGCTCATATTTACTGACCGCCTGTTTTCTAAAACTCTCGTAAGTTAAGACCGACTGTTTACCGTTGAATATTACTCGGGTCTAGCCTACTTAATGGCTCACAAAACCTTCAAGTCTTTAAACTCTAAAGCGCGAATTACACATGCGAGAAATTGCATGCAAGTTTAACTACATTGCGGGGTTTGTTAGATCCAACTCAGTATAAGTATCTTGGTAACCCGAAATGTAATGAAACTTGCATGCAATTTCTTGCATGTGTAAATTGCGCTTTAAGCGCGAATTACACATGCAAGAGCTTGCATGCAAGTTTAACTACATTGCAGGGTTTGATAGATACGAGTAAGTACCTCGCTAAGGGCTTGTGCACAAATCATGCGAGGTTTTTTCGGCTACTTTTTGACCCCCCCCCCCCCTCACCCCTTGTATTTTTTTTCATTCCACCTAATTGTAAGATAAATAGTATGGTATATAGTAAATCTTGTTTATTTTTCTATCTTATGAAGTCAAGTCAAGAGCAAGCGGGCGGGGTCACAAAATTTCGTAAAATAGACTCACTATTTTGAAGTGCTCGCTATTTGTGTTTAACGAAACCGAAAAAAAGTATCTACTCGTGTGGAGAAAAATACACGTGAGGTCTCCTTTAACCCCCCCCCCCCCCCCCCCCCCTCCCTCCCACAACGTGATCTGTAGTGATTTTATCCTGACCCGCCCCCTCGCGAACCTCGCGTGATTTGTGCACAAGCCCTAACCCGCAATGTAATGAAACTTGCATGCAATTTCTTGCATGTGTAATTCGCGATTAATGGTTAAAATACGTTAGTCTTTATTTGTGAGAAAGAGTCAAATTACGTTGTAGTTAACAGACATTTGTTAAGTTCTATGAATAACGGGATAAAGGCATAGGTTTCAATTCTCTTAGCATTCGCTATTCGTTCAATGAAAATGAATCTCGTATGGACGATTTGCACACATTTGATAAACTAAAAAATCTTTGTACTTTTAAAATTTGAAACTTGAAAAATTACTCGCCACGATTTCAATTTGAGCCCGCAACCTTACGTTGTTCTCGCTAATTGAGCTATCATCGATCTCCACTCGGAATGACGAATTTTTCAATCACTTCAGGCTTTTAATTTGATTTATGTCCGCTTAATCCTTTCATTGCAAAATGTGCACTAGCTCGGCAGTTATTTTATCACAAACGGTGTTACTATGTATTCAGGCTGGTAATTTGTATACGCTACGGCTATAAAAAGCATTTGCAATGCAACACTGCACCATGCGCTTTCGTCAGGGCATGGCGTAACCAACCGCAGGATTGCACTGTCACTCCTACAATTAAATAATTAGAATGGCAGGTCATTTGTAAATTCTGACACTTAAATTCCGAGATAAAATTAATGTGTTTATTAGTTGAAGGAGTTGATGCTACAAGGGAACGGCAAGTCCTAATTTGTTTAATTTACACCATATTTTTAATTTATTTAATCGTATGGCATATATTATTTTTGGCCTTTTTGAGTTTGTCACTCTTTAGTACCACCCAGGGGACACGTGCAGGGTTGTGGTAGGTATAGCTCCTGCGGACGCGAGTGACAGTTGTCCCCCCTTTGTCAAGTGAGTGGGCAACTCGACTGTTAGAGGTTCTTAAGCCGCCCGAAGGCCTCTAACTCGGCTTAACGACTACTGTCATAGACAGCAACCGGGATCAACTGCTTAGCGTGCCTTCCAAAGCACGGAAGCGCTCATTTATAGTAACCACTCAAACAGGCGGTCACCCATCCAAAGACTGACCCCTGCCGACTTTGCTTGACCTGCGTTATCGTTTCCGATACGCAGGCGCCGCCGGGCTATGAATGCTTCGATATATTTTTAATAGGATTGGACTTAGAACATTTTGCGAGATTTAACGGATCGTCCTAATACAACGCGACTACGCGATTATCGCAAGTTCGCGTGAATTTTACTCGCGCGAACGCGCGATCAAACATATTGGACTCGAACATAGAGGTAGAATAGATAGAGGGACTCACCCACACATACACACATGAGTGACAAAGATGCATAGGCAATACCGCAAGTGGGAACGAGATACAGTGTCATATTTTCTGTCCCTCATCGCGTATACGGATTTTTGTTTGCCACCAGCTTGTTTGCCACCACACCTGTCAAAATTTGTACTAAAACTGACACCACCATGACGTCACCGATATAATACGACTAAATTATAAATTACATTAGACGTCAAGAATGTATTAGCTTCTGATACTTCTTAATTTAGTATGGTTTTTTACCATCGTTCCTTTTGGGTATACACTAGGACGCCATCTATATATCCTCTATCTACGGACTCGAATAGGATGTCCTAATTGACAATCGCGCGACGCGGTCGCGCTACTTAATTGATTTAAAATCTGTTCGCGCGAACTTAGTTCGCACGAACGCGCGATCAAACATCCCTTTCGGACCCGGCTAATAGGTACAGTCAAAGAATTTAATTTCCTACCCATTTAGGACTATTTCAAAGTGACACTGTAAATAAAATCATAAGAAGTCTCTTATGTTTTGATTGATTACGTCACTTTGACAAAGTCCAAAGTGGGTAGGAAATTAAATTAAAATCGTGCGGGTTGATTATAGGCCAAGCAAATTAGATTAAAAAAAAACGTTTTGAGGAATTAATTCCCATAAAGGTGGAAATCGTTTTAATACCTTCATTTGGTCCTAAATGCATGTAAGTAATCCGAGTTTGCACCATCCCAGGAGGTGGATAACTTTTGGGAGGCCAATAATTCCGTTTTTTGCATGTGCACAAAAACAGTACGACGGACGGAAGATGTATTCTATTCAATATTAAAGAAGGTCAATGTACCTATATAATGTGAAATGTTATTTTCTACTTTTTTTATTCTATGGGTTTTTCAGCAGGTATATTTTTTTCAAAGATATGCCATTTTGGATATAGGTACCCTACACTAACGTTTAGTTGTTTAGTCGAAACTGCCACCAGGTTGTGAAATCTGTGAACTTCACACGGAATACGTTGCGAGAGACCAGTAAGAAGTGGAATACCGATACTTCCCACAACAGTTGGGCAACCGGCAATGCGACACGTCGCGGATCGAGAACCCGCGATCCGATACCCACGGCAATGAGAGCGAGCGGGAATGCGTGTCGTGCAAACATAATAAGGGCCAGCAAACTGGGACAAATAAATCTAATAGACAACAAATACAAATTCATAAACGTATATATGTTACCGTCAGATTATCAACACCGTCAGTTTATAATCTTAGTCACGATATTATAAACTGTCCAAACCGTTCACAATTTAACGCATTATATTTCGTTAGTTTATAAAATATCAATGACGGATCGTCAAATTGTGAACTGAATCAAATTGGTATGATTCCGAATGCACCATCTGCGCTGATTGGTTGAACGAATTATTCCTCTTGCCTCAGCTTCCACTTATATCAGAACATGATTGTTTTTTTTTCATTCAGACATTTTATTCCATTTATTTCGTCATCCAGCAATGTCGACGGAGCCCCGCTGCGCGGGGCTCCTATTTCTGGGCGCTTTGCCCTTCGGGCAACTGAAGCTACCTAGCTAACCTAACCACAGATGTATGAATATAAGGAGATCGGACATGGCGGTCGATTTGTATAGAAGACGCCTGTCGCAAGTACACATATTATATTATACCATCGGTGGTGTTTCTGTTACTATTAGTAGTTTTTTTTTTATATTATTGTAAATCCTTTTAGTCCAGGTTTAACTTCGTCTGACTATATTTTTTAAGTTATGTTAATTTAACCTGTTAGTCTATTGAAGTCTAACTAACATTTGTTTTTTTTTTTTTTTAGCGTCTTGTTAATTTTTTAGTTTTAGTTTAAAACCTGATTGAACATTTTCACTATGTTTGACTTACCTTGTTAATAGTTTCTTAAGTAATTAATGGATGACTGTTATTGGCCTTGTATTATGTAATTACCAAGTATTAGTTATATCTACGGCTGTTGTTATCCTCAATACCAATAAATAAATAAATAAAATAAACATTAACCCACACAACGCCCAAGTAATTGACAAGACAAAGCACGCACACATCTAAAACACACACACTTGTATACCTACGCGTGTATTGTCCAATAAGCGCGCATTATATCAGGCATTTTGGGAAAAAACGTAATATTCTCTGCGGATAGCACGCGTGCACAGTATGGCAGAGTATGCCCATTGAGCATACAGCTGCGACGGCCAAACTACACGGCCGCCGGCGGCTTGTCCTCTCTCTAGTATTCTATGCTCTGAGAACCTAACCTAAAATCATTTTGTATAATGCAGTTACGCCTGCTAACGATATTTATAAACTTCAAATTAAAGGAAAAATTGAAAAATTTAGGCTCCGAGCCGGATTCGAACCGGCGACCACAGAACCTAACCTACCTAGTATTTGTGTATTCGGTCCGTAGCATGCCGATTTGATCTCAGTTGACAATTTGACGATTCTACATTGATAGTTTATAAACTAACGAAAAATAATGCGTTAAATTGTGAACAGTTCACAATTTTTCGTCAGTTTATAATATCGCTAGATTTTAAACTGACGGTGTTCACAATCTATCGGTGACATATACAAATAAACCCTTATATTATAATTTGCAGCTTGTTTGCCACCGTCGAATAAAAAAAAAAAAAAATTACGAACGCAATACAAGGACCCCGTATGAAGATAAGTAGTTGCAGTGCTGATGGCCACACGATGTTTACTTATGCCTAGTTTACACTATGCCGAAGTGAGCAGGGAAGTGGGCATTAGATCGAACGAGAAATGTACGGCGAATTGTCTTTGTCAGGTGACAATTGTCAAGTTGGTGAAATAGGGATCAGAACGCAGATCCGTGATTCAAAATATATGTCCCTGCCCAGCTAGCACACTAATCGGACATATATTTACGTTCGGACGTATAACTTTACGATTGTGCCCATTTTTACGTTACTTAGCTAACATGGTAATCACGCAGCATATATTTATGCCATAGCGTAAAATATACGTAGCAAAATTATTACATTCATTTCATTCGTTCAATAGTAGTCTATGGTTAGAAGCCTATTATAATACTACCTAATTAAAGAGTAATGATAAGTACTGCACAGTTTACTAAACAGTTGTTCTCCTGTATTAAGTTGTGTTATAATAGTTTTTTGTTTTTATTTACGTTACTCCCACCCCACAAAAAGTTTTACGTAGTGGTTTTAAGTAATTTAGCGAGTACCAAAACACATGTTAGTTTATAATAGAATCAATAATATTTGTAAATTTGTGTAATATACTTTATTACAACACAAGCAAAAATCATAATCATTGCGTTATTTATACTAATTTATAGTTAGTAATCATGATCTAGCTAAAATTAAAAATGTTTTCTAGATCATTGTTTCAGGAGATGATAGGAGTTTTGAGACTGAAACCGTATGTGTTGTGACAGAAATCGGAGAAATCCTGCGAAAATTATATTGTTTTCATAGTGTTAAAATTTATCCGGGGTCTCGAGTGACCTACATAAAATTTCGTCCGTCAACGGCTCATATCGTCAAGTTTTATGTGCCAAAATCAAGAGCATGTTAGCATTTGACGTAAGGCAAATAGTTTTATGTGCAAGACATATAAATGGTCACATTTTACGTAAATGATGGTATAGCATGTTAGCTCATGACGGTAAAATTTTATACGTCGGTTGTGGACATAAAACATGTGCATAAAAGTCGTCATTTTGCTAGTATGCTAGCCGGGCAGGTCATAAAGATATCACTACTATTCCAATCTCATTGTATCTTTTTCAAAATCCGGATGGCAGAGACATGTACGGCAAATTGTCTTTGTCAGGTGACAATTGTCAAGTTGGTGAAATAAGGGTCAGAGCGCAGATCCGTGATTCAAAATATATGTCCCAGGTCATAATGATATCACTACTATTCCAATCTCATTGTATCTTTTTTTAAATCCGGATGGCAGAGACATGTACGGCAAATTGTCTTTGTCAGGTGACAATTGTCAAGTTGGTGAAATAGGGGTCAGAACGCAGATCCGTGATTCAAAATATATGTCCCAGGTCATAAAGATATCACTACTCTTCCAATCTCTTTGTATCTTTTTCAAAATCCGGATGGACGAGACATGTACGGCAAATTGTCTTTGTCAGGTGACAATTGTCAAGTTGGTGAAATAAGGGTCAGAGCGCAGATCCGTGATTCAAAATATATGTCCCAGGTCATAAAGATATCACTACTCTTCAAATCTCTTTGGATCTTTTTCAAAATCCGGATGACAGAGACACAACAACTAAAGTCGTTCGGAATACGTTTTTAAATAAAATTAATTTAATTTTCACCTCACTAGCTCGGAAAGGCCTTTTTGAATGTTTGATATCTATTGAGAAAATCGCTTTTTATCCACATGTGAAGAAATAAGACATAGAACGTTAAAAGTACTATGACGTAGAACGTTAATTTTTTTTTTGTTTTTTTTATATTTTATGACATATTTTTTTCTAACAATTTTTTTTACTTTAAAAAAAAAATTGAAACTTTTTTTTTACTTTTTTAACTTTTTTTTATCTTTTTTACTTTTTTTAAACCTTTTTTTAAACTTTTATTTTACTTTTTGTACTTTTTTTAACTTTTTTCTTATTTTCCTCGCTGTAGTGAGGTGAAAAGATTTGTGTTATACACGGGTGAAAAGTTATTTTACGTCTCGTGTGTTGAAACACTCACTACGCTCAGGATTCTATTTTTGAACCACTCGCTTCGCTCGTGGTCAATCATAGAATCCTTTAGCTAGTTCGTGTTTCAAATGAACACTCGCAGGTAAAATACAACTTTCCCCCCTTGTATAACAAATAACTATTTTAGCGGTGCTAGATTTCCCTGGCATAATTTGTCGGTTGGCATTGGCATCCCTCAATCGAAAATTATTTCCATAGTTTTCTGTTCTACTTGCCAATATGGTTGTCGAAATATAAAGTGATTTAGTTGCGTAGATATTTTGCAGCTTAATATACAAGTAGGTAAAGGTATAAATTACCAGCGAAATGTCACGTTTCAAAGTGCAACTAACACCAAATTGTTGGTCAATACAAAACCGTTACAATAGTAGAAACATCAATGGCCCATGATTGATGACTCGGAGACGTACAATCATCGTGACATGGTAACATATTTATAATAAAGTTAAGTTACGGTAAATGGGGAGAAGAGTCGCGATTATTGAATAGAGTAGGTACATTCAACTACAGGAGTACTTATTGGCGTAGACATGGGCGAAGCGCTTCAAATGATTTGACATGGTTAACGTTCTTGAGCATGATACTCAAACTAACAAATTTATTAAGGTCTTATAGAACTATACATCCTGGGGTCTACTACGTGCATTTGTCATGTCATGGAGGACTTAGTTAGTCGAAAGAAGCTTGTAGACAGGTGCGAGTGACCATTATGGATATTACGTGTTCACGCGCACAACATTTTTAGTACACCGGCTCAATTTCAACGACAAGAGTCGTCCGATATTTTGATAAGCTTTACATTTTTATAAGTTGCACTGTTCATCTGTAAGTAAATATGTGTAAGTAAGTTGTGCTTCAAAATTTTAAAACCATTTTACAGCCTGTATCCGATTTAGCTGTAACTTTGTATACCTACCTGTGTAAGTTCATGTGGACGAGTAGTAGTCAAGCTAAATCACCACATTTTCTATAGCATATTATCACAGCTCGGACAGGTCATCACAAAAACAGATATGGAAATAGAACAAGACTCTATAGAGTCGATAGGTACTTATGATTATGACTATTTAAAGCGGATATCATCGTAATTTAACATTTGACATTTTTATTTGCATATATGTCATGGTTGTGTCAAAGTGGCATTGTTGTAACAATTTAAATTAGTAAAAATATTTACTTGTGGTTATTCCTAAATATAATAAATATGGTGAAAATAAAAACGATTAATAAGTGGATTAAGAACTACCCCGAGCTCTATTATGATGAAAATGTCAGGGAAATATTGTGTACAGCATGTAACATTCGTATTAAGCAGTTAAAGAAATATAATAAGTATTAACAAACATGTTAGCTCAGCAAATCACAAAGGGTACAGCCAGCAACGTCTTATGATACTTTTTGCATCGATTTGTTGATGTTTCTAATCTCTGTTAATATCCCACGCTTCAACGTCAGACGTCATGGAAGTTTTTCGGCAGTTTCGAGTTAAAGGTTTTAAAGTATTTTTAACAACTATTTAGTAATTATTAATCAGACCTGTCTAAAATGAATAAAAAAAAGCGGTCCTGATAAATACGGCTCACATATATCCAAAGATACATTTGATCAATTTACTTTAAAATGAAATGAAAATAGTGAATAAAAATTAACACAATTCATTACATAAAAACATTGGTTTGTTTCATAAAATGCAGTAGTTGATGGTAGCATAATATGTTCAATGCAACGATCAGCATTAAAAAAATGGCAATGAAAATACCTTCACAAACATATGGTGAATTTTGGGTTACCGTTATAAATAAATACATTGAATTGAATTTAATGTAATTGAAAAATATAATTAATGCGACTCTATTAATCTTGTTCTATTACCGTGTTACGATTGTTTTGCGATGACCTGTCCGAGCTCTGCATATAACTGTAAAGTTTTTTTCTTTATATATTGCCTATATTGATTTAAGATTAGCATTACTTAATACATGATAAGCCACGCCGGACGCGAACTTTAGCCGTCTGCGCAACTCGCGGCGCACCTGCGCACACGCAACAAAACTAAACAGGCGTAAACGCAGGTACCTTACCGGTATATACAGCATTATGTAGTGAGCTGAGTGGCCTCGAACTGTGATCTATGAAGCATCTGGTTTGTTTTTCATCAATGTCTGCAATGACCTTTAAATTTGTGATGATATGAGGATAAGAAGTACCAGTAGATAAAACAACGTTCAGGCAGGCGCGGCTCACTCGCGATTTGTGTTTATCGCTACAAGTACATGCCGGTCGCCCCTTCGAAGGGATCTATTCAGTGGCTGCCACGTGTTGGTACAGGACGCTCGCACGGGTCGCAGCGCGTTGCATGCGATAGAACGGGATGGCCACATTTAGGCACGTTTGGCGTACCTTAACAGGGAATTTGTTAACAGAGAACCTTCTGTACGTAGTACTATTACTTATTATGTGGTTCAGGTGATAATGTGACGTTATAAGAACTGGGCTGCCGTAGCCACATTAGACCAATAATAGTTATCTCGCCCTAAACGTCATTCCGACTTAGATGCAAATAGCAGACACAGTTTTGTTGCAAGGAAAACGTGTACTTTCCCATATAATTTATTTTGTCGTTTGAGGAAGGGTTGAATAACCACCTGAAGGCTCAAGCTACCCTTCTTTAGAGCCTGGCTGTTGTTTTATAAGAAAAGTCCAGTAAAGCGTTAGTACACTCAAGTGCAAAAATAAGTATGTATAGATTTAATCCTCTCATAGGTAAATTAAATTTATGTACCGAAACCTTAATACGCTGACATAACATTAGAGCGGTGGGACATATTTATGAGTAAGTTGTGTGCACCCATATTTTTACCCTTAACTGCTGCACCCCTGACTTACTCCGCATGATGATGTAATATAAAATAAGTAAAAAGTGGTGAACGGTGTTGGCCACACATATTGTATTTATTTATAAGGCTAATAATTTAAGACTCCCTTATTGAAGTGGCTGTTTGTTTACCTAAAAAAAAAAAAAAAACTACCTACGTACTACTACTACTATTTACACTAGTGTACTGTATACGTAGTATGTGCATGAAATTGAGCCCACCCACAACATCAAACGGATGCCACAATTTTGTCAGTTCTGTCGCGATTTTACACTTATCGACCCTGCAAACCTGTCATGAACCTCATGATGTACTTTAAAATAATATAATAACTATAGAATATATATAATAACGTCAGCCACCAGCAGCAGACAAACCGTAATTTACGATTCACCGGTCCGCATATAACATATTAATTATATGTTCCCACAGTTGCCAACCTGTGAATAATGAGCATCGTGACCATGGCATTAGAAATAGAATCTTCGTAGGGATTGCTTATTATTTAAAAACTTGATTTGTTCATCAGAGGGCAACCTTGTCAATGATTCCATGTCTATGATATGATAAGCTATACTGGGTAATCTCATCTCGGGTACCTACCGGTTATCCGATATCAAAAATTATTTCACCCATGTGTAGAATGGACTTTCTGAATGGTTATATCCTATATGTTATCCCGCGGGTTTGCCGGCGTTCTTTGCAATACGCGGGCTAAGCCGCGCGGGCAGCTAGTACACTCCATCTTAGAGAACTTAAAGGAGCCTCATCCTCCTCACTGCTACTACCTGCATCCGACGATGATATACATTTTAATGTGAGCCTGAAAATAGAAAAAAAAAAGCGGCCAAGTGCGAATCGGACTCGCACATGAAGGGTTCCGTTAAATAAATTGCTTTTTACGATTTATGACGTATTAAAAAAAAACTACTTACTAGATCTCATTCAAACCAATTTTCGTTGAAAGTTTGTATGGTAATGTACATCATATATTTTTTTTAGATTTATCATTCTCTTATTTTAGAAGTTACAGGGGGGGACACACATTTTACCACTTTGGAAGTGTCTCTCGCGCAAACTATTCAGTTTAGAAAAAAAATTATGTTAGAAACCTCAATATCATTTTTAAAGACCTATCCATAGATCCCCACACGTATGGGTTTGATGAAAAAAAAAATTTGAGTTTCAGTTCTTAGTATGGGGAACCCCAAAATTTATTGTTTTTTTTATATTTTGGTGTGAAAATCTTAATGCGGTTTACAGAATACATCTACTTACCAAGTTTCAACAGTATAGCTCTTATAGTTTCGGAAAAAAGTGGCTGTGACATACGGACGGACAGACAGACAGACAGTCAGACAGACATGACGAATCTATAAGGGTTCCGTTTTTTGCCATTTGGCTACGGAACCCTAAAAAGAGTGCTTATCAGAGTTCGGCCGACACAACTACCTATACATAAACATACGTAGGTAACGAGTTCATGGACTATCTAAATATCCGTGAGGTCAGAAATTAGGTATATTCTCGCGATGCATATTTAATTCCAATGAATAAACGTTGATATTTCTTACAACATCATACTCGCACGTTAACTCGGCGCGAAGTGAGTACGCAAAACAAATTGAAATGGCAATCACTGCCATCGAAAGCAACGAACGAAAATTAGACGATTAGATCAGTGCAATAACACCGAAACGAAATTTTAATTTTGGGTGGCTTCATCTCTGTCGCACTTTTGATCGACAGAGACGTCAGAGACGGAGATGCACATTTCGAATTTCATGGTAGCGCCGGCGCTGCAGGGGTTAAAACGTTCTGTGATATCGGGAGACCGCGAGGCAGGTCACCTACTATGAGACGGACAGACATATTAAAACTGCAGTAGAGGCATCCATTACTACACGCAAGCGTAAGGAAGTCGACTGTCAGAGAGGAATTGCGGTGTGTTGTGAAGGTTGCTACCAACACCTGAAATGATGACCACGACCACTCTGACAAGAATAAAAACGACGAAGAACTTTCTAGTTCTTCGTCGTTTTCATTCTTGTTCAACTCGGAATCAGGATACGATACATTGATATGGTAAAGCGTGTTTTTGGCACCGACACGTAAGTCGTTTAACTATGTACCTCATAAGAAGGCTCCTCACAAGGACTGATGACCAGACCTCTATTTCACCAACATGACAATTGTCAACTGACAAAGACAATTCTCCGTACATTGCTCGTTCCACAAGCAACCTAGCGACCACCTTAACTTCTAGAACAATGTCAATGTCAGGTGACAATTGTCAAGTTGGAGAAATATGCCTGGTAACAGTCGCGGGTGCCGCTGGATGCGCATGGCGCAGGACAGCAGTGGACGTATTTCGGCTGATATGATGATGATGATGATGATATGTTTTTAACCCTCGACGAAACCAAGGGGTGTTATAATGTGGCTGTGTCATTATAGCTCGAAACGGATTTGAGAGCATTTTTTTAATCGACAGTCTTGTCTGTCCTGTATGACCTGTTTGTTGTGACGAGGGTGTTTTGAATTACTAATTTGTGTGGTGAATAGATAATGGTGATTAGCACTTGAATGGTCGAGGCGAAGGGCCGTCCCTTTCACCGCATAAGCGAATTCTAGACCGGCGGAGATAAGGCTTTGGTCTGGATGAAGCGGCAAATATAGCGATTATTCCTTCTAAACACCTATTTATCAACTTATCTTTGAATAGAAAGAAAATTTCAGAGGGGCGTGCCATAAAGTTATTGCATGCAATATTTAGACTCACGACATACTTTTAACTTGTATTACTATCGGAAATCTCTTGTCAACTTCGTTATTAGAAATAGACTTGTGCAGTTGGAAGACCAGCGCCGACGAGTTGTATGTTGTATGACCATTTCGTGGCAAATGTGTATGTGCGTATGTGTCTACCGTTTGTTTTATGGATTTTTTGTCACCAATAAATGTTTTCTATCTTTCTTTCAGTTAGTTTATTATTTCCATAAATACATAGAAATAGAAAATAGAATAGAAATATTTATTCGGCAAAAACATGATACACAGGATACAAGTCATTGGGTCCCGAGCTAGGATTCCCTGTGTTACGGGACCCAGTAGAATAACAAGCATACATTAATTAATTAATATGCCATACTATTTAGCCAAGATGTAGAATGAATCCCGATAGTTATAACTTTAAATTCAAACAAAGTAGCATTTTATTCTAAACTTCGGTCCTTCCAGTTTGATCAAAATACCTTAGATGTTATTCCCGCTGCCCGCCGCGGTGTTGGCTCAAACCTTATTCGCCATATACGGGTGGGTTAGGGCCACATATCGGCAATTACGTGTTGCAACCGTTTACAGCGCTGTTTAGTTGCGGCTAGATTGCAGGCGGCCGTTTCAATTACTATGGCCTGATATTAGCTTATTAATTTAAACACTTTTGCGCCCAGCAGTGGACGTTTATAAGCTGTTAATGATGAATTGGTGATGATAAGTATTATATGAGTTCTTTAATCAGTAGCTTACACTGAACAGAAATACAGAGTAAGGAGCTTTCTCAAGCGTCGCGCGGGCGAGAGCGAGCTACTATATAGTCAATCTCAGAAGAACTAATCGATGCTAGTTGTTAACATTATCAGTTATCAGTATCGTTAATTACATACAGATACATTATAGGTCCTATGTAGGTGTTGACGCTCTGTTATTAGTGTTCCTACCTAATTATAAACCCTGTTTTATTCATGGACGCCTCCGTATTGACACTATATGATTATGATTGCCGGCGCTGTAAATGTCTTATTTTTTTACAAGCTCCTTCTCCTTTTCCTTCTTTTTAACTTGCAATGTAAGTATGGATTAACTACCTAATTATGTAAATATGTCTGTAACTAACTAATGTTTGTTCGAGTGGAATCTTGCAACTCAGTTTTGAAGTAGATGTCTTCAACCGATCGATTATCTATAGTTTGGATGACAATTAAATATTATGGTACCATCGAGCTGAGCCCATGATGGAGACAGAAGGTGGCCATGGAAATTCAGTACTTAACCGACGTAACCCCGTTGAGTTTGGGCTTGCTAGAATCTTCTCGACGAGTAGTTGATGACGGTATACGAAAATTACAGTCGGCAATAAAAGCAGCTTGTCCCAAAAATTTAATTTTTGACAGAAACTTATTTCCTACTATGTGCTGAATAATTGCTGCTATGCTATATGCTTGTATGTCGTCTAATTAACAAATATAAATAAGGCTATGGACCTAGCACACTTCCACTTCCACATTACAATGTTATTATTTAGATGATCGAAATAACGCAAAATGTACAATCATAAAATATATCGGTAGGTCCTCTATTTCGAACCTCAATAAAGCTAGTTGCATTCCATCCGTTAACAAACCATTTAAATGTTGTTACTAACGAGTTCCAAATGATAATAAATAATAGAGCACGAATCAAGCAACAATAAAAGTGTGTAAACATGGAGGAAATCGTTTGTTTTAATGAGGTATTTGCGCGGCCCGATTCGATTATCTCACGCGACGTAGCGTCGGCAAAACAACTGTCGGAAAATTAAAGACATCTGTTACACGCTAATTCTGGCTTCAGTTCAATCCATCATTCTGATCAGACTGACGAGAGAATTATCGTGTAACCCTTGTGAATGACAGAAAACGAACAGGAGACTAACCCTCGGACTGACGGACTGATGGTCAGTCTCCTGACAGTTTTCTGTCATTCACAAGGGTTACACGATAATTCTCTCGTCAGTCTGATCAGAATGATGGACTGAACTTAAGCCAGAATTAGCGTGTAACCCATGTCTAATGCATAGACCAGTTACCTTAAGTAGAAGTTTCTTTCTTGCTCGTTGGTAGTTCTCCTGGTAGTATGTTCGGGTCTTAAAACAAATCCACCCCTAAGGGTGAATATCCATTAAAGATGTACGAACCAGTGTTTTCATATATTTGAATATAGGTGTCAAGCATGCGAGGTGAAAACCGGTTAAATATACGAAATTAGTTTCGGGAGATATGTCCATCTGTCACAACCAATTTGTTTGCATATTATAGTGATTTAGTGCATCAGATTTGCGGATCAGCGCTGAGCCTTTACTTTTAAACCACATAATAAGCTAACCAAAAGAGATCATCTTTTGGTTAGCTTATTTTTACATCCGCATACCTCTAGGGGTTACGTTTGAGATAATTTTACGAGCCGAACACGGATGTAAAGTAAATAAACCTAGTTTATATACAGAGTGGAAAAATTGATTCGAATTTGTCCGAGATCAGGATAGTTACCACCAGATTTTCCCCAAGCTATTCTCCCACTATGATCCTTTACCGGACTCTGCCTATGAAGCACCAGTCAGATTAAAAAAAAAACCGGACAAGTGCGAGTCGGACTCGTCCACCGAGGCTTCCATACAAAATTACAAATGTACCTATAGTTTTTAGATTTTGCCGTGTACTCGTAGGTCTCGTAGTATAAGACGATATTACTTGCCAAATTTCATAGTTCTAGATCAACGGAAAGGACCCTATAAATTTTGATTCGCTTGAGAGTGTCGAAATATAGGTGTTTTGCGGCATAAACGGCCGTATCTTTTTTTTACGTAAACTTAGAAGTTTGATTTTTTCACAGCTTCAAGGGACAAGGGACATGTCGCGAAGCCACTTCTGGTCACTCTCATGGCCGCGAATGAGAACCTATAGCACTCAAGCTAAGACCCGTATTAGCATATATGCAACTATAAACATACCCTTACAACTTGCGGAATCCTTTATATATCTGACATAGGGGCTGCCGCCTCGTGCGTGCCAGCTCCCTATGACGTGTGGGGACTTTCGTCCCCGAGAATGTCCTCCAACCTCCCCTTATAGACATCCCTTACCACCATTGATACTGTCCCAATTCACACGCTTTTGTTCCAGTTACCCGGGTGCACCCTTGACTGATGATGATATGGCCTGAAGCCGAGACTACCGAACTACCCTGTTGTTACACTTGTAACTAATCCTCTAACACTAAAGAACTCCACAACTAAGAACTGTGTTGTGTGTCCTACAGGTCACGTACATGCGCGACCTGTAGGAAAACCTTATTCATCTACATGATATACCAATACGCCTCCCAAAGAGAATGAGACCTGTGGACGCACATAAATACATCGCATCATAAACAATCATCGTCCGATCTGTGAAAGCACATGAACACACGTGTAAATGATACCAAATCGTTACAATATCATAGGACACATCGAATGTGATTATGGAAAGAGCTCACCCTGGTTTTCCTCCAAATCAACCACTACAAACCGCACTTAACTGTTCGTTCCCAATATAGCCGTTAGGAACTTGAGTATATGATTTTAATTTTAACTCGGTATCTCCGCGCGTTTCCGAGATAAAGGGTCTTGACAGATAGACAGACAGACGGACAACAAAGTGATCCTATAAGGGTACAGTTTTTTTTCCTTTTGAGGTACGGAACCCTAATAGCAGTTAGTTTGTACTGGACTGGTTGTGGTTGCTGTCGCTCCTGGTTACAGTTTGTGCAACGCTCGTTTGGCAACGGAGAAAGGTCGCCGATTACACTGGTCCCACGGTGCACGCTTGCTCTACACTAATTCTGCTACACTATTGTTCTAATCGAACTATTCAATCAGGGCCCGGCATGCCCCTATTTATCTTATCTCTTTCATACAGGGTGTCCCTACCAACGCCAAGCCGCTAACGGGTGACAGAGAGTTATAACAAAAAGATAAAAAAACAAGTGTTGTTTTAAAAGTTTTTTTTGATGGTTATTCAGTTATAAACTTCCATCAAGTAAGGATTTTTTTTATCACACACACACGCGCACACGCACTCACAATCTACACGATTTGCACATAAATACCATTAGATTTGCGGACATTTACATCAAAACATTGGCAGGTGCCGTATATCAACATCAACATAGCGTTCGGCCTCCGACCAACGCCGCCGGGATCACTTGTCAATGAACGCACGCCCAGCTATGCGTTTCACAACCTTTCTTCGTTCACTTCATCACTTGTCCAGTATAACTCGACTCAGAGATTCATGAGGCGAGGCGATTCTGTGAGGCGATGGATGCTAGGTTCTGCTAGCTCTAGGTAGATGCTAGCTACTGTTCCAATATAATTTGTTTGTTATTTATTCTTGTGAAATATAATTTTAATTTTAAGTCTAAGTTTTGTGACGCATTGGTTTGTCAAACTGTAATGTCATGTAAACGTTTTTATCAATAAATAAATGACAACTATGCGTAATGGATCTTTTCCGTACCATGACGTTGTCACACAAACACACAAGGGCGGCTTGCCTGATGGTGAAAAATATTCGATGGGCAACCCGGAACAAAGAAGGTATGAAAGAGTTTAGAGTATATAACTATAGGCTTGCCTAAAAATAAATTTTAGGCAAGCCGGTGGGGGTTGGCTTGTATGGGCGCTCCGCCACTGATAAATACACTGCTCTAGCTAGAGTCACAACCGTCCACTGTAACTTGTGAACGCTTGTGACTGGGTCGCAACATTTCGGAGGGTCGTGAAGCCTCATGAAGAGGGTTGCAGCTGTAATCTTAAAGTAAAAATGGTGTAGGGCTTCAATATTTGTGAAATTGAAAATATGGGTGAGCTAGGAACAGCTTAATGTCCCCACCTTCCCCACCCTCGACCGAAAAAGGTAAAAACCGCTAATCTAGTGCATTCACAAGTGCGTTGTTGACCCTTTAGTGATTGGAGGGTTTTTTTTTATATCACGTCGGTGGCAAACAAGCTTACGGCCCACCTGATGGTAAGTGATTACCGTAGCCTATGGACGCTTGCAACTCCAGGGGTGTTACATGCGCGTTGCCGACCCTTTAAGAATTTTTACACTCCTTTTTTGAAAAACCCCATACTGTAGTCCCTTGGGAAAACCTCGACAGGGAGCTCATTCCACAATGATTGATTGATTGTGCTAACAGCTCGATACAAAACTAATGCAGGTCTCTTACTTTCGACACATCGCATCCTTGGAAGCTCTGGCAACCTTACTCACCACCAGGAACACAGCAAGTAGTGGTATTATTATAGCTGCCTTGGTTTGTAAAGCTAGCCATTCACGACCACTCTAACAAGCCGACTCCCTCAGTACATCCAGGTGGAGGTCAGACTGACACTGGTTCGCCCGAGGCGATCTGTTGGCAAGCGTCGTGAATAAAAGATACCTGGCTAGAACGATTGCTTTGCGCAACGCGGTATGCGCGCAATCTGTAAAGGTCATTCATCTGTCCAAACGAAAACAAAGCAATTCCAGGTGTAATACTATGTATAGTTAGATAGTTACAGTACTATATCGTCAACTTACTTGGCCTTTTTGCGGTATGTAGGTGGTAGACGAGGTTAATTGTTTGACGCCCTTTTTCCATTCATTGACGGTCCGTTTTCACTTCTATTGCTTTACAAATGGACATTGAAGGTGTCATTTAATGTGACTTAACTAGTGATGTGCAAATTGCGGAAAGTTTCCAAAAAGTTAGAAAAGTCCTCGGAATTTTCTAGAAAATTTCACAAGGAATTAAGGAAATTTACGTTCCTGAGAAGCATAAAACTGTAACTCGTATACATAGTGTATAAGAGTTACAGTTTTATGCTTCTCAGGTACGGAATTTCCATGCTGGAATTGGAAAGTTTCAATCATATTTGTATGGATATGATAGAAATTTTCCTATGTTAAATTGCAAAAAAAAAGTCGCTACACAGGAAACTTTATGTCGGCACATCAGTAACCTGAACGCAGCGTCTGCCCACGGTATCCTTTAACACACGAAAAATTAGCTACCCAGTGGCCCGTTTTACCAAGCTACAAGTTACAATTGTACAGTCAAGGTCACAAACATCTTTACAAGCCAACCTCCCAAAAATATGTTTACTCGACCTTTTTTTTTTTTTGGCTTTTAAAGATGTTTGCGAGTCCTTATTGGCCAAGCACTTAATGCTGCCAATTTAGACTTGAAAAAATATGTAGTTGCTTCGTGATATGGCCCACATGGTTCCTGCGTTTTTCACGATCCCGTAACAATGGGATGTTCAACGGAGATTTTTCTTACTTTCAGTTCAGGACTTAGAACTGCTTACGTAGGAATCGTTTTTCCACACCTGAATTCAGAAAAAAGTTATTGTAGCCCCCTTACTTACTTTTAGGAATGCTTTATTATTAATAATGTTTAAATACTTATTTACCTATTAATCACGACATTATTTCGTTTTTGATATATACGTAATTTGAAATTACGATTTATACAATTAATATTATTTATTTATTTTGAATTTTGTATGCCTTGTGGGCCTTGTGGCAAAACACAGTGAGACATGTTTTTTGATACCCTACTTACCAGGACGGGTATGACGGACTCTCGGGAACCGCCCGGCTTCGTATACCTGTGTTTGTCAACTAAATAATTTGAATTTGAATTCAAATGAGGTATTTCACTTCCTCATAGAAGGTATCAAAAGCAGTATGTGCCACTCGGTAGCAAAATTATTTCCATCTTGGGTATCTCCTTACGCTCAAAATTCAATATTAGAAACTACTACGCTCAGGATTCTACTGTAGAATCTTTCGCTTCACTCAGGATTCAATGTACCGCCCTCACTTGTAAATATATCATTTTGCTCCCTTGAGACGCAATCTACTACTTACTAAAGTATACTAGTAAGTAGTACTTAATAAAGTATGAACGAAGTATGAAAGGGTATGGAACAAGTCAAAGTTCTTATTTAACAGCAATTTAAGTATACTGTCTGTCCATGAGTTAACCGCCTAAATGTTTAGACTTGTACAATTTTGTAGTTTCAGATAAAAAACATTCTAAATATCTGATACCATCGCAACAAGTAACAATTCATGTCGGCAGCAAATTAAGTTGTTGGACAGTAATATATGTGATAAGTGAGAGGCCATGGTGTAGACAAGGCCACACTGCCCTGATGTTTCTTTCATTATTACAAATGGTCAAAACATTGGTTATTTCGTTCTCATTTAAGAATGATTGATGAACATAAAGCGCCTTATACTATTCATAGACCTGTACTGGTCAAGGTATTTACTAGACTGTTTGTAAAGTAAAAGTTTAATTTCCAAAGTAAATGCATCGATATTCACATCCCAATTGCCGCTCTGGCCATGTAGCCCCTAAATTGGCACTAGACGACTACCTAAAGTGCATAAAGCTCACAATAGGTAAAAAACTGGCCAAGTGCGAGTCGGACTCGCGCACGAAGGGTTCCGTACCATTATCTATAAAAAACTATTTTATTCTGTTTTTTAGTATTTGTTGTTATAGCGGCAACAGAAATACATCATCTGTGAAAATTTCAGCTGGAACTATCACGGTATCAGTGAGATACAGCCTGGTGACAGACAGACGGACGGACGGACGGACGGACTGCAGAGTCTTAGTAATAGGGTCCCGTTTTACTCTATGTGTACGGAACCCTAAAAATAACAATTTGGTCTTATTTAAATTAGACAATAATAAAAAAAACTATAAAAAAGTTATCAGTTAAGATGAGGCAGTGTAAATATACCGAAATATGGCTTCGTAATTAACATGTAACACGTATTGTAAACGTACGAGTATTATAAAAGGACAATCATTCATTGCACACATCGAACTAGCCCCACAGTAGGTAAGCTCAATAAGTCTTGTATTATTGGTGCTACGGCGATATATTTAATAGATATAAATACTTAAATATATAGGAAACATCCACTCAGAAACAATTAAATATTCTCATCACACAAATATTGCCCTTAACCGGATTCGTACCCAGTACTTCCAGCTTTGTAGGCAGTGTCACTGTAGTCGGCCAACCAGTCGTCTCGAGATCGCGAATCAGGCCATATATGTAAAAATCAAGTGGATTTGCGTCCCTAAAATTGCACGCAAACTTGCGTCAGACTTCACCGCTGACAGGCCGTGCATCAAGCGTGCGTGCATCGTCTGAGCCGACGCTTGCGCAACGTAATTCGGACGAGGCTTCAACTATGGCCTTTCATTATTTACTAACATATTAAAGGTATGCCTACGCATCCTATACCGACATGTTCGTAGTTTCGTAACAGAAAGCTCCCGAAGATGGCGTGTTGAGAGTGAACGATCTGCATTTGTTTCTATTTGCACGACGCGTCCTCTTGAATTAGCGGTCGGCAACACGCGGCTCGCAAGCCTCCCTGGCTGTTTCCTTTGGCTAATAAAGTCACAAATTATTCTTAACTAGTCCGCGTCAATTTCAATTTCTTACTTTTTATTGAGTTTGTTAATGCAACCCAATGCCTCTGCACGTTAGATTAGGTTATGTTATTATGATCAATAATATTTCAATGAAATGAAATTTTACAATAATATTTTACATGAATAAAAGTTATTCTAAGATTAGTCCGTATAATATCTCGTAAACGTAGATCCAATGTTTGATATACAGATAAGTTCATCCAATAGGGAACATTACTGCAATGTTCTGCCGCCAGAGGCAGCACTACCACTAATAGTAAAACAGTATATTAATATAGGGATTCACACACACATGCACAATTGATTGTCAAATGAGTGACAAGGATGCTTGCATAGACAATACTGCAAGTGGGAACGAGATACTATGTCAACGCTGCTAGTGTCGCCACCTACGAAGAGTTTTGCGTATATGTTCCCTATTTGATCAAATTTCGGTCAGCCAAAAACTTGTTATTTCTTGTACTTATTCTATTATTACAGTCCCCCGCGGATATGAAGTCAATCCTGACACATTGCGCAACTATGAAGTTTCTGAATAATGACAATGTCAACCATAGGAAAAAATTACATATTCAACCCTAGAGGCATGTAAGTAGGTACCTAAGTACTCTACATAATATAAATTTTCGTCTTAGCGACAAAAGACGATCGCAATCAGACAACATTAGGCTATTAGATTTAACGTCCCATATCGTAAATACCGGAGCCATCCGTGGTGCAGTCGGCACCATTTACCGGAACGTTTACATAAAACGCAGTTTTCTCCGCAACGACCGATGTATGTATGAGCTTTCTCCGCGGATTCCTCGCTACGCGACCGCCTTGTCTGCCGTTGATTTAATTGAGATGTCGGACATAGCCATCAAAATGAGCATTTTTAATGCTAGCCTTGTTGATTTGTACTACAGGATGGGAAAGGTGAAAAGACTATCCTACAAAAAAAGTTTTAATGCTTAGTATTATATATAACCCTTTTCTCAAATTGAGTATGTTGATTTACACCGTCATTTACAATCAATACCATTGAAAACTGATAAAAATATTAATTTGCTTAGCCATTGTACCCGCATAAGCATATATGTATTTCTTTATCACGTAGCCCAAGTCTAACAGTGTAAAATCTGTAAGAATGAACTTTTGACAGTTATGAAAGAATTCCTTATATGAGGCTAAGGCTACCGGTTAAACGATAGCTCTTAGCTTGATATGTATATAAGGGTCAATTCATAACTGTCAAAAGTTCATTCTTACAGATTTTACACTATAATACTTAGTCCCCGACAAATATATTTGGTGAGTTTATTTATATTGTCGAGTTTAGGGGCAGAGTTGTGAGCAAGCCCCGGCCGACCGCACTGTACTGAGAGAAAAAATGTTCCAGAACGAAACGATAATAGTACATTGTGATACAAGTGAGCTATGTTGATCATTACATCAGAGGCGGAATTGTCATGCGAACCGCAGGTGAGCGTGATAATAGAGCCGAGGATGTAATTATCAAAGCTCACGCGTGTCATATACGACGTTTTTCAACACATTTGCGAGTAAAAAATCCTTTTCATAAAATTAAAATGTTACAGGCTCCTAAGTTGTTTCCTTTAGTTATTGATGACAACAGGTTTTTACTCACATACATTTGACATCTTCAAGAATGTACAGTGGCGTCAATTCTATTTATCACTTTTCTATTCACCACGAGTCAACATTTTTAATAATAACCAAACACGCATCATCAATGTTTACGAATATTTGTGCAATTACTTATAATGGCGACTACTGTTTTTTTTGCGTGAAGTTCGCGCAGTGCGCCTGCAGCGAGGCTTAGATGAAATCTCTAAACAGCCAATACAAAATAAAATAAATATTTTCTTATTCAATATAAATTTATGTAAAATGTTATCAAAAGTAAATAGTTTTACTAAATCTAAAGTTTATCATATCCAAGAAGAAATTTAATAATCAATTAATTCACAAGTAGGATTAAATTTATTTAGTCGAGTAAGAATCCATTTGCCGAGAATTAAAAACAAACCTGTATAACCCGGTCAATTTAAGAATGCGCCGAGTCCATACATACACCTTGCTGCAAGGTGCCAACGTGTCATAATCGGAATATAAACATAACTACACCAGTGTCGTAATGTTATAAAACACGCGTGTTTAATACCCAGGATTATGAGCCTAAAAGCGGCACAATAAGTGGCACGTTACGAGCAAATGTGTTGAAAAATTTGTATAGCAAAGGGTTTAACTGTATAATTTTTTGTATCAATCTGTTTCATTATGTGCAATACAAGCGACATAATTTTGCACAAATTGAACATCGGCGAGCGTGCGGTAAGACTAGGCACATCAGTGACGTCGTGCGGTCAGCGGTCACTGTGCCTGTCTAATTCACAACTTTCTTTCCGCCTCGGGCGTCCGACTGGTGCCCGGGAGGCCTATTCTTGACAGTATTTTATACCACTTTAATTTTGCCTGATATTATGCGGTCACCGCAGCCTATGGACGGCTGCAACTCCAGCGGTGTTCCATGCGTTGAACTAGCGGCTCTGTAAGCTGTAGCACTCGTAAACCTTTCTTTTTTTTCATTTTTTTTTATTTCGAAAAACTTGCTCGACAAAATGAGCTCCATATTTGTTGAACCTGCTCACAAAATTTCACGCGGATCGGTTTAGAATTGCGACCTATAGAGGAGAACAGCCGGCCCGACATAGGCACGAAACAATTTTAGTCTAAGCTGAAACGCAGAACCTCGTAGATTTTAGTCGTACCTAGGAGATTTTATCACATAATAGAAGTTGATAAACAAGTCTGTACTTTTGCGTAATTATATGAACTTCCGATTGAAATGATTTATACAAATAGTTACATGACACTGTTGACACTGGATCGCGGTGGCAGTGTTATCTAATTGACAGGTCGGAAGAAAGCGGCAGAGCCGGTTGCGCAAGAGTGGATAAGTACACTTCGATGTGCACAATGATATCTGTGTCTTGCAATGTTATGTGCATGTAATAAAAAACAAATGTGACACGGACGGACAGACACAGACACTGAGGAGATTCCATAACCAAACTGATGTCTATGGGAACTTCTAATCTTATAATATTTATAATAATATTTAATTTTGCCGGAGAAAATATTTACGACTTGATTATATTGTAGATGCTCTTAAATTTAAAATGTAGTACCTGTTATTGCTTATTTAATAAAAATGTAATTTACAATGTAATCTTATTATGAAATAAATTAATCTGCTATTACGATTTTGTCTTTGGTTAGTTAAACCTCATGTACGATTTAATTTTAGAATTTCCATGAATATTTTTTTTTACAATGATCGATCGCATCGTTATGCTTAATACGTTCTTCGTCTATCGATAATTTTGGGTTTCTAGCAATAAATCGATTACAACCGCAAGTGTGTATCGGGAGCGTGCGAACTCGCTTTCCAATAAAATGTAGGATTTTGCATTAAGTAGTTTTTATTCGAGTGACGTTCCATACACTCGATACGAAGTTTTTTTTCCGTAACATAAAGATGAAAATGAAATGACGGTTGTAGGGTCAGAAGGCAGTCGCTTTCGTAAAACTAGTGCCTACGCCAAATTTAAGTATTCGGTGCCAACGCGGACCCCGGCCTCATTTAGGCCACAACCGGGATAAACGCTAGGAGGATGATGATGATCGAAGGACGAAATATTTTTGTTAAAGGTATCTCTAAAGACTTATAGCGAAACTCAGGATTTATAAATGCAGACTGCAGTGAAAAACATTAGTTTAATTAGACATAGGTATTTTAAACACAGAAAATCACGGCATATCTACGATGCACACGATATAAAACTGGCGCACAGGGTGCGGACTAGCTCTAGTGGTATCCTGAGGGCATTTGCGGAGAGGTTTGACTGTGAGTATGTGAATCACTGCCATATGATCCACGTACTGACAGTCAAGCCGTAATAAGTACTGTCCTTATTTTATATGTATTAGGTTATAGTACTTACTAACTTTAGGCTAAGAAACTGTAACTAACTTTATCTATGATCCCAGTTGGTCGAAATAAATGTCTTGAATTGAATTGAATTGAATAATAAGTAGGTATAATACTATAAGATATAAAAACATATGAAAGTATCCGAGTGAAGACGTGTCAAGGCCCCTTTATCGCAAATAAAATCTCCTACTTCATTGTTATCCAAATAATTCAATACTAATTACCATTCATTATATTGGCATTGGACATCGGCTTAGGAAAACGTCAAAATGCAACGTCTAGACAATAGCAACGTATCTACGAACCTTCAGCAGGTGTCAGTCAGTATTTGCATAGTAAATATTCACACACTTTATTTGATTGGAATTCAATTGAATTGGACGTAAAGCATTAGATTGATTACTTACTTTGTGTTTACGTGTCCTTCTCGTAAACAAATATTCGTTTCCACAGCACTAAAGGTAGATGAAGCAAAATACAGTCAGTGACCCCTTAAAACGATCTTCGGCTGTGCCTCGGTTGCTTACAGGTTCTTACGATTTAACCCGAACCCGAAGACTAATATAATTATATACCTACATATCCTCCTAGCGCCCATGAGCCTACTGGAAGGACATATTCTCTTAAAGGAATTAAAACAATTTTGGATTGGAATAGAGTTGCATTTGTTTTGCTTTGGTCTTCTCTTGAAACAAAAGAAATTCAACTCTATTTATTTTATTAGTTTGATTCAAATTTCAATGTCATTTTGTGTTGCATGGTGGGCGCCACGAGGCTATACCATTTATTTCAGGCATCTAAGGCCCATAGTAACAAATGCCTTAAAGACTAACACATAACAACATTAAAAAAATACTAATAATTTAGGCGACGAAACAGCGAAGTGTGGCTCCGTTGCGTCTATTTTAAGAGCTTACGAACTGCACCTGCCATTCTGATTCTTAAGAGTCCGAAGTAAGCTCGGCCGAATTTCACCTTCCCATACAAACGGAGTTTCGTTCTCATTTTTAAACTACGAGTTGGATTGTAGCGAAACTTTGCATATACAATTACATGGGGTATCTAGGCCTGTAATTAGTTCATATAGCTCCAGTTTATAAAACAAACGAAATACAGAAAAACAAGTTTTGTATGAAAATTTGAAATTTGCTGTATTATTTTCACTATGTTATCGGAAGCTACATAAACTAATTACAGACCTGGATGGAACTAGCTAGTCGTTTTAAAATTAGAGCGTAACTACGTTTGTATGGAGAATCGAGCTTACCTACTGCGGACTCTTAATAATCATGTCAATTAGTAGGCGCTACATTCAGTGCTACGAGCTACGTCGTATACGTCGTAGCAGGATCACCGATACTCCCGTCTCATAATTTGTATTTATTTAATTAACGTAGTAGTTACGTACGAGGTACCTGGGTGATCTATAGGCACTACTTGGGTGAAAATACGGAGAAAACGATTTTTCGTAGAAATGAGACCTAGATCGATTTTTCACCCCCCTAAAATGTTGTATTGGAAAAAAACATCAAAATTGCTAAATCCTATTTCGAGAATAAACTTACAAAAAAAAAATACACCTACGTTGTACGTTTAATAATATAGGTTTGTTGAACAAACCTTTGAGGTAGTGTAACTAACATGATGGAGGACCCCAAACGTTAAAATATAAGATAGAATGAATTTAACGTGGTGTTATTAATAGTATTATATAGGTCCATATCCTAGGATCTAGAAATGGTAGGTAGTAATAAAGTCACATCGACGGGTAATTCCCATCTACCAACCTGTCCAACCTAGGTTGCATACTAAACCTGGGTTGGATAGGTTGGAAGATGGGAATGACCCACATCGACGCTGAGGCTAATACACTAAATGTATACAAGTCCAGTTGGAATAAATTGAAATGGTATACTGTCAAGTGTCTGTCAAATGGAGCTATTCATAAATCAGCCCCGCCTCGTGTGCTAATGCTGAGAATCGAACCCCACGCAGAGTGGGCTTGTCCTCGCTATGGGAATAATAAATAATAAGTTAGACCTACCCGCAGTATAAATGGTCAGAGATTATGAAGTTACAGTACCTAAACAGTAATGCATTTATAAAGCAAAATAATTTAGGTACGTTTTAACCGACTTCAATTCTAGTAAGCAAGTCCCTCGTCCTGTCCCACCCGGTATATAAATGTTAATTATTTCTGATTTTACTAACTTGAGAGTGTAAAAAAAAATCTAAACATGAAGATTTAGGTACCTACTAGTTGTACGAGTACACTTTAACGTCTTTTCAATAGACTCGTGTCTAGATATTTGTGAGCACCTTTTTGACCTTTTTCGTTTCGATATAAGTAATATATATCTGATGCAGACTGCATAACCTACGTTCTGTTTAACTGTTTGGCCGCGTTCTTCTGAAAGCTTGGACTGTAAACCACCTCAGATGGGTTGTTGCAATTTTGAGCTAGATACTATTCCACTTGTACCTTTTTTTTTTTTGGAGAAGAAAATGCTTTAGGTACGCATTCCTCCCGAGTGTGGGGACGGACCCGGGTGGATATGTGGGACTCCTCGTTGTGGGCTAATGAGGCCCCGAGTCTACCCACTAAAAACCTCTCCGTCTGCCGTCTTTGTGCCTTAGCGGTGGGCTAAAGGAACGCTTGCGCTTTACTTCTTCAGCACCACCAGCACCGCTCCGATTTCCGGAACTCCGCCTCCGGAGGTCCTTGTTGACCTCGTTCGTTTTATGCCACTACAGGCACCTGCTCAGTGACCTGGTGCGCGAGGGATGGCAGGCGTCCCCATGCCTGTCACCCCCCGGTCACTGTACGGAGGCAGGCGGCGATCCTGTGCTGCTCGCCTTCGTCTAGCACGCCTGCGGCGCCGTGGGTCGGCCAATGGGTCGTCCTCCCTGGCCCGTTCCGCCATTTCCTTCTGCTGAACTATAGTTTCGCAGAAGGCCTTAACATTCCACTTGTACCTACCCTAACCTCTGCTGAAAGTATCACTAGTATATGCCACGATTAAAACGAGAATGTACTGACCCCGATAACAATGATATCTACACCATTCCCACATTCCCTACAAAAGTACCTTTTAACCGTGTTTATCAACAAAATTAATTACCAACACAACACAGAACCACGCTCGCTCGAAACGCGTAAAAAATCGTAAACAAATTCATAATTTCTCCCAATTAAGTATAACCAAAACACATTTAACTTCACTTTTATTACCATTTAACACGCAACAATGAACCTTAACGATGTACATTGAAAGTTCAAATTGAAATGCGTACCTTTGAAATCATATAGTACACTAAATCCGACGCTAATCGACTCACAGAAGACACAAATTCTGTTAGCGTACAGTCTAAGAATGTAAAATCTAATGACACCCAATTTGCCACCACAATGCCTCTAGCATAAGGTTGAAATTCAGTGGTTGCGCACGTGGGAAATAAAATGGCGAGTAAAATGTGCGCATGGGCACAAGGTCAGCCGGAAAGCTGGTCGCTTTCCTGATGACAATGGGAGACGTGATTACTAATTACTTGGATAGTCACTTGTCTATACTAATATTATAGAAAGGAAAAGTATGTGAGATTGGAGCGTTGTAAACTTGTACCTAAGTTTGTATGTAGCGGGTTATCTCGGGAACCACTAATTCGAATTCAAAAATGATTTCATCTACGTATAGGATGGACTCTCTGGATGGACATAGGCTATGTTTTGTCCCGCAGGTTTGCCTGCATTCTTTGCAATAAATTAAATAACCGGCCAAGTGCGAGTCGGACTCGCGCACGAAGGGTTCCGTACCATTGTCTATAAAAATATTTATTTTATTCTGTTTTTAGTATTTGTTGTTATAGCGGCAACAAGAAATACATCATCTGTGAAAATTTCAACTGGAACTATAACGGTATCAGTGAGAACAGACAGACATACATACAGACGGACAGCGGAGTCTTAGTAATAGGGTCGGGACCCTATTACTAAGACTCCTCTTTAAGTACGGAACCCTAAAAATGAAAATGAAATAATTAATTCGTGGCCAAAACTTAAAATACTATACATCTATAATACTAAGCAGTTTGTCACGAATTAGTCTCGCCTCAGCATAATGCTGGCTCATGTCATGTCATGTCATGTCATGTCATGTCATGAGGCACGCAGGCAGCTTGTCAGTTATACCTAATGAAAACTAGCGCGGAAAAACTCGCGTGATTCGATTCATCTCTTTCAGATCCCAGTCGCATTTCAATAGGTTTCGTGATCCCGTTCTGACACGTTAGATCAATGTGCGTGAAAGTGAGCGCGAAACTCATTGATCACATTGATATGATATTGGAATCGGAAGCGACGAAAATAGACCCCCAGAATTAGGAACATTATAGGTACTACTTTTGAGTGACATGTCAAATATTATTGCCGGCACAGTCGACTACAATAATATCGACACGACCAAAGTTACAAAAAAATATATACACGACTTTATTGGCTTAACATTAAGGTCGTGTATACATATTTTTGTAACTTTGACCGTATCGATCTCTTTGTAGTCGACTGTACAGTCAGGCAGAGAAACGTTACCGCCCATGCATACAAACTACTACGCAGGGGGGATGCGTACGTATCTCAGAAGCAGATTGTACATACAATTACAAACTGGCCGGCCGTCAATTTTAGAATCAATCAATTTTAGAATCAAGCTAAATTAACAGCAAATAAATACACAACTGGTCTAAAACTGGCTTGTGCACTAGGTTTCAACATTCAGCCTCTAGGGTCAAGTGACAGGTAGGTCGTTGCCCTCAGCCGTGTAACACAGTGTGTACACATACAACCTTTTAGGTATCAGATATTTAGATCTTATAGTCCGCTCACTTGAGTGGTCAGTCGCTCCCGAGTAGTTTAGAAGTACACTACCTACAGATACTTGCATCATGTACAAATGCACCAAAAACATAAATGTAAAAAAGGAGAGCCAAGTTCAATACAAAAAATATGCTTGGCTGTGGGCTTCGCCGCAAAAAGAATGGAAATCTAAATGAGTGCCAAGTTGTATGCAAAATCCAAATATGTATTTATAGGAACAAAATAACATTATGAACAAGTATTAAACTCTATGTCTTTGCTTTATTGGATACCTATAACAATTGCTGTTATTTAAAAATGTGAGATCTTAAAGTAGGTTAGATTTGACTTGTCCAGTTTTCTTTACCTACATCAGTCATTTTATAAAGTTATTCAACATATATATTTTTTTAATTCTGATATTAAAAACTGGCCTAGTCAAATCTAACTTACTTTAAGATCTCACATTTTTAAATAACAGCAATTGTTATAGGTATCCAATAAAGCAAAGACATATGTTATTTTGTTTTTAGTATTTGTTGTTATAGCGGCAACAGAAATACATAATCTGTGAAAATTTCAACTCTCTAGCTACCACGGTTCTTGAGATACAGCCTGGTGACAGACAGACGGACGGACGGACGGACGGACGGACGGACTGCGAAGTCTTAGTAATAGGGTCCCGTTTTACTCTTAGAGTACGGAACCCTAAAAAAGTAATAAAGTATGTTGTACAATAATTACTTTAAAAACAAAGTTTTAACCGACTTCAATTCAGTACTCCGCCAAGCCACATGAACATTTCCACATTTATTTTCCAATTTACCACATTAACTGATTTCCGAGAGCAAATACGTTGATTATTAGAGAAAAAACCAAATCGCTGTATGTGGGCCGATAATATTTGAGGATTTCCGTCAATTCCTCAAGGATCTCAGAATCACCTTTGGCACTTCTTTGTTTGCTATTTCAACTGAATGATATCAGAATCGGTGACGTACTTTTATAGTTTGAAGGACATCATTGACAAGTTCCACAAGCCATATGTGGTCTTCATCATCACTTCCACTTCACCAAACTTAAGATTTCCGAATGTAAAATACACGATTTATAATAGAAAACACCGAAATTACTACACGCGTGCCTTATATATTTGAGGAGTTCCCTCAATTCCTCATGGTTCCCATCATTCAACTGGAGTTTTGAAAACAATGAGACCAACGTGGAAGCATATACTTTCAATTAAAAAAGGAATCGTACGAATCGGTTCATAAATAACGGAGTGAGGTAACAACATTAAAAAAAAAAACAACCAATTGAGAACCTCCTCCTTTTTTTGAAGTCGGTTAAAAATAATCATATTAAACTGGTTACCGGGGTTTAACTAGGTTAGGGCAGCCAGAAAAACGGCGGAGCCCCCCCCCCCCCCCCCCCCGCAGTAAAAAAAAACAAACAACCGTAATAATTGTATTATAAGTAGGTTAGGTTAGGGTTCACTTGTGTCGCTTAGAGCGGAAATAGGCACCCCGCGAAGCGGGGTGACGTTGACACGCTGGCGGTTAGGTTAGGTTAAAATTCTGTAAAACCTGTGTATATAACCAGTAACCTCTATAAAAAGTTACAAGGGGACCTGAGAGGGTGAATCCGAGGTCTATCACCCTCTCCCGGCGCAGAGGTCCTTTGGTCGGGTCGGGAAGCGTGTGGTGTCGCCCTGCACGCTTACGACGGGAGGGGGGGGCTTTTGCCTCAGTAGTGAGGGCAGCTGCGGCTGTTGCCGAGGGGCGTCGTGGTGAAATGTTCGCGATCCCATGACGCCCCTACTACACGGCAGAGAGGGCATACCTTGGTGGTTTTAGACGGTAGTCCGGGGGGTTCCCGGGAGCCCGTCATACCCATCCTAGTTCCTCGGCTAGGTGGGATGCGTAAAGGCATTTCCCCAAGTAAAAAAAAAAAAAAAAAAAAAAAGGTTAAAATTCTGTGCTTTGGAAGGCACGCTAAGCAGTTGATCCCGGCTGCTGTCTATGACAGTAGTCGTTAAGCCGAGTTAGAGGCCTTTAGGCGGCTTAAGAACCTCTGACAGTCGAGTTGCCAACTCACTCGACACAGGGGGAACCACTGTCACTTGCGTCCGCAGGAGCTACTACGAGTAAAGCCATTGCATTGCGTTCCGTTCTCAACATAATGCCATAGATAACTGTGTAATGCCAACTATTTATCTTAAATTTAAATAAGTAATAATCCTTGTAATAATTTGTATGTTAATTATAAATATTTGAAACAATAAATCACAAAACGTTTTCCATGACATAATACAACTATTTAATGAATCATCCGACAAGTAAAAATACACGATTTAAAATTACTTGTAATGACCGTTCTACGAAATGAATTGTCGACGAAATGAAAATACATGAAACGTTGACTTTGAAGTGAAATTCGACGAAGTGAGTGTCGACAATTTGATGATAAACCGTCAAAAATACGAGGTATCAAATACCTACATCAATCTTCGCACATCTCTGGCAATTGACCATAGATTAGAATCACAAATCTTAAGTCTCCATCTCCTACCTGATGCTTCTTATAGGAACTTAAAAAGCTAAAGCAACCATAAATCAGTAATCATCTAAATTACATTAATTACACAAAGTGCTAACTAATAAAAAATCTGCCGGTAACTTCCTCACTGCACTCAAAGATCAAAAACCTGTTAAGCTGTTTAGTCAATCGAACAAAGAACAAACAGCATGATTGAACGATTACGGAGTTGTGAATGCAGTAGTAACCGAACAAAATGGCGTATAAACTATAGAGTGAGGTGAAATTTATGTCGTTTTAGTTTAGCGGGTCTACTCGTATTGTTGAACAGGCTTGGCTGGGCGTCTCCGGCGGTCCGCCTTGCCTCAAGGCTGCGACAGTTCTAATACAAATTAGAGCGCTTGGTGACAAGCGTAGCGATTCTATCATAATTAATTATCTAAATTATTCGATTAAGAGAGGTAGGGCACAGCGGAATGTCATCTCGCTCGTATGTGGAGCAGCCCAACTGGGGAAGTACCTCCAACTTACAGAAGACCGCAGCCATAATAGCACCACTGCTTTGTAGTGTTGCTATTATATGTATGCATGCTATGAAGTATGTGGTGTTGTGTTCCTGGTGGTGAGTAAGGTCGCCAGAGCTCCCTAGGGTGCGCTGTGTTGGGAGTGAGGGACCTGCATGTCTCTATCTGCCAACACAGCGAATCCTCAAGTGAATAAAGGGTCGGCAACGCGCGCTTTCCGGTTCCGGTGTCAAATACGTCAGACACTTTGTCATACGCTCCTATATAAAAAATCATTTTGAGGGAAAAAAGTAGCCGTACAGTGAAATACTAGTGATCGAATCTCTCTCTACGCGCGTGTTCACCGAAATACACTTGTGTTACGTCTTAAAAGTGTGGCGGACAGTTTTTTCCATCATCGAACGGACGCAGATTTCAGTGTTTGAGGTTATCGCGATCTGTCAAACCAACCAGCAACAATATTACAGTGCGACCAACCGAACAAAACAAAAGCTACGTTCAGAAATCAGAAATCACATTGACAACCTAATCGCAATTCGTTTTGATACTGCAAAATGGCCGTACTTTCGGATGAGATGTCACTACTCCTAGAAAAAATGACAGAAAAACTTAACCTTCAAACGCAATCAATCACGGAAAGTGTAACTGCTGTCATTTTACGAAAAGTGGACGAAAAAATCAAGCCGATTTTAGAAGAAAATCAAAGATTACGGACCGAGGTATCCGAACTTAGTAAGAAAATAGAAATCCTGGATAGTAACGCCAGAAGAAATAATATCATAATACACGGAATCACGGAACTGCCAGACGAGAAGGCCGAAGAACTAATATCCACAACAACAAAAATAATTAAAGAGCTAGATGTTTCAATCGAAGCAAGGGATATTAACCGTATTCAACGCATGGGGAAAAAACAAGAGAATAGCGAGAAAACCAGACCTATTCTTCTATCAACAACAACAAACCAGAAGAAGATCGAGATACTTAAAAATAAGAAGAAAATGAAGTCAAATTCCTACATAACCCACGACATTCCTAGAAAGTTACTTCAGGAACGCAGGGATAAAGCAAAAACCAGAACAAGTGACACAGAAAAAAGGAAGAGACCTGACTCTGAAACACCAAGTCCAAGTAAACCAAGCACAAGCTCAACATCCAGAAACGACCATAAGATTACGAAAACGGATGCATTTCAAGTCATGCGGGAACGGCAATACTCACTTTCTGAAAAGAACACATGGAGAAACTAACCAGCAAACCAAATCTGAAACCGGAACGAAACAACCACAACGGAAACAACAAAAACAACAGAATAGTAATACAAACAAACAAAACAACAACAAACTGCCCTCCCTATTACGGCCGGTCACCACGGGAGAGGCCGATCATGACTGCACAACTAAACTTCAACAAATTAAAGATCCCAACCCGGCTGGTCCCCGTGGGATGTCCGACCAAAACCCTCCAAACCCTCCAATGACAAGCATAACTAACCACTCAAAGAGAAACCAAACATTCAGACTTGATATCTGCACTTACAATGTGAGGACCTTATCATCGGAAGAAAAACTGCTCGAACTATGTGAAGCTCTAAAAAACATTAAATTCGACATACTGGGATTGGCAGAAACAAGAAGGCTGGGATGTCAAATGAACGAGTACCAGGACCACATATTCTGCTTTATAGGACAAACAAGAGGTCTGCATGGAGTAGGCTTCCTAATAAAAAAGGAACTAAAAGCCAACATAGAAAACTTTACAGGTATCTCCGAAAGAATTGCTCTTTTACAACTCAAATTTGATAACATAAAGGTATCAATAATCCAAGCCTACGCACCTACAGAGAACTCAAGTGAAGATGAACTAGAACTGTTCTACAGAGACTTAAGAAAGGCACACACACTAGCAGATGATACAGTTTTAGTCATAGGAGACTTCAACGCGAAGATCGGGATACCCACAGATGAAGAACACCTTGTCATGGGACGATATGGCTATGGGAAACGGAACAAACGAGGGGAACGGCTGATCGAACATGCTTTGGAATATAAACTTTCAGTAATGAACACCTTCTTCAAGAAAAAAGATAGCTGTAAATGGACATGGGCATCGCCGGACTCCAGAACCAAAAACGAAATTGATTTCATCTTGTCTAACAAGCCAGACCTAATAAGCGATGTACATGTGCTAAGCAACACTGAATTTCCTAGTGACCACAGATTAGTACGAGCAAAATTCAAGCTTCCAACCAAGAAAAAAAGCAGAAAAAACTTCAAGTGCACACCAAAAATCCCTGAAACTGATGATGAAATAAAACACTACCTTAGCAACTTGGATACAAATATAGACTACGAAATGGAACCCAATGATGTTCAAAGCTACTACAACATGCTGGAAACAGCTCTCACAACAAGCCTCAAAACCGAAACTACAAACACAACAAAAAAGATCAAGATATTTAGCGACCATACCCAAGAACTAATAAGAAAACGAAAAGAACTAATTCTCACAAAACATAAGAATAGACAAACAAAAATTGAAATAGGCAAACTATTTAAAGAAGTTAGCAAGTCGATAATGAAAGACTACAACAACCACAGGAAAAGTGTAATAAGCTATAACCTGAAAAAGTATAGAAGCACCAAAAGAGGACTAAAAGCCTTAACAATACATAAAACATGGATACAAAAATTAAACAACAACTCAGCAGAAACCAAATCAAGGAAAGACGTCATAGATGCAGCCACGAATTTTTACAAAAACCTCTACAAAAAACAAAATAGAGACAAGGAAGAAGAACCATCTAACTATAACAACACTACTACTACTGCAGGTGAAGTCTATATAGAAGAAAGGGAAGTATATAACCAATTAAAACGACTGAAAAACGATAAAAGCCCAGGCCCTGACGGAATTACTAACGAAGCTCTTAAACTAGGAACTCCCGCACTTCTTAGCCCCCTCACAAAACTGTTTAATACTATACTGACTACTGGTGACATACCAATTCAGTGGGGAAACTCCGACATTACACTCATATACAAAAAAGGAGACCCTATGGACATAGGCAATTATAGACCAATTAGCCTCTTAGCGAGTGCCTACAAGCTCTTCACATCAATTATACTAAATAAAATAACACAGATAATTGACAACAACCAAACTACAGAACAAGCAGGCTTCCGAACAAGCTTTAGCACTATAGACCATATACACACGCTTGAACAAGTACTGGAAAAATATAAAGAGTTCAACAAGACACTATACCTAGCGTTCATTGACTACAGCAAAGCCTTCGACACCATTAGCCACAACTCAATCTGGGAAGCACTGGAATCCTTTAAAGTTCACCATAAATACACCGAGGTCCTGAAAAATATCTATAAAAACAGCACCAGCAGAGTGAGACTCGAGCAAAGAGGAGAAGAGATCAAAATAGAGAGAGGCGTGAGACAGGGGGATCCCCTCTCTCCCAAACTCTTTATAGCCGTGCTGGAGGGAGTATTCCGGAACCTTAACTGGGTAAAAACAGGAATAAAAGTAAATAATCGTTATTTGAGCCACTTACGATTCGCTGATGACATTGTGCTCTTTGCTGAGAACCAAAGCAACCTAGAAGGCATGATAAGTACACTGAACGAACATAGCTCTAAGATAGGACTGGAGATGAACATAAGCAAGACCAAAGTGATGACTAATAGCTACAAAAAACCCATAAACATTAATGGCACAACAATAGACTATGTGGATAACTATATATACCTAGGGAAACAGGTGTCATTCTCAAAAACTAACAATGAAGAAGAGGTCACAAGGCGATCAAATATAACTTGGAAAAAGTACTGGTCCATGAAAGATATTGTTAAGGGAGACTACAACCTTTCATTAAAAAAAGTAGTGTGTGACACCTGTCTTCTACCATGCTTAACTTACGGCTCACAAACATGGGTCTACACAAACAAAGTAAGAGAAAAAATAAAATGCACACAAAGAGCTATGGAGAGAAGCATGATGAGACTGCGGAAAATAAATAAAATAAGGCATATAAAAATCAGGGAAAAAACGAAAATAACCGACGCTCTCACTTATGCCCTCAAACAAAAGTGGCAGTGGGCCGGCCACATCACACGAATGACAGATGGAAGATGGACTCAAGAAACCACCACATGGCAAGGGCCATCTGGTAAACGAAATGTTGGCAGACCTTACAAGCGATGGGTTGATGATATCATCCAGACAGCTGGCAAACATTGGACAGAGATAGGAAGACAAAGAGAGGAGTGGAAGAGTTTGGAGGAGGCCTTCACCCAAAGAGGGATCCATATTCAACAGATATAAAACTATAACTTCAACTACAAATGTAATATGGAATATAAAGGCTTAATAATAATAATAATAATAACAACGTAAGGCAGCTTGTGGCGGGCTGTTAGGGAGTAGCGACCCTACGTACCTGAGTGCTCCTGGGGGTGTCCTGTGGTCAGGCTGAGCCGATCGGGTGGTTGGTTGGACAGGCCCCCCACCTCTGGCTTGCCTTAACTGGCTGTTCAGAGTGGAGTCGCAAGAGCTGTTGCTCGAGGGTAGATGTGGACACCTAAGTGGCGAGTTGGCTATATGTTTAAAGTCCAGTGCCACCTCTCTACCCCCCCAGCCTCTCTGACTGGTGTTGCCCTTAGGCCATTTTTTAATGTCGCTATTAATAGGGGCCCATCTAGTAGTTGGCGAGTCACCGTCTGCCAGAGATAAAAAATGAGACAGTTTATTAGGCAGGCGTCCGATGTTTCACCCAATAGCCCAGCCACTAGTCCATCATTTTCACCCAATAACCAAATTTTCTTTAGATTCCATCAACAGCAATAGTCCCTATACACCCCAGCGGGTGCTGTCTCTGTGTGCGTCCCATGACACGGGCAGGGACAGCATCCGCTCGGTGTACTCCTTGCATTTCATTAAATTGTCAAAAGGGCCTCTACGTGTTGGCTCAGTTGGTACTTTGTAGGTACCTAGCCCCACGCACGCCTCCCAAAGGTCCGGGACATCATTGTCCCGTGAGCGGGAAAGACATACATAATAATAATAATAATAACGCGCTTGTGATTCTTCTGGAGTCACAAGTGTCCATAGGCGACGGTACCAGCTTAACATCAGGCAGGCCGTAAGCTTGTTTGCCACCGTCGTAGTATAAAAAAAAAAAGATCAGATATATCGGATCGGCCAAAGTGCTTACAAAGATCTGAACACGTCTCCAATGCCTCGACAATAGAGACATTCAGATATTTGTGAGCACTTTGGCCGCTACGATTTATCTGATGACAACTGTACACGATTTCATACGCCGCTAATGCAGAAAAGCTGCGCGATTAAAAGGCAGAAGGCTTTCCTTCAATTGTATATCATATCAGTATCACCCAGGGGACCGATTTTTGACTTTCGAGCGCTTTCACTCCAAAACTGTTAAAAATGATGAAATGCTATTTTGAAATAGCGATAGAAAATTGAAAAACGAGTGGTATAACATGAATAGTGGTAGTGGTAGGTCTCGTATTCAATTTTTTCGGTAGAAAGCAAGTGTCTGAAATTTTGAAAATCGTATTTAAGTTTCGAGTGCTCGAAAGTCAAAAATCGACCCCCTGGTCGGATCTACTAGTTTAGTTTTTTTGGTTAAGTTTACTTATTTAGGCTAAATATTAGGGCTTGTGCACAAATCACGCGATGTTCGATAGGGGGGAATATCACCAAGGGGGAGGGGGGGGGGGGGGGGGGGGCACTATTAGTTATACGTCAAATAGATTCGAATAAACGTCTAAAAGTAGATTCAAGTTACCAAGCAGCCCCTGCTAGAATAACGTAAATTGAATAGTTTTCCAGCGAGTTTTAACTAGGGTTGCAAAAACCCGGAAAAATTCCCGTTTTTTTCTAAGAGCCATGTTTTTTTAGTTTTTTTTTGGAAAAAAACAATGTCACTTTGTGTCTATATTTTTCCGATAAAAACGAAAAATTCGGAAATAAACGAAAAAAAACGCACTTTGAAAAGAACTTGTAAATTTTTCCATGTATATTTTAATCCATAGTGTAGGTAGCTACACCTGCTTAGTCGTGTTTTTGACAATAAAAAAAACAAATTCAAAAAATGAATTTTCCAGATTACTGTCCCGAATTTGCGGAGAATAAAAATGCTATTTTAACGTACGTGAAAAACCGTAAGGAGTTTTGAATACAACTGATTAAAGTTAAGACTAGTACCACAATAATACTAGTGTCTCTGTGAGATGTATAACATGCGAGCTAGGTATTTTTTTATTATTTTCAAAATGTAAATCGACAAAAAAAAATAGAAACCTGCTGACAAAATTTCACGAGAATTGATTGAGAAATGCGACCTGTAGAGGACAACAGCCGGACAGTGGGACAGTTTTGCACAACAAATTAATCGTATCTTATCCGGACACGAACGAATTTTGGCCTAAGCTGAAGCATATGACTTCGTTCGCTTCGCTTGCTAGTTCAATAAGCAAAGTGGAAAAGAGAACCGACTGTCGACAACGCACTGAAATAAACCACTTTAGTGGTCGACGTCTATGTGGGTGTCCACAGTCCACACTGTCCACTGACTGCCCGTGTGTCGCGGTGCGAGTGGATATAACCGTTCACACTGGCTCAGCCTCTGAAAATACAGTCAAACCTAACACAAAACACATAAATAACCAGAAAAGAATGTTAGTTTTTTACGTCATTAAAACCACCTCGCTTGTACCACAATAGTACCTGTCTAATACCGCTTGAACGGGTTTGATATTTAGCTGAACGCCCGTATTCGTATCAAGGCGGTTCGGTTCCAGTTAGAATATTCGAGCAGGTACATGCCATTAGGTATTTACTATCCGGTCCTGCAATACTATTTCGTAAGATGGAACATCTTATTTCACAATTGGAATTCACATGTTTTGACAGTCCAATGTGAACGACCCATTATGAAGTAGTCACCAATGCGACCCATTATGAAGTAGTCACTTTAAGCTCTAGGCAATTGTCAAATGTAGTCAAATTGGGTTCTAAACAGTCAGTTACCGTACCGTTCTACTGAGAGGGTTCTAATGAAGCCATTAGGCTTACGATGCACGTATCTTGTGCATTTTAGGAGTTGCTATGGCCATCTTCTGTCTCCATCATCAGACCAGCTCGGTGGTGCCATAATATTGCTTTATCACCGAATTAACATGAGTACATATATTTAATTTACTGACATATTTTATTTGATTGTTACACATTATAATAATAATAATATCAAATTTTGAGCTAAATTGGATATCGGCAAGGGGCTTAAAAATGGTTTACAAATTTTGAGGACAACGTACTTAGGTACTTACACACTTACTTACTTATTTACTTACGTACTTAAATACATACGAAAAATGCAAGCTAAATATATGCTTTTCCTACCTGAAAAACGTGGCATTCAGCATTTAGTTTTTAGGGTTCCGTACTCAAAGAGTAGGTAAAACGGGACCCTATTACTAAGACTTCGCTGTCCGTCCGTCCGTCCGTCCGTCTGTCAGTCTGTCACCAGGCTGTATCTCAAGAACCGTGATAGCTAGAGAGTTGAAATTTTCACAGAGTATGTATTTCTGTTGCCGCTATAACAATAAATACTAAAAACATTTTTTTTTTTAAGGGGGCTCCCATACTACATACTTGATTTTTTGCCGTTTTTATAGATAATGGTACGGAACCCTTCGTGCGCGAGTCCAACTCGCACTTGGCCGGTTTTTATTAAACACTTGGTTTGTTTCAAAATAAAGAAAAGATACCGATCGCTCCAATATTTCTAAGAATAATCAAACCTCATGTTTGGCAATATTTGTCTAACCTTTCTGTGAAGGTTAATCGTTGTTTAATCTGTTTTGTAAATAGCTAGTTCACAATAATAAGCTGAAAGAGAATGTGGTACGCACTACGCAGCAATGTTAAGGTCAACCTCTGTCTTTATTGCATAGTTCATTAAACGATGACCAAATGGTCTAATTAAAGTTAAAGTGCGTTTTCGAGCTTAACCTCAGCCAACTCACATACTCAGACTAGTTTGGTGGATACTCAATAAATATATTTACTCATCCACCAGAGTTGTGCGAGGTAGCGCAGCGGTAAATAAATAGATATTAGGCGTGAATTATACAGAGACGGCGTAAGGCGAAGACGCGGCGCAGGCGCAGCGCTGGCATGATGCCGCTTCAACCTATTGTAGACCTTTAATACAATGAAATAAGGTCCATTGGTGAATTGAACGTGGTGTCTGCGCCGCGCCGCTTGAGTGTAATTCAAAATAGGTACCTACGTTTGTGTGTACCTATATCACGCCTTAGGGGACAATCTTATAAAAATTTAACTAGCCCCAAGGTAAGCTCAAAAAGGCTTGCGTTATGGGTAGGTGATATCGTCGGGTGACAAGCAAAACTCACTAAGTAACAAATACCTACTTAAATCAAAGGTCGTATCTCGTTATCGACTACGTACCGAGATACGAGATTTTGAAGAACAGTGACAGTTTTGGTAGTGACTTTTGCTTGTCACCCGACAATATATATCATCATCATCATCATCATATCAGCCGAAAGACGTCCACTGCTGCTGGACATAGGCCTCCCCCAAAGAGTGCCAAAATGACCGGTCCTGCGCCACCCGCATCCAGATGTATTTTTATTTTAAGTATATATTTAATTGACATAAAAACATAGAAAACATCCAAGACTCAGAAACAATATTCATGCTCATCACACAAATATTTTACTAAGTACTTACCGGGATTCGAACCCAGGACCTTCAGCTTCTTAGGCAACGTCACTACTCACTACCCACTCGGCTAACCGGTCGTCAAAATAAACGGTATATTGGTGATAATTTTCCTCGCTATCCAAAGGCTGGATGTTGAAAGTCTATGAGGTAGGTAGAGGCCTATTTAAAATATCTTCTTCGCTTTTCGCTTTCATTCATCGAGATAAATTATCAGAACGAGCGAGCAATACTGGTCGAAACGCGAAAAAGATGGACAAAAAATCATCCTTCTATAAATTTCGAGTCCCTATTTTTATTCTCCTCTAATAGCTAATTCCCGCAGTTATTAACTATGAATATTCATTATGGAAAGTAAAAAGACAAAATAAATATTAATGTCAATTAGACTAGCATGAACTTCTTGAGAAATCTTGCCTGTTCTCCGTTATTGCCGGAAACAAGGTTTTGGGTTTTGGAAACCAAATCCAATCATCCAATCATGGGAATCAAAACACAACAAAGAAAATACCATCGCCTGTCTATCAGTTGTGAGTTGTGACAGTTTGCCACTGATCTAATCCATTCACTTTAACTTAAAGCATTGTTGATTCATTACTTTTATTTCGATTCCACAAACAGATTTTGTAAGATACCATTCCCTGGCCATTGTAACGTTAAAAGTTATGAAACTTGTTTATAATTACAGCTTTTTACGATTTAACATTAATGGAAATAATGCTTTTACAAAACTGTTATGCGACTGTTATACAACGTCTGACATTCCTAGTAAACAAGAACCAGGAAGTTTTGCCATTCCAATTTATACAGCAAATTAAATGTGACACATGGCATTAGCATAGGGTCGGCGCATCATCACTAGTGACAGTAGATGGACGTGTCCCCTCCCTAGTCGGTATAATGTGGTCTTGAAATTGTAAAGAGGGAATAAATCAGCTGTCATCTATAGTTGACAGCTTACTGTAGGTATGCATTTTGCGTTCCGAATACAGATGCAACGATAAAATAATAATGTAAAGTTCAAATAGAAATTGATGACCGCCATCACGATTTGAACTCGCGACCTTAGAGTATTTGAAAGGGAGTTTCGATGACATGCGATTTTAAATTGGGTGCAAAGTAACTGGCGTGATTAAGCAGAGTTAAGACTGAATAGATTAGATACAGTAGACGGTAGAAATAAATGTTAGTGTTCTTAACTCTTTGTCTCCCAACAATCGGGTGATCGAAGGCCTGGAATTCCAACGACTTACATGTATGTCGGCATGTGTGGTCCCATTGGTCCAGCAGTCAGACCTCGATAATGAACCCTGATGTATTTTGTATATAAGACTCAAATTAAAAAAAAAAACATGACCCACATGTGGGTCATTGGGATTCCAGGGTAATAAAAATGACCCACATGTGGGACCTGCCAAGCGACTCACATGTGAGTCGTTGGGAGACAAAGGGTACAAGCAAGCGGCTTAGTCTGTCATAATTATATTGATTTAAACTTTCACTTTTTAGGGTTCCGTACTCAAAGAGTAAAACGGGACCCTATTACTAAGACTTCGCTGTCCGTCCGTCCGTCCCTCTGTCTGTCACCAGGCTGTATCTCAAGAACCGTTATAGCTAGAGAGTTGAAATTTTCACAGATTATGTATTTATGTTGCCGCTATAACAACAAATACTAAAAACAAAATAAAGTATTTTTTAAGGGGGGGAACAAACGTGATTTTTTTGCCGTTTTTATAGATATATACGGAACCCTTCGTGCGCGGGTCCAACTCGCACTTGGCCGGTTTTTTATTTACCGTTAGCTTTCCGGTGAAGGAAAACATCGTGAGGAAACCGGTCTAATCCCAATAAGGTCTCGTTTTCCCTCTGGGTTGGAAGGTCAGATGGCAGTCGCTTTCGTAAAACTAGTGCCTATGACAAATATTGGGATTAGGTGTCAAAGCGGACCCCGGCCTCCTTTAGGGGCACAACCGGAAATAACGCTAGGAGGATGATGGAACTTTCACGATTCTCACACATAGTTTTTACTAAACGGGACTTAATCGCCATAACATAATGGTTTGGTCATAGTTTTCTTTGAAATTAATTAATCTGATTTGATAAAACAATACAGTGAACATTGCATGCCATGCACATAAATATTATAAGAATATATTCGTAGAGATCTTAGCTACGCTATCTCAACCAAATTATAATATAGATACGAATTAGCATATTATTAACGAATTTTGTTGTGAATTCGCGTTCCTTTGGCTATATATATAATTAGTTCTGTTTATAAATGCACATCACGATGAAGATACGAGCCAGAGGTCCTCAAACTTATTCGAGTGTGTTGTTTTACGTCCTTGGGTACCCTTATAGAGCATTTTTTTTACAGAGCCCCAAAATTATTAAATGTTTGTGATGCCCATGTGGAAAATCTTGCCTTGCTTAATTGCTTGTTGCCGACTCGGTTGCTTATCAGCAGACCCCTCGATATCAACATCATCATCCTCATCATATAAGCTCGAGAACCTTTCCGCCCCAACGGCCATCGGTGCTACGTGCAATATGCCTCGCCCCCTGCCACTTAAGTTTAGCGATTCGGATGGCTATACTCGTATCGGTTTCCTTGGGCCTGCTGCGGATTAGCCTCATTTCTGATGCGAACACGCAGATAAACTCACAGCATTAGCTCTCCATTGCCCTTTGGGTGGCTTTGAGCTTTCTTATAAGGCCCATAGTAAGCGACCACGTTTCAACCCCTATACCGAGAAGCACACTTTGAGAACAGCTCTAAACTATATAATGTAAACCATGCTAGTGGGATTGGCGAAATACATTCCTAACAGCTGTGTTGCCTACAAATTGCCTTGTTACGCAGCGCCAGTCACGATCTCTGATGTCAGATCATATAGAAAGAGGCGATTCGGACCACTATTCGACTTGCGTGCAACATACTTATGTGTATATAGCCCTTCCTAACTAATCTATAATCTAATCTATAATCGGGCGTTACCAAGTTATCATTCAGATCACACAATTCTATTAGTTAATCATATGTTAGATTTGGTGCCTACGAACCTTCATAACCTCTTTAATGGGGATTTATCTAAGGAATTCTGGCTAAGAGCAGCTCAGCCGATTAAACATGCTAGTCAAGAACAATAGAATGGAGGCCTCCCACTGACACAGAGACACGCTTCGCAGCCGAAACTCTTGAAAGTGAATGTGTACCGTATTTACTTTAATGTGTAATTAGTTCGGCTAAACAATGGTTTTGGGAGCTGGTCTCTGAAATTACTATCAGATCAGATCATTGTCATGATGGAAAGCAGTTTTATATATAAGTTTCTTTCAAAAATTTAATTTTTGGTACAAGTTTTTATTGCCGACTGTACTTTTCTGCATACCATCATCATCATCATCAACTACTCATTGAGACGATTCTAACGAGCCTAAAATCGATGGGGTTGTGTCGTTTTATTGCGGAGTTCGTAATGGCCACCTTCCAGCTCCAGCATCAGATCAGCTCCAAGTCATCATAATATTGCATTGTCATGCGATATACATATGCTTGCAAAATTTCAGCTCAATAGGCTTGTTGCGTGGTGTTAAAATTGATAGTAAACCATCAAATGATAGTAATAAAGTATAAATTACAAAAAATAATTCAAATCATAAAAAGATATGAACCTTGTAAGTTTAGAAAAAAAAGTTTATTCATTTATTGTCAAAGAGTAAATTTAAAGGTACCTATAGAATCCTTACGCTTTTATAGAAACAAATTTCTATAACAACTATGGACCTAAGCGCAGTATTTCGCGACCGAAACAGCAATTTACTTCATTTTCCATGCAACGGTTAGTACAAATTGCACGGTGTGACGTCATACTTTTAAGCCAATCAGTATGAAGCGTTTCGGCTGCTGTCAGCGAGGTCCGTCTTTAACTCGATTTTTTGGCTATTAATGTCCTTTAACTGTAGTTGCTTTCATACAAACATTTGTTCATCTACAAAAACTGGTTCGAATGGCATCGTAAACAAATTTAAGGTCACAAGCCCATTGGATAACGGGAAGTGACTGGAAATGGATTGCAAATTTTGACGGACAACTTACATATTTACACACTTACATATTTACATACATACGAACAGTGCAAGTTAATATAAAGCTTGTAAAAATAAGAGTGATTTTTATATTCCTATGAGTTTTAGATATAGTACATGGGCGACCGAGCTCTGCTCGGATGAAAATGGAGAAATTACGGAGAAAACGAATTTTCCCGGACATCAGACCTACATATCTAGATCGATTTCTCGCCCCCGTAACCACCTATATTCCAAATTTCATCGAAATCGTTAGAGCCGTTTCCGAGAACGTGATTGCAAATATATATATATACAAATATTGCTCGTTTAAGGTGGTTCGATTGCCATACAAAGCGTTATTTGACATTCGCAGGCTAACGGCGTGATATTATAAGAAACTTATGTAACAAACTTTCATCAATTGGCTTCCCATTTGCGCCAAATTCCCCCTTTACTAGAATAAACTTGTATAAACTAGATTAATTTGAGAAAAATAGTTTTCCCAAAATATCACGTGACAAACCAATTTCTCAAATTAATCTACTTTATGTAAGTTTATTCTAGGAAAGGGGGAATTTGGCGCAAATGGGAAGCCAATTTATGAAAGTTTGTTACATAAGTTTCTTAAAATATCACGCCGTTAGCCTACGAATGTCAAATAACGTTTTGTATGGCAATCGAACCCCCTTAATAGTATAGGATAGGATAGGATAGATAGGTGTTAAATTATGCCTCCAAAACTTTGTTCGACTTCACCTTCCAATGGTATCTGTACAGGCTCACGTGGTTTGTCCTACGAGAATTTTTGCATACTTGAACTAGATTAAATAGTTTGTTATCTAATTATGTTTGTTTGTTTGTCCCCAGCTGGGCCGCATGCCAGTAAGCGTGATGGTGCCGCCGCGTTACGCCACGCTGCCGCTGCCACCCGCGCCCTACGCTGCCGCACCGCTTTTCTACCCCGTACACGATGCGGTAAGATTCCTCTTTATATATTATGCTTTTTAACCGACTTCAAAAAAGTAGGTTCTTAATTCGTCTGTATGTATTTGTACGTCTGTGTTTATAAGTCGGTAATTTATGAACCGATTTGAATTTTTTTTCTTTGTTTGGAAGCATAGATTGGTTCCGTTGTCACCAAAATCCAGTTCTGATGATGGGATCTTGGAGAAATCGAGGGAACTCTTCAAATTTTATAGGCAAACTTGAAGCCATTTGGCTACTGATTAGAAGTCGTTTAAAACTTTGTTTTGAAAAGTAAATTAGTATAGGTAGATATTTATGATATAGACAGATATTGTGTTTACTCTAGTCCTGTCACCATAGCGTTAAGCCGGATTGATATATATCTGACGCGACAGAACGATATCGGTTTCATACATTTAGTACAGTTTCGCACTCATCTGATGCGCTCTGACGTGACAGCTCCCTTGTTGTCAGGCGTCAGAGTACTCAGAGTGCATCAAAGAGCATCACGTTAGATAAGTATGAATTCGGCTTTACTCTAGTGTCCTCTCACTCTCATCATAGCGTTAGTCCCGATTGCATCCTACGCTGATGCTTCGAAGCCCGTCATTTCTTCCTTCACTTTGTACCATTTCGGCATCCTTTGTCGTGAAGCCATAGACACCCATGTAATCCTTAGCGACGTCGTCATGCTTAGAGCGTGTTCACATTATCCAGTAGGTATGATATCGGTCTATAGGATCTGGCAGCGATAGAGCCGAAAGATAACAAAACAAGTAGGCTAGCTGTTAACAGTGAGCATGTTTTCATACATTTTACCTGACCCAGACGGAAACGGCGGGATGGCTTTGGCTTTTTGGGAGGACTGGTTCAGTTTAGCAATCTCTATAGATGCGTGGAAGCCAGAGAGGGAGGCCTCTGCCCAGTAGTGGAAAAGTACGTGCTAGAAATAAATGAATGAAAAAACTGCTCACAAAAACTATCTTCAGGGGTCACCAAATGGCGGACCGCGGTCCGGATCCGGACCGCCGACCTATTTTGTGCGGACCTTCAGTAACCAGTAACTTGTATTACTGAGTACGTACTCTAATAACATGCTTGAAGAAGTTGGTGCATGTGAGGTGGTTACGTAAAGGCTGCGTTTAACGAAGATTCTCCGGCATTTTAGAACATTTGAAGACATTTAACGATAATAGCTTGCACCAACATTACTCCAAAGTTCAGTAGTTCAAGGCAAACAATTAAATTTTTCACATTAATGTGTAAAAAAAATCTTTGTCGCTTCTCTACATTTGCTTATACAAACTCAAGTAGAAACGGACCGCGATGGTCATTTTATTTTAAAAACCGGAGCCCCTGAAGAAACTAATTGGTGACCCCTAAACTACCTCATTCCAGCGGATCCGACGCCGCCGCTCCCCGCGCGACCCGCGTGAGCGCAGGCGACGCGAGCGGGACCGCGACAGCCAGCTGACTCGCTCGCTCGAGCGCATACACCGCAAGCGGCGGGCGGAGCGAGACCGCGCCTCGGATGAGCAGCTCAAGCGGACGTATACTGGACTTGATAGGTGAGCTTAGTGATGTGCAAACTGCGGAAAGTTTCCAAAAAGTTGGAAAAGTTCTCGGAAACTTCTAGAAATTTTCACAAGAAATTAAGGAAATTTACGTACCGTAAAACTACACCACTATAGTCCACTACCCCAAATATGGTCCAAAAGTAATCTCATTCGTTTCTATTAATACTGATTTCATATTAGTGATTGTATACGTTTTTATTTAAATTTGTGTTATTATATTGCCTGTCTTTAATTTCACCCATAAAAATTGTCCCATCTGAGCAAGTAATATGAGAATTGATTTGGACCATAGTTGGGTGACCTGGACTATAGTTGTGTAGTTTTACGGTACTGAGAAGCATAAAAATATAACTCTTATACACTTTGTATAAGAGTTATATTTTTATGCTTCTCAGTTCGTAAATTTCCATGTTGGAAATGGAAAGTTTCAATTCCTATACAAAAATGAGGAAAACTTCCGAAATTTTCCTATGTTAAATTGCAGAAACATTTTGCAACATATAGGAAACTTTCCATCGGCACATCAGTAGGTGAGCTCACTTTTAAATATTGGGCCCAGCTAATCCATACTAATATTGTAGAAGCGAAAGTAACTATAGAGTTACAGAGACAGACAGCTGTCCGTCTGTATGGTACCTTTTCTCGCTTAAACCACCGAACCGATTTTGATGAAATTTGTATGGAAATTTGTTTGGGCTCTGAGAAGAACATAAAAAATGTTAATCCGGAAATCATCCCTGAACTAAAGGACTTACCTGTGGAGTAAAATATTCTATGGGAGTGCGATAATTCATACTGCTCCGGTGAGATGTTTGATAGCAATACAAACTTCTAACTACCAATAATTACCTTAAAAATAATTAGCGTGTATTGCCAACAGGACTTAAGCTACACGCTGCACAGGTCCTAAGAGATTGACATTACAAACTACTATTGTCCAACACAGCTGACTGACCATCCGTGCACTTTATGTAGGTACATTGTAATAAGGTTCAATATAAATACAGGATGGTCAGTTTAACTGTGTTGTCGATAGTACCGTACGACGTCGCGGTTGAATACCTAATTGTAGACTAAAAGTTCCAGACTTACATGCTCAATCTTATAATCCTATTCCGTTTCCAGGGCATACGCCGAGCAGTTTATTGCGGTGTGCGACGAGAGTCGGCAGGCCGGCGAGCGGCACGACTCCCTCCCCAGTACAGCGACCAGCGACTCTAGCCACGCCCACTCCCACAGGGAATCCATGTAACACGTCCAGTGCCAACGGTTTCGTTGCGTTACGCTAGCCAATAACATGCGTAAAGCCTGCAAGGTGAGTGCACCTAGCGGGTTCCTGCCACTGAAAGCGATAAGCGACAATGGACCAGCGATACGACACGAATCAAGTCAGATCCGGAAAGGTTTATGACTACCCTCGTTTTTCAATTAATACAGCGCAAGTTATGCTACACTGACAGGTCGAGAGTAGATTACCCTTAGAATAATAACGCATAGAAGGATAGTTTCATACGGCCGACGCGCCAAGCGTGAGGCATAAAATGGATTCATGTAGTTGTGATCAACTCGTATTCACACGCGCCAATACGCACACAAACGCACCAATTTTGTTCCACCGATCGGCGTACTGGGCCATTTATGGCCGAGTTTTAGTGGCCTCACCGTTGCGCGTGAACTGCGTTTCTAGGCGTTATTATTCTAAGAGATTACCCTATTTCGGATGACTCGCAACATAATGGTCAGTTATGTTAGTTCCAAAATAGGAAACTTTAAAAATATCTAACCTTCCGAAGTTCTTGGAAGGTGTCTCTTAACACCATTACAGTTAAGTTTAAGCGATTATTTGCAGCATTTATAGACCAAGTATTTCAGAGACCTTTGCATAACATTTGTACGATTTAAATTCTGCGCCTCGGAGTTCCGTTTATTTCAAGAAATTAAAACAAAATGTCTTCTGATTTGGTTTGGTGGTTGGTTTCATAAGCCACGATTCAAAACGAAAAATGTATTAAAGAGTTCAACCTACCGTACCTAAATATACGAGGCTCAATATGTATGTCGTACATACAACGGAAATTATCTTAAGTGGTCTAAGTAAAATAACTTAAAAGTTTCAAATAACGATCGAGAAATAATGGGTAAAAGTATATCTGATAAGTTGTAATTTTGATAATTATAACGACTCCAGTACGAAATAATCACTGATTCAGTCACAGTACTCTTTACTGTGTATTTAAGATTGATGAATTTCAAATTCGCGACAGGGTTTAAAATATCTGATTTTAATTTTGTACCTACGTTAGAGACTACTTAGTCTTAAGTCTTCTGTAAATGTCTAAGAAAATACTCGTTTTCGAATAGATGATGTAAATAGCATACAATTCTTACATATTATGTAAGTTGGAATCTTACTTCAATAAGACCTCAAAAGTAGTGTATAGGTCAACCGCTTAATGTGACGTAGGTTTGTGGTCTTCTGTCCCTCTCACTGAGGATAAGCGTGAGCGAGATGGAAGTGCGTGTTCGGAAGCGCGGTTATCATGTTTTTGAATTTCAATTTTTTGTTCGTTTTATTAAATAAAAAAATAATAGCTAAGTTCCATCAAACATGATATTGCCGATATTTAGAAACAATTTCAATTATGTTTAGCTGTTGTGCATAAATTATTACGATTTTTTAAATGGATTTTAGACCTGTGTTCGTGATTTTTTTCTATCCAGTGAAAGTCAAAAACTCAGGATTCGAATACCTGTCGTCCCTCGAGAAAGGCCTCAAGATTACTAATTAAATTTAGGGCAGCTGTATTATAATCCAAACAAGAGCTACGACTTTTTAAAAATCCGTTTTCTGAGCTCACGCCGCCTTAACGCATGCTCGTAGCGCTACGCCGTAGGCCGTAGCAGCTTAATGTCCATTTGTAGCGAAAAGCGCCCGTAGCACTCATGTCGTGATTGACGCTAAATGGGTCGACCTAAAGTTTTTCACACATTTTGGAACACACGCTGAAGTTAAAAAGATGTACACGCTTACTATGTGTGCAAGAATTGTTGTTATTCTCTTAGATTAGAATAACCATTACGGTACATATCATACCAAACTAAACCCGATAGCTTTACGACTGTACATATTTTGATTATTTTGTTACTAACTACACCACACTAAACTACACGATCTGTCATCGTAGAATAACTATGTATGCTCGAGAAATCTGCATTATCTTTACATACAAGTGGTCTTGTAAATTTGTAATTTGTGATGAATAATACGAATTCACAACACATGATAAATAAATGAATGGTCTACGATGACATATCCACTGATGCACCACACTAACACACACTGTGTCAAAGATCCCGTCATGAAATCGTTAAGCGTCCAATATAAGGATCATACAGAGATTTCTAGGTTCACTCGGTTGTCAAAGTTATTGTTGTTAAGAGCTATAAAGCTTAGTTTTTTTGACAGTTATGAATTGACCCTTATGCTTAGGGAGCTGCTGGGCTCATGTGAGAAGAACGCTTTGTCGCACGGCTTGACGTACAATGTGAAAAAGAGCGATTATCTGGTCTTTAAGGCCGTCGGAGGCAAGTTGCCTGAGACAGTGCCTCCCATAAAGCTAAATGGTGGCGACCTTAAACGAGTCTTCAAGTTTAGGTATCTCGGCCACTATGTAACCGATGACCTTAAGGACCAATCAGATATAGAGCGGGAAAGGAGGGCGTTGGCGGTCAGATGCAATATGTTGGTTCGGCGGTTTGCACGATGTAGTAAGCAGGTCAAAATAACTTTGTTCAAAGCCTACTGCCAGGTATACTACACGAGCAGCCTATGGACCAACTATACGCAGAAGGCCATCAACGCCTATCGAGTCCAGTACAACAATGGCTTCAGGATGTTGCTGGGACTGCCGCGTTTCTGCAGTGCATCAGGTATGTTTGCGCTCGCGGGAGCGGACGACTTCTACGCCATTATGCGCAAAAAAATTGCCTCCTTGCTCTGCAGACTTTGCGCTAGTTCCAACTCCATCCTGAAGACCATAGCCGGGCGGTTTGACTCGCGTATAATGTGCCACCTTATACAGATGCACGTCAGCAAAAGGTTTGTATTTTAATTTAATTTATTTTCAATTTAATTTATTTTTTAATTTCAATTCTAGTTATTCCAATCAAATCAATGGAACGTAATGTAATTTAATAAAATCTTGTATGTACTTAATTCAATTCCACACTAACATAGCTTAAGCTGATTATTGTTACTAACAAAATACCTATGGACCAACAGTAGTCTGAAATAAATGATTTTTTTTTTTTTTTTTTTTTTTTATATATATATATGAAGCTAAGACCTATCGTTTAACTGGTAGCCTTAGGTTCATATATATAAGGGTCAATTCATAACTGTCAAAAGTTCGTTCGTACAGATCACAGACTATAGGTACCTAGTTGTACTGTGTTAAATCTGATGTAGACAGTGCGCTGCCCCAATATTACAGGGTTCTATGTTACATTGTCGGGGTACTTCAATTTAGACTTAGTGTCACTCTGACAAACTTCAAATTTCATGTTGATAAAAGTGCAACATATAGAACCCTATAATATTGGGGCAGCGAGTGGAAACTCAACCAGAGGACAATACACTTTGACGCATGATGGGTTCTACGCCTCAATTTACTAACAATCACTTTTAAACTTGTGTTTATTCGTCAAAAATCTGTGTTATACATTACTTATAAGTCTTATTTATCTAGCTCGTAAATATTGATTGATAGAGATATTTTTGATGTGTGACTAAATATGTTGCGATTAGGCTTTGGATCATGCGTCGAAATTATATGTTGGCACTGTATTCATATCTGTATAGAATAGCATGTACTTATCTGCTGCCTTTACGATGTCTAAGGTATATTCCAAGCTGTATTTATTATATTTAGATCGCTTGCTGGCAGCTGTTGAAGCAGCTGCTAGAAAAGAGACGCTTCTAAGTAGGTAGTTACTTCTCCACACGGTCACAGAGATTATACATCACACAGTCTCTATTGTCGATAGGTATACTAAGCGTCCAACTATAGAGCTTACACCTACTTGGTCATACTGGCTGCTTATCTTCTCACACTTACGAGTTATTTTCTTTTTTTTCTTTCTATTAAAACTGTATTAAAATGCAGACAAAAGCCCTTGAACTATTATTCCCATATTAAGAATATCTCTATCAATCGTTTTAGCGTTATTTTGTATATTTCAACTGAAGTCCTATGTACCTAAGCGGTGCCAAATCGCACGGAGCAATCGGTCTGTATATAGTGCGTCTAAATTTGCTCAATTCGTTAGCGTTTGCTCTAGATTTTACTATTATTGCTAAGGTTTAAGTTTATTTTAGGTTATTGTTGTATAAAAGAGGATCTAAATCTTTAGGCTTTGATTATAGACGAGCGACGCGTACGACGGCGCAAGACGCAGGCTGTCAGGTGTTAAGGTCGATTTATATCTACAGACATTGAGCTTGCCAGACAGGTGTCGTGGCAGACAAAATAATATTCTTCTATACAGAGTATATTAACGTATTTACATCTGTGTCTGTCGGTTTCTGCGCGGCCGCGTTACGATAGATGTAAATACACTCTGTATAGAAGAATATTATTTTTGTCTGCCACGACACGTGTCTGGCACGCTCAATGTCTGTAGATATAAATCAACCTTTATCAATACCTAATGTTTGTGTTTGCGCGCGTTCTAACAGCGCCGCGCCGCCGAACGCTCCGCTGGTTTATAAACACAGCCTTTCTAGCAGCACGGTATTTTTATTATAAATACTCAATACCTACTCCATTTCTTTGAACGACGAATCGCAGGTACCGTTTGTAAGCACATTATTTTGAACATTAAACCAATCAGTCTGAATTCTAACATTTTTGTATACTTAAATTACAATTACAGCCCGTTAGTAGAGTAGGTATATATTTTTATCTCGCTTACACGGTATTATGTCAAAATCCCTTCGGCCGCCTACGAAATCAACGCTACGTAACCAGTTACGTGTGAAGAATTATTTTTCTTGCTACGAAACTAGTTACATACCAAAGAATTCTTCTTCCTTGTTGGGAACCTGTAACGATCGCAAAACACTAGGTCGGTTAGGTTCGTTAGGTAGCTTCAGATGCCCGAAGGGCAAACAGACCAGAATTAGGTGCCCCGCGGAACGGGGCTCCGTCGAAACTGTCCAAATAGGAATAACATGTCGTAACTGGTTTCGTAGGAAGAAAAAAAAACTTTTCACTTCTCATGCTCGCAAAGTTCGCCTTTGTGCTGGATGCACAAAATGCCACTTGTATGCTCTAGTGCACAAAGTAAAATTGTTTTAAAGACTAAGATAATCGGGCCTAACAGCCACACACACAATAAAACTTCGTAGAATAAACTTGTCATTTGATTTGATTTGCTTTAATAAATTTCACATCCGTGTTTTCTATTACTAAATTAATAAAACCAGATAAAATAGGAGTCAATTATTATTTTAAATTGTACTGAACCATTAAATGAGTTGGCAGTATGAAGTACCTAAGTCTAATATCACGTGTCGAAAATTAAACAAAAACTTTAAAAAGTTAAGTGACGGGAATGAGCTATTATTTAATTTCCTTTTGCAATTATTTGTTATTTTCTCGCAATCGAAGTGAAAAGCAGTGTGTATAACTCGGGCATAAATTAGCTATTTAACCCCTCGACTTAACTATCCACCTACTACTAACGTCTCGAGTTAAATGGCTCGTTTTATGAGCTTGTTGTACAATCTATACTTATTGTACGCAACTAGTTTCGTAGCAAGAAAAATAATTCTTCACACGTGGTTACGTAGCTTTGGTTTCGTAGGCGGCCGAAGGGGTCAAAATAGACGATTTCACCCGAACCTGGATACTGTTCTTAGAGCTCATAACGGACTGTATAGTTGAAATCATCTGGCCTAAAGCGCGCGGTTGTTTTATGCGATAAACGCTGTGATTCCAAAGATACCTTCTATGGTAATGTAACCACCGCTATCGCAGGTATATTTGGAATCGCAGCGTTTATCGCATAAAACAACCGCGCACTTTAAAGACGTGTTTTGTTAAGCTGGGTTCATATTTGTCTGACGTGACGTGTCGTGACGGAACACGCTTCGTTTCATACATTTCTTACGGTTATATTCGCAATCGTTTGATGCGCTCTGACGTGACGGCTCCGTTGTGTCAGAAAAGTATGAATCTGGCTTTAGACCTTAAAATCCGTTAATCTTTGTCGGTTAGTAATGTCAATGAGTAAAACGGATCTTTATAAAATTGAGCCTAAGTAAGTCATCAATAGTAAGTTTAAGTTTAACGTTGTGTTGTACTGTTACCATTACTACTACTGACATCATTATACACTTACGTCTAAGTTTACTAGGATTTTAGGTGTTGCATGTAATATTGTAATGTTAAGGCGATATTTTCCCCTTTAATGTAATTTCTATTGTTTCTATGTTTTTCTTGTTTATTTTTTCAGATCTTATTAAAATCTCATTTAAAACACAATATCAAAAAAAAAAAAATCAAAAATATTTATTGGTATCATACTAAAGTAGGTAAAAGTACATTAGTGGCTGGCGTCTCCCGGTAAGTATGGCAATACTTGTGTTGGGAGGCACCGCTCTTACAATACTAAGTTTACACGAACTTACTATGTGTACTGAGTCACTTAATTTCTTACATTGTCAGTTAACCCTTTTCCAGGCCGGCAATTGTAAAATGACAATCAAATGTCAGTCTTATACTTTGACATTTAGATACATGGTTGACAGTCTATATGTGGTCAATATAACGCCTCTGTCTGGAAAAGGGTTAAGGTCGTGAAAACTGGGCATTTTTTTCCCACTGTCCTATCAAATATCCTTGATAAAATATTGTACCGACTCTAAACCTTTTGTTGATGAAAAATAATATCACCTCAATCTCTATCGATTGTCACGCTAAAAATGAAAGTAGAAATAAGATATCCTTCCTTTTTCTAAAAGCAATATATGCGATTAATTTTAGCATAGATTTTGTAAATACTAAAGTAAACATATAAATATATAATTGTCTATATTTTTATAGGTACTATTCCAGATTCATGTTTACCGCACAATGCAAACTGGAGTCAAAGTTATAATTATTTTATAGGAATTAATTAAGATTAATTAATATTTATTCATAGGTACGAAATTATTTTATTGGTAAATAATATTGCCACTTGTAAATCGACATTAATACAAATTTGTAATAAATATGGTTGTTTTATTTAAAAAGTTACAAGACACGCGTCGACAGATTAATATCAATATATAGGTACACTATTATACCCAGCACGGTTATCTATCACTAGACGGCGCGGGAGCTGTGATGCGGCGAGATTCTAGTAAGAACACTTAGACAGAGACGGATAGTCTATCTCTACCGCGACAGCTCGCACGCCGTCTTGTGATATTATTTCGAGATCTAACCACAGAATCACGGCTATTGCCATTACACACCTAGCAATTTGTCACAGCAACTTGCTATAGTTAAAATAAGTCAGCAAAACATTTTATTTCTGAACCGTGTGTGGCCACAAACAATACTAGAGTGAGATGACGTAAATCTTGGCGTTCATTTAGGGGGCGCTATGTCGGGTAACCTCCTCGAGTGTCTGGACTCTACCGATTCCTCTTGATTCGGTTGATCCGCAGGGATGGGTAGTGTCTTGGCCGGTGTGCCCTGGAGGCAACGGCAAGTGATAATTTAGTGAACCCTAAGTTATCGCTCGCTGGTGTTACCAATAACCCGACACGGGGGGGTCGGGGGGTTCCGCCCAGGGAATCGCAAGATTCCCCAGGTGCGGCTTGAGGAAGAGGCCATTGCCATTTGCCTCTATAATAAATAACGGACCCGGAACCCTGACAAATCCTCTGCTATCAGAGGATTCATGTTAGGCGCGGGGACTGCGACCGTCAGGCGGTGCCGAGTCGTGGCTGCGAGGGAGAAAACCTCTATAAAAAGTTACAAGGGGACCTGAGAGGGTGAATCCGAGGTATATCACCCTCTCCCGGCGTAGAGGTCCTTTGGTCGGGTCGGGAAGCGTGTGGTGTCGCCCTGCACGCTTACTATGGGAAGGGCGGCTTTTGCCTCAGTAGTGAGGGCAGCTGCGGCTGTTGCCGAGGGGCGTCGTGGTGAAATGTTCGCGATCCCACGACGCCCCTACTACACGGCAGAGAGGGCATACCTTGGTGGTTTTAGACGGTAGTCCGAGGGGTTCCCGGGAACCCGTCATACCCATCCTAGTTCCTCGGCTAGGTGGGATGCGTAAAGGCATTTCACCAAGTAAAAAAAAAAAAAAAAAGGCGTTCATTGAGGCGCCGCACGTCTCTGCGACAAATAGCACATCCAAATAGAATGAACGTAATATTTTGACCACTTTCAAGGGTGTGCCACGTAGTTTCAGCTATCCATTCTAAGTATATTATACACTAGCGACCCGCCCTGGCTTCGCACGGGTTTATATGTATAATACAAGCATGTATTATAAATATAAACCTTCCTCTTGAATCACTATTAAAAAAAAAACGCATCAAAATCCGTTGCGTAGTTTTAAAGATCTAAGCATACGCCATACATAGGGAAAGAAGCGGGAAGCGACTTTGTTTTATACTATGTAGAGATGCGAAATTAGCTCTGTCTGTCTGTTGCCTTAATTTTCACGCTTAAAGTACCTACCTACTGAACCGATTAAGATGAAATTTGGTGTGGAGACAGTTTGAATCTCGAGAAAGGACATAGGATATCCCGGAGATCATCCACTAAGGGGATGAAATGGGTGACGAAAGTTTGTATGGATATGCGATCTAAAGAAGTTCCACGCGGACAAAATCGCCTGCAAATAAGCTACTCAATAAATTGAAACTAAAAATACTACCTTCGTCGTACTATATTGAGCCCTATTCCTAGTTATTAGAGTTTAGAATTCATTGTCGCTGAGCACGGACGCGCGGCCGGGCGCGGCGCTGGGCCGCGCGCTCGTCAGACGCAGCTCGCTCTCGGAGGAACTGCTGAGGGAGCCGCCCTCGCCGCCGTCCACTCCTGCAAACAACATCAACAATAGTAGATTATCTCTCAAGGGAGCAAAATGCATTCACGGCGATGGCGGTGTATTGAATCCTGAGTGAAGCGATAGATTCTTAAGTAGAATCTTGAGCGTAACGAGGGATTCAAGTGTTTAAGTTCAAGACGGAAATCATTTTGCTACCGAGTGGCGCGTACTGTATTCCTTTTTATTAATTAAACAAAGAACATCAGGGAAGAAAAGTACAACTTTAATCCCTTATTTGAGGGCAACAATGACTCTTTTCTATTTAGATATTGTGCAATAACATAAATTGTGAAAGAGTATGCAGCAGGCGTAAAAAAATTAGTTGTCTATAAAGTCGGTTTACGGACGATAATTTTACGTGATAAGTTGATAACGTCATAAAGCTGGCTCGACTAGGGCGGAACGGGACAGTGAGTCATACTTTTTCGTGCGTGCTGCCGGTGTTCATCGATTATCACATCAATAGTCATCACATCAGAGGCCGGGAAAACACCGATTTCCGGCCAAGTACGTACGGATAGAGATACGAGGCCGGGAATCCTTTTCACGCCGAGACATGTATAGTGCTTTTCTCAAACATGCACTGAAATAAAAAAATTAAAATCCTCAAATCAAACTAATTTTCATGGCTGAATGCCGTGATGCTGTGCCACAAATAGTGGAATGAAAATTAAAAAGTTACTTTGCAGGCCTAGGCCTGAAAAGTTGTATGAAATCCTATTTCAGGTCGCCTCGAGATGCTGCGCCCGAAAAAAGATACTTCCGAGTATATTATAAGGAACGTAAAGAGAATATTTCATTGCATGTTTGAGAAAAATACATTACGTAGCAGCCGTTATGAACCAGAGGTAGCAATGTCGCGTTACTTGCGTTCCTGTAAGATAACTAGTTTCAATTCAGAGAGGCCTCTGTACCATTCAAATATATGACACTTATCTAGAATAATGTGCTTAACACATTAGCGCCACCTATGAACTCCCAACGAAAACGCTCCGAATGGCGCCAAATTGATGGCGACTTACCTTCAATGAGATCAGCAAAATCGTCGTCTTCAGCAGCGATGGTGCGCGTAGCGGGGCGCGGGCGCGACCAGCGAGACGCTGGCTCGTCGGGACCTAGCAACCATACGGTTTATCATTTCAAAATGTCCATGGGATTATGTATCGATACGCCACTCCATAGAGCAAATGATATGAGTAAATGTAGAAGTTTTTTTTTAATATTCTTTACATCGATATCGATACAACCGAGCAAATATCACAAAATAACACAAATCTTCGAATTTTGGGACTTTTTTTGGTTTCTCACTCGTAGCTTCTATACCGTGCATCCTAGCGAAAAGTTACTCGGTAGGTAGGTAATTAAAGAACATGAAATTATACGTCTAATTAGTACTGTGCCTGATGCACCTATGCACTGGTTGTGCAACTGAATTTGACGGGATTCCGATGAGGGAGCAGCTGAGTGAAAGACTTGTTTTCTTTTCCGAGTTGATGCCGTTTCGTAGGTATTTGTAGAACTGAATTTCATGAGGCCCGGACGCCATATTTATACCATGAAATTCCTTGCCCCGCAGCCCGCCCGCCCGTGCTTTTGGCGGGAAATATGGGCGGGAAAGTATTGGCGGGAAATTTTTGGCGCGAAACGACATCTCATTTATTTATGACAATAATCTTAGGCTAATACGTTATTTACAGTGTTTTATACTTATTTCTATGACATTCGTAATGCATTATCACCCGAGATCCTCTCCGTTTGCCGGCCAATCGCATCTAAAGCGCGGGTTTTTCGTGTCGCTGTCTATATACGTACCTCGGCCCCCACCTGGGGTATAAATACCGAGCTTCCCCCCTCGCTCGCCCATCAGTCTATGCTTGGCCAGCGCGCGGATAGGATCTAAAGGCTTCCTCTTAATCTATCTATATTTCTAGTGGAAACTTAGTGTTTAGCCACTCTTTACTTATGAAACCAACAGTATATTACCTCTTAACTAGGTAGGAATTAAGTGTGAGACCTATTATTATTTATTTCGACTACAAATTATATAAGGCGACTGTAATACAATGCTTACGTTGTAAGAGGGTTATAAGCTAGGTTACAGGCAATCTATTTTATCAGTATTTACGTAGATGGTTGTCCTGCACATTTCTCCCGCCGTGGAACACCCGGCCGGTGTTCCAGCTCGCTGGCGTGCAGGTCGTCATCCTTGGTAGGTAAAATCGCGAGCTTCTTGGTCGGTCGCCGTAGCACTCCGCCCTTTGTTCTGACGTCCACCACTCTTGTCTCGCCGTCGGGTCCCGGGTACTTGGCGATCACTCTACCCATGGGCCAAGTATTGCGTGGGAGGGTCCCGTCGCCGATGAGTACGATGTCGTCGATTTCTATGGGCCGGCCGCGCCTATACGGCTCCCGCCGGTCTTGAAGTGTAGGTAGGTACTCGCGGACCCATCGACTCCAGAAGTGGTCCGCGAGTCGTTGGCTCGTCCTCCACGTTGCTCGGCCGACTAGGTCCTTGTCGTTGAAGGTACCGGGCGACTGCACTCTGCCGGATCCGCCGAGTAGGAAGTGATTCGGTGATAGGGCTTCGGGGTCATCGGGCTCCACGGACACGTGTGTGAGGGGGCGGCTGTTCACGATGTATTCTGCTTCAGCCAGGGTCGTGGCGAAGACCTCCTCCGAGGGGTGACGCTCTTTCAGGACAGTGTAAAGAGTGTCTTTTACCGCTCGCACCATTCGCTCCCACGCCCCGCCCATAAATGGCGCCGAAGGGGGGATGAAGCGCCATATTATTTGTCGTCGCCCCGCGTCCTCTCGCATCGCGTCTTCGGCGGCCGCCCGCAGCATCTTATCCGCAGAGTGGAAGTTCGTCCCGTTGTCCGACCAAATCTCCGTAGGTGTGCCTCGACGCGCGATCATTCTTCGTAGAGCCATTATGGCGGATTCGCCGCTTAGACTGGGCACTATTTCCATATGTATAGCGCGCGTTGTAAGGCATGTAAATAGCGCTACATATCTCTTCTGTGTCCCTCGGCCTACCGTAATAGTCGCGGGGCCCCACAGATCGACGCCCGTGTATGTGAAGGCTCTCTCGTGATGTGCGAGGCGGCAGCGCGGCAGATTTCCCGTCGGAGGTACAGTCGGCTTCGATTTTCGTCGCCGGCATGGCAGACATCGATGGATAATCATTCGGGCGACTGTACGTAGTCGTAGTATGGCGTAGTGTTGTTTGCATTCGTTCACTGTCGCTTCAACTCCGTGATGGTTCATTTGTCGGTGCACGCAGTCGATGTACAGTCGGATGGCCGCGTGATTTCCGTCTAATACGGACGGCCGTTTTTGCGTTGTGGTTATGTCGTTTGCTTCGTTGATGCGCGTTTTTAGCGTTATCACGCCGTCGATGAGTTCGATCGCTAAGGGGCGTAAGCGACTATTCATGGCCGGCGGCTTGCCCTGCATTAGTCTCTGAATTTCGTCGCTGAAGCTGTCTCGTTGACTCTCTCGTACTATTAGGCGTTCCGCTTCTATTAGGTACCGCGCGTCAATTGATAAGTAGGTTTTTGATGCGGGCCGGGCCTGTCGCGGTGCGGCGGGTGCGGGTCGCTTGTGTTTTCTGTTCCACTCGGGGTCCTTTTCTTTGTTCTTGAGTGTTCTTTTGTAGTGAGTTCGGCCTTTGTTAGGACGACATAGTTCTATGAACTGTAGTACTCGCGCTAGTGTGCGTAGTAGGCGCTCCCAGCGCGAGAACCTTTCCGCCGGCGGTAACCACGGTGTGTGCGTGATTTTGTTACAAATTTCGGTTGCTATTTTATTTTCTTCGCCGGTCGGTGCATTATTTTGTTGTTGTGGTTCGGCGGGCCATGTTGTGTAGTCATTGTACAGGAAGTCGGGCCCATGGAACCAGCGGTGGCTGCTGTTGAAGTCTGGCGGGAGCTCTCTGGTAGGTATATCTGCGACGTTGTGGCGCGTAGGTACCCATTTCCATTCGCGTACTGTCGTTGTTTCTTCGATGGCGGCTAATCGATGCGCGACGAAGGGTTTGTATGAGCGGGCGCCGGTGCGAATCCAGGTGAGCACGGTGCGACTGTCCGACCAGTATGTCTTACTGGTCGGTTTCAGGTCGTGTTCTTCTACCACGGTGACGGCCATTCGTGCGCCCATCGCCGCTGCCTGTAACTCCAGGCGTGGGACCGAGGTCACTTTGAGGGGGGCGACCTTGGCCTTCGCGGTGATGAGGGACACGTGTATTTGTCCGTCCGCGGTTACCGTACGCCAGTATAGAGCGCACGTGTATGCGGTGAGGGAGGCGTCGACGAATGTGTGCAGCTCCCGGGTTACCGCGGTGCTATAATATGGGTAGCACCGGGGTATGGCGACGTCGCGGAGCGCTGTCAGCTGTGTGGTCCATAAGGTCCATTTCTGCGCGAGGTCGTCGTCTATTGCTGCGTCCCATGTCGTGCCTCTTCTCCATATTTCTTGTAGTATTTTCTTCGCTTGGACGGTGACGGGTGAGGCCAGCCCAAGGGGGTCGAAGACGGACATCATCACTCTCAGTACCAAGCGCTTAGTCGGTTTTTTTTCATTGAGTGCGTCGGGCGGCAATCGGGTCAGGTCCAAGTTGAAAGCGATTTCATCTGTGGCGGGCTTCCAAACTTGTCCGAGTACGCGTTCATTTTTCATTTCTTTCGCGTCGAGCTCTACGTGTGCGGGGCTCGTGCGCTCGTTTGCCGCCTCCCGGGCGTATTCGTGGAGGTTTGAAGGCTCGGTGGTGGGGGTGCGATTTTTCTTGCTTGCGGTGTTTTCTTCTGAGGGGTCTGTGTTCTCATTGGCCACCGCTAGTAGCACTCCCGCCGAGTTGGACGACCACTTACGGAGATTGTAGTGGGCGTTTTTCTGTATATCTCGTACTTCGGCGGCTATCTTGATCGCTTCCTCTTCTGACTTGAAACTCTGTAGGTAATCGTCTACGTAGTGATTACGTACAATGGCCTCGGCGGCTTCAGGGTTCGTTTCCCTATATTTTTCGGCGTTCGCGTTCTTTACATATATAGCGATCGTAGGGCTGCAGGTTGCACCGAAGACAAGGGAGCTCATACGCCATTCTTCCGGGGGCGTGTCGTCCCGGCGGTTCCCACGCCACAGATATCGTAGCGCGTTGCGGTCTTCGGGCTTTATTTTTACGTGCATAAACATTGCTTCTATGTCGGCGGACACGGCGATTTTGTGCTGACGGAACCTCATGAGCACCCCCGGAAGTGATTGGAGGAGGGGGGGGCCTGTGAGGAGTTTGTCGTTGAGTGATACGCCTCGAGTACGGGCCGCAGCATCATGGACCACTCTGACGCGATCTCTCTTCATAGGATTCAATACGGCGAAGTGCGGTAGATACCAGTTTTTTTCGTTGTTATTCTTTGGCGGGGCTGGCTCGGCGTAACCTCGCTCGATTAGGTGGTCCATTTCGGCGTTGTAGCGCTTCTTGAACTCTTCATCTCGATCTAGTTTTTTCTCGATGCTGTGTAGGCGTTTGAGCGCGTTCTCGTAGTTGTCCGGCAGTTTGTCGTCTTCGTTTTTCCATAGTAGAGGCACTTGATAGTGGCCGTCGGCCGTGAGCGTGGTTGATCGCGCGAGCTGAGCGAGGGCGCGTTCTTCCGGGTCGGATTTGGGTCGTTTCGGCTCTATCATCATATTTTCGATGGCGAAGTATTCTTTTAACTGCCGGTCGACGTCTTCCTCGCTTGTTAGCGATTCCCTGTCTTCGGCTGGCTGATTGGAGATATGGCTGACGATATGGTGGATGCCCTCGCCTTGTAGGGGGGCGCGGGTGTGCGCGCCGTGTAACACCCATCCGAGCGGTAGTCGGCTGGCGACGGGTTGATTTCTGTCGCCGCGTCGGATTTCTTCTGGTATTAACAGATGCCAGTTGTCTTGCCCGAGCAGTATTCCCGGTTCGGCCGTGTCGTATCTCAGTAGGTGCTCCATGTCTCGCAGGTGTGGGCACGTACTGATATCGTCTTCGCTTATCGTTTGGGGTGATAAGCGTAGGTTGGGAATTGTGCGGGCGTGTATGCGCACCTCCCCGCCTTGTCCGCGTATGAGGAGCGGGACTCGGCGGGATTTCGTTGCGTTTATTTTTTCACTGGTGATTGCCTCTATGCGCAGCGGCGTTGTAGGCCCGTCTAGGCCGACTTTGTTGGCGATTTCTTCCGACAGGAGCGTGATAGTGCTTCCGTCGTCCATCAAAGCCGAAGTCTTGACCTCCCCTTTGGGCCCCTTTATTGTCACAGGTAATATCTTGAGAAAGGCGCGGGACCGGCGGGTCGTCCACGTTGAGGTAACGGCTTCGTTGTCGGCGGGCGCGGGCTTCTTATTGTGCAATAATTTGTGATGAAAGTACTCGCAGCCGTCTCGCTCGCACTTCACCCGTTTGCAGTGGTGCGTTCTGCCCTTGTATTTTAGGCATCTGAAGCATAGTCTTTTTTCTTTAGCTAACTTCCAGCGCTCGTCGATTTCTTCAGCCGTAAATTTCGGACACTTGTCGATGCTGTGCGTCTCGCTCTGACAGCACGAACATTTGCTGGCTGGTCTCTCGGAGGTGGCGTAGGCTTTGTGCACTCGTCTTGGCGGAGGTTCGCTTGTTTCCGGTTGCGCGTAGGCTGCGCAGTACTGTGCTTCTCGTTGTAGGAAGGCGGAGATTTTTATTAGCTCTGGTTCCGCGGACACGGTGGTGGCGGCGAAGTCGAACCACCTGTATCTTTGGTTCGGTGTCAGCTTGTCTAGGATCGCTTTAGTAGTCTCAGGGCTGTAGAGATACTGTGCGCGATCTAACGCTCGGAGGGTGGCGATGGCATTCGCAACACGGCACGAGAAGGAGCAGAGGTCCCGCGCGCCGTCTGTGAGGCGGGGCAGCGCGCGGAGCCTTTCTAATTCAATTAGTGCTATGGTATCGGGCCTCCCGAAGCGTGTTTCTAGCGTTTTGATTATCTCGGCGGCCGGAGCTTGGTAGATGAGAAGGTTCTCAACTGATTCTTTTGCTCTCCCTTTCAGTGATCTTCGTAGTCTCGCTATATTTTCTGTTTCGGTGAACTTCATTTGAGATTCTTCGTACGAGGCTTTGAAGGTGAGCCATTCTTGATGCGACCCGGCGTAGGCAGGTAATTCGGTTGCGAATCGGGGGGCGGCGCTGCCAGCGCGGGCGGCTAGAGCGATCGCGGATGCGAGCTCGGATAGGTTAACTTGCTGTGTTGTTTGCGGCACTGCGTTGGTGGTGCCGCTTTGTTCATAGCGATTCGCGCAGGGCGGCGCGGGCGTGAAGACTGGGGGGGGGTCCCTGAGGGGGGCGTTCCCCGCTGGCACTGGCGTCGCGACGGCGGCGGCGACGGGTGCGCTGGGCGGCGGGGGGAGCTGGGTCTCGGCGCGCGGCAGTGGCTGCTGGACCGTTGCTTTTTCTTCGTCAGGATTGTTCCCCTTTTCTTCAGGAAGGTGTGGTTCTTGAGTGATAGCGGGCATCTCGTGGTTTTTCTCGAACCAGGCGTCGATTTGCTCGTTCACTTGCGTGGCGGAAACCACAGTTCCTTCGTCTTCGTCGCTTTGTTCGGCTTCTAGTGTGGCGATGTGTGCTTGGGCGAGTTCAAGCTTGATGCGTAACATCTCTTCTTTTGCTTTGGCTAAGCGTTGCGCACGGCGGCTCGTGGTCGTTGCGCGTGACTTCGACGACGGTGGCGGCGCGGGGGGACGTGGCGTCGTCCCCGTCTGTGACGATTCCTGAGATAACGGCGGCGTCTCAGTGATCGTGTCCGTGCTCGTCGCGTTGTCCGTCGTCGTCGCGTTGTCCGACGCCGTCGGTGGCGTGTATGTTGAGTCTCTACTTGTTTCTTCTCTTGAGGTCCTCGGCGGTTGCTCTGTCCCGAAGATGAGCTGGGCTAACGACTGCCCCGGCGCCGATGACCTTGTGACTGGACCCATTTTCGACGATAATTTCTCGGCAATGTTCTTTCACTTTCACTGGAATCTTCTTTTTTTCTTGAGGCTGTAGCTGTGCTTAAACTGCAATTTCTTTCTTGAATATGCGGCTTACTGAAGGACCATTATGTGCCTGATGCACCTATGCACTGGTTGTGCAACTGAATTTGACGGGATTCCGATGAGGGAGCAGCTGAGTGAAAGACTTGTTTTCTTTTCCGAGTTGATGCCGTTTCGTAGGTATTTGTAGAACTGAATTTCATGAGGCCCGGACGCCATATTTATACCATGAAATTCCTTGCCCCGCAGCCCGCCCGCCCGTGCTTTTGGCGGGAAATATGGGCGGGAAAGTATTGGCGGGAAATTTTTGGCGCGAAACGACATCTCATTTATTTATGACAATAATCTTAGGCTAATACGTTATTTACAGTGTTTTATACTTATTTCTATGACATTCGTAATGCATTATCACCCGAGATCCTCTCCGTTTGCCGGCCAATCGCATCTAAAGCGCGGGTTTTTCGTGTCGCTGTCTATATACGTACCTCGGCCCCCACCTGGGGTATAAATACCGAGCTTCCCCCCTCGCTCGCCCATCAGTCTATGCTTGGCCAGCGCGCGGATAGGATCTAAAGGCTTCCTCTTAATCTATCTATATTTCTAGTGGAAACTTAGTGTTTAGCCACTCTTTACTTATGAAACCAACAGTATATTACCTCTTAACTAGGTAGGAATTAAGTGTGAGACCTATTATTATTTATTTCGACTACAAATTATATAAGGCGACTGTAATACAATGCTTACGTTGTAAGAGGGTTATAAGCTAGGTTACAGGCTATCTATTTTATCAGTATTTACGTAGATGGTTGTCCTGCACAAGTACCAATACATTTCAATAGGGAACTTGCATCTTTTTATTTTATTAAGAAAATCAAAAGTATAATCCAGCATTAAAACAACTGTAGCACCAAAACTTTCTTATGATTTATTTTTCTGATGTTATATGCATTTGAAATCTGCACGCGCCGGCACCCTCCGAAAACGCTTTATATTAAACTGGCTTATGCTACGACGTCACAACATATATTCTCGGCGTGTTTACTATGGAGTAAGTCATTCCTTTGCAATTATCTCCACAACATTTGCGTTTAAGTCTATACTTCGGTTCAGCGTTGCCTTGCGGTGCTTTGAAGTTTTGAACCCCTGCGGACTGGCCTATTAGGTCTGTTTTCTAGCATATTAGGCTGAACCCGCCCAGCCGGTTTTTGTTGACACATTCAGTGCCAAAGATTTCGTAGCACTACGCACGTAGCCCATAACATGAATGGGGAACTCCGTAAGTAGATGAAAGCGCCTACGAGCAGAGCTACCACCTAATAGCGGGTTCCTTCCTGGCACTGAAAGTCAGTGACCAACATGGAATTTTGAGTCATGAACTGAGCACCCTGACCCTTCTGGAGTGGGCACGTCCCAACCGGGTCTTCAATGTCCATGAAATGCATGTGATTTATCAAATGTCAAAGCTACGTATCACCTATACAAAAAAGTTATGAGATTAAATATGACAATTGCAAGTCTCAAAGCAAACATTGAGGCTAATTGATTGAATGGCATAATTCACTGATGGTGTCATGTTAATACTTTACATGGAGTGTAGTTGTGTGCGTAGCCCTATAGTGGATAATGAAATTAAAGATAAAAAATGTAAACAAATGTGTTGCCACTGCAATAAAATCAGTCCCAAGAAGTGGAAACTAAAAATTCGTTAAATACGCGAGATAAAAAATAATGCGACTAATTTATACGTAAAACAATGCCTGGAAAATATTCGTAAATATTTAAATAAGCAAAATGAAAACGTAATTATTTTATATTCATAAATATGTGCAGTTTATATTTACGCCACTGGCAATGGTTAGGAATTGTAAACCTTTGGTTCGTAATTTAATTAATATACCTGGATATTCCTATTCCTTATTCTTAATGTTCGAAGAAGGTTTAAAATTGGTGACGCCTCAAAGATGGAGTGATTGTGTGGCTCATGTAATAAAAGGAGAGGATAACTTGTGCCAACTTGACCACCTAATAGACAATGTAACAGAGACATTAATAATAAATGTAACTGAGGAGGATTCGACATCTTCCTCAGAAAGCGAGAGTGGAAGTGAATAAATAAAAATTTAAAAATCTAGTGTTATTTTTCTTTGTGTTTTCCTGTCCTAATAAGACATACATATAATATGGCACGTCTTGCTTCCATCGCTTGGTGTGGTTCTAGTGGCTGCAGGCAATAGGCTTTTGCTGTATATCGTACCCGGACTATCGTCACCTACTAAGTACCTATTCATACCAACCTACGAGTTACGACATTAAAATGATCAAAGTAAAATATAAGATTGTTTTAAAAGTAGTGACGATATATTTATTAGTTAAAACCAAAACCTGGTTGATTGCCCCTGAGACGTCACTTCGACGTTGACAGTTCTTTGTTTACATTTTTTATCTTTAATTTCATTATCCACTTTAATTGAAGAGTTACAAAAAATACCGAGTAGGTAAGTATATAAGGACTAGTCAAACAATCACCATCATCATCATATCAGCCGAAAGACATCCACTGTTGGACATAGGCCTCCCCCAAAGAGTGCCAAGACGACCGGTCCTGCGCCACCCGCATCCAGCGGACTCCCGCGATCTTTACCAGGACATCAGTCCACCTTGTGAGGGGCCTACCCACGCCGCGCCTTCGAGAACTTTCCGCCCCAACGGCCATCAGTTTTACGTGCAATGTCAAACAATCGTAACGTTTAAACGGTTTATTAAATACATATATTGGCAGAGCTGTGACGATGTCGTGTAGTCAGTAGCGTAGCGTGGGTTTTCGCCGCCCAGGGCCGACCGGAAATTCGCCGCCGAAATTATATTTCATTGCATAGGCAATGAAATATATTTTCGTTATGTTCCTTATCCGCCGCCCCTATCGTATGCCGCCCGGGGCCATGCCCCCCCCCCCCCCCCCCCCCCCATAGCATTTACCGTAGAGTGCTTGGTCCGAGTCGGAGTCGGATTGGTCGTCGTCCTCGTCGCGCACGTCGTCGAGCGAGTCGCGGCCCGCCATGTTGCCGAACGCCCGCCGCGCCTCCGCAGCGCCCGTGCCTGAGGCAGAACATAACTTGATTAACCAAATATAAGGTTTAACTTGTATGTGAAAACTAGCTAAGTCAAAGGAATGTCACCCGCACGGATGGTTTTCACGACATCCTGCGAAAGAAAGCAGCAACAATGTCTTCCTAAAAATGATAGCCGGCTGTTTCGAGTGAACGATATGTGTTTACTATTTGGTTTGATTAAAACTGTCATATCAAATATAGAATTTAACTTTTTTGATAGCTTGAACTACAGTTTAAAGCCCTCTCCACACTATGGGCCATCATGGCCCATCATACAGGACGCGGATATGCGGTAGAACGAGACGTCAATATGTTTTACTCCCTTTAACGCCTATGCGTTAAAGGGAGTAAAACATATTGACGTCTCGTTCTACCGCATATCCGCGTCCTGTATGATGGGCCATGATGGCGCATAGTGTGGAGCAGGCTATATTCTGAGTTATCTCCTTTGTGTAAATAATTCGATTGTTAAGAATTATCGACAGATCGCACTCATTTAGATCTAAATTATTTTGTCGGCCAAGTCGACAACCAAGCATATTCTTCTTGAAGTTGGCTCCCATTTTCACATTTCTGTTTGTCTTTTTATTTGTCATGTCATGTCGTGACGTGACGCGACTAAAAGATATCGGTTTCAAACAATACGCGGTTGCTTTTTTTTTACCACGTCGGTGGCAAACAAGCTTACCACTTGATGGTAAGTGGTTACCGTAGCCTATGGACGCTTATTTACAATAACAATATGACTACAAAAGGAACTGACCTGCGGTTTTAATACGCAGCCGCGTTTTGGGCCGTGTGGCCGGGCGCGGTTGCTTCACTTCGAACTCCTTGGCGTCATCGCTCGAGTCCAGTTCATCTGATAAAAATAAACATCCACAGTTCTTTATGTTTATTTCACAGGTAGACACAAAACTAGTCTTGTGAGTTTTTTTTTTTTTTTTTTTTTCATATTCATATATTAGTTAGAGCTCGGCCGATCAAGACTCGAGCCTCCGCCTCAGGGCTGACGCTAGTCTTGTCAGAACTACATACCGCTAGCTTAGCTTTAATGGCCCGAGTCTTCAATGCTCGGTCTGTCTTCAATGCTGGAATAACATTCCACCACCAATGAAGGAGAGCATTACTGTTAGAGGGTTCAAATCCAAACTGAAAAGACACATAATGGCTCAACAAGGTATTGTTGCCTGAGGATAGCATATCCATAAGACCATTATTAGTACCAATTCCTAAAATTATTAGCCCCAAATTAGGTAACCGCTGAATAATAAAATTATATGTATAATATAGATACTTTTATCGCTGTAACATGTATATATATTTATAATTATATTTTATATTAATAACATTATTGTATCATCCGACACAAGTCGCACAGTACGCTGTCCCGCACACACCGCTGGCTCCACAGAAAACCAGCGCCGTTGATCACGCTAGCCGTGCCAACTGCATTGCTGAGTGGAGGCCATTTCAGGTTCACATCCCGATCTACGTCTTCGATGTATATGTTAATGTATTTTGTCTTGTATTACTTATGTTGTGTTACCTGAATAAATATTATTCATATTCACACCTGATTAGTGAGTCTCAGGCCCATGTACAGTCACGCAAAAATATCTGACAAGCTCTAACGGCTCTAGGAATAGAGTTGTCATCAGATATTTTTGAGACGTTTTGTTCCATCATATATGGATGCCGCTGGCTGTACCTAAGCAAATTCGAGGTTTAACCCTTATCCAGGCAGAGGCGTTACATTGACCATATGCAGCCTGTCAAACATATATTTTAATGTCAATGAATAAGACTGACATTCGATTGTCGTTTTTCAACTGCCGGCCTGGAAAAGGGTTAAAAAACGTGACGAATTCATTAAAATGTACCTGATTCACTGAGTTTCCCGAGCACATCCTCAGCCTCGTACTTATGTATCAGCTGCATGATCGCTGCCTGCTGCTCTTCGGCGGCCTGCAAACAAGAATGTCGGTTGGTAATTTTCTAATTTTTACAAGCAATATTGAACTTGCTCTGTTCCTAAGTAAATAAGTAAGTTGTCATGATTTGCAAATCGTTTTTCAACCACTTGCTGCCCGTATCCTTTGATTAATTACGTTCAAAATTGAGCCGAAATTTAGCAAAAAAGTAATCAGCAACAAAAAAAAAACATTTATTTCAGACTCGAGAATACATATGTTTGTTACTAAGTAAATTTAAAAGCCAAGTGTTAGTAGGCAAAACAGATGGGTATAATTTAGTTGTACGCTGACACAGGCACTGTAACGTTTAGGGCAAAAGCATGTACCAACGAATTCTCCAGGATCCCATCATCAGAACTGGATTTTGGTGACAACGGGACCAATCTGGAAGTGTAAGCTTTCAAACAAAGTTTTTTTTTCAAATCGGTTCTTAAATTAGGTACCGAGTTATCGCGTAACAAACACCAAAAAAATACAGACGAATTGAGAACCTCCTCCTTTTTTGAAGTCGGTTAAAAAGTGGGTACGAACCTCAGCCTGGGCAGTCTCTAGCACACTCAGCTGGTGTTTGAGCGCCTCCACGCAGCGGTAGCGCAGCACGTACTGCTCCCAGAGCTGCTCAATCTCGCTCTCCAGCGCTGTCAACTCGCCTTGGTAAGCTGGCCTGTGCAAACAACAACAACAACACTTTAAAAAGCGGCCAAGTGCGACTCTCACATGAAGGGTTCCGTAAAATAAATTGCGGTTTACGATTTATGACGTATTCAAAAAAACTACTTACTAGATCTCGTTCAAACCAATTTTCGGTGGAAGTTTGCATGGTAATACATCATATATTTTATTTAGTTTTATTTTTCTCTTATTTTAGAAGTTACAGGGGGGGGGGGGGGACACACATTTTACCACTTTGGAAGTGTCTCTTGCGCAAACTATTCAGTTTAGAATAAAATGATATTAGAAACCTCAATATCATTTTTGAAGACCTATCCATAGATACCCCACACGTATGGGTTTGATGAAAAAAAATTTCTTGAGCTTCATTTCGAAGTATGGGGAACCCCCAAAATTTATAGATTTTTTTTCTATTTTCGTGTAAAAATCTTAATGCGGTTTACAGAATACATCTACTTACCAAGTTTCAACAGTATAGTTCTTATAGTTTCGGAAAAAAGTGGCTGTGACATACGGACGGACAGACAGACAGACAGACATGACGAATCCATAAGGGTTCCGTTTTTTGCCATTTGGCTACGGAGCCCTAAAAAGCTAAGAAGCTCCAGGAATGTCGCCTTCATTGGTTCGGTCACGTCTCTCGCAGGCCATCTGACTATGTAAAAAAACAAGTTTCTGTCAAAAAAATATTTTTGGTACAAGCTTTTATTGCCGATTGTACTTTTCTGCTTACCATCATCAACTACTCATTGAGACGATTCTAACGAGCCCAAACTCGATGGGGTTGTGTCGATTTATTGCGGAGTTCCTATGGCCACCATCCAGCTCCAGAATCAGATCAGCTCCATGTCATCATAATATTGTATTGTCATGCGATATACATATACATTTTTAAATTTAACTTGAAAGATTTGATTACAGACAGCCAGACAACGGGACAGGTGAAACCAAATAAAAGCTTGTAAAAATGCCTTGGCCTAGTTCTCGACCCCACGGCAGACCAAAGAAATGGCTGGATGTCGATGTCGTGAAGGCCGACATGAGCGAAAATGGGCTCACAAAGGATGAAAAGTGGAGGAAAGCGAGCAGAAAAGCGGACCCTGGCAAAGACCGGGATAACGCTATGTAGAAGAAGACCATGATCTGAGTCTTTCTAGCACTCAAAACATCGGTTTTGTTAGACAGATGAACCTTCTGTACGTAAGTAAATCATAATGTGTCATCAATAGTCTGTGCCTTACTTGATCTTCTGCACCGTAAGCAAGCGTTTCTCAGCACGCTGCATCTCCGCCCGCCTGCGCTCGAGTTTGGCATCCAGCGCCGCCTCCGACGCCGCCACACTGTCTATGCGCTCGCGCGCGTCTGTGACCCGCGCTGCTGCCGTCTCCACCTATATCACATACACTATTGTTTCAAACGCTCGCTACGCGGCCATAAAATGTGTGGGCACTTCTATTGCGCTCTCTGTTAAACCAATAATGGTGGGTAAGTACAATTACCTACAACAAAGAAAGCAACACACCTCTATGGCGTCCCGCATTGAAATTAAATGAAATGAAATAATTTATTCGTGACATGAAACTTAAAATACTGTATCGATATCATCTATAATATACTAAGCAGTTTGTCACGAAATGGTCTCGCCTCAGCATAATGCTGGCTCATGACATGAGCCAGCGCTGGTCTTCCGGCGAGACCATTTGTGGGCCGGCCACGTTCCCTGCCTTAAAATTACGACACGGCCTTAAAATTATTTTTTTTTAACTAAACGCAGCCGTTGAGCTTGCGTTTATGACGTTTATCAGCGCCATCTGGCTGCGAACGCGACTCTAGAAGAATCAAAAGTGCATTCCCTGCCCTTATTTGATTTGAAGATTCATTGTGTGGATAGTTAGAGACGAATGCAGGCGCCTCACTCTAAACTCAGCTCAACCTCGGGAGTTTTTTAACATTGCAAATTCCAAAGTCATGGAGAACTCTCAAAGACTCCAGAGATGTTTTCTTTACTCACAGCTCGGCCTAGACACGCTTCCATGGCCGACATATCCAGGGGCCTGGCGAGGGCCTGCTCGCGTTGCTCCTGTAAAACACTCCTCATAAGTAGGTACCTAAATACTTTGTATCACACATATAAAAAAAGTATATTGATGCCACGAATCAATAAACATACAATTCAAACCACAAACGAAAAATGCTGGTAAAGTGCATAAGACTGTACAATACAAAAGTGCCAAAGGTGGACTAGGGCAGTAGCCTGTATTTCGGGAAACCAGAAAATACTACTTAAAACACGGAATGTATTTTTTTTTTGTTTTATAAAAGTTACATGAAATATGGTTGCTACATTGCTCCACAAAACAAAATTTTTCAGTTTGACTGTGGAGTCAAAATTACAGTCTCATTTCTCTTTAGCATTAACATACATTGAAGTGTCTTAAATATTGAGGTACCACATGAATGCATGTAGAAACGGTTATTTTGAATTGTTACGATGTATTCGATGGCGAATTGTGCAAGCCTACGTGAGAAATAGTGAACTTAAATTAATAGATCCTCATAATATGCTTCACCTTATGTTCAGCTTCCTTAGCAAGTAGGTCGTACAGGAACGATCCCTGAGCAGTGATGTCAGTTGCGAGAGCTCTTGCTTGCTTTATTTCGCCCAGCTGTAGCAATGAAAGCGATATGTTATTGTTTGAATCGTACAAAAGACCGGAAACCTCTAAAAAGCTTTGCCAAACAGTTAATTTTGAATATCAAGAATATTTCTAAAAGCTTAGCTACCATTAATGATAGAGATTCTCAAATAGCAAAGTAGACATGTCGAGCACCATGTAGTAACAAAATGGTGAAAGTCTCGGCAGCCACTAGTGCCTCAATGTGAGGCGACTCTAAAGCAGGGACTGCATAACCGAAAAATACCGGTATTCTATTTTAACGGTATGACGTCATATCGGTTGTCAAATAGCGGTTTCGGTAGCGGAACCTTTATATTTCGCTACCGAAATATAACGGTACCTTTATTTTTTCCGGTACCGTAACCGCTATTTAAAGGTACCGATATATCGACTTTGGCCAGGTGTTATTGCCAAACCGCCGACAAAGGCTCTGCAGCTTTGTCTTTAAATGTTTAGTAGCCAATGCTTCCTCTGTAGAGTGCCAGCTTGCTTACTTTTCTCGATAACCTTTATAATACCGGTATTATAAAGGTTACGGTATCGTTTAAAACTGATACCGCTAACCGTTATTTCAAAACGGTTACGGTACCGTTATGTTTGCGCGGCGCGCATAACCTTTATGACATAACGGTACCGTAATGGAATACCGGTTTCGTAACCGAAATCAGTCCCTGCTCTAAAGCCACTTTGAGCATAAACGAGTGAGCTGGCGACTCACCCGACTTGTGACGTCATACGTCAACGGCACGTCAGCTCGCTGTTCATCCGGCGGGGGCGCTTGCAACGCGTCGCGGAGCAGTGAAGCCACTTTGAGCAGCTCGCGTACCGCCCAGCCGTCCGCGCCATATAGCCGCTTGCCGTTCAACTTGAGGTTCGCTCGGGAATGCTGGAAAATGAAAACGGGGAAATTATTTGGGGAAGACCAAGTAACACTGGCTTCAGTGACTTACGAAAACTGTCTTTTCATTATTGTCTTGAACTCGCAGATCTTGTTTGGCTCTAGCCTCTCAAATGAGCACCCACCCTTGCTCGGACGACGGAAGCGAAGACCAAGGCCGCCTTCGCCGAAGTATATTCGACCGCACTTATTTGAGGAGCCGTGATACGAAAGAAGACGACTTACAAAGAACGCCATCTCCCACACTGTGCCTTACCTACTTGCGTGCCCTGCACCACACTCTTGCTCGGAACATGACCAGAGAGAAGCTACGCCCAGAGCCATCTACACCGCTGTCTATTGAGGAACCTCAGTACGAAACAATAAGAAGCGCGTGTCACAAGAACAACACGTTGCTTGTGCAGTCAAGTCTACCAGCACACTTAATACAGCACGACTCCAGCGGCGTTGTCAGCAGTTCACCGTACCGTACGTGGGAGCGAAAGATCAGAGCGCGGCAGTCGCCTTCACTCGAAGTCGTGGCCAACTAGAGTAACTCACATGAAGTGCTATGGCATGGGTGACAAGTGTAACGTATAACGTTAAACATAAATACCTACTGTAACATCTTACCAGAAATAGGTTTTACTAAACAAGTTTTATTTCTCAATTTATCTTGTTGCGTAGCCTATTAAATTTTGCCCTTAAACACAGAAATCCTGTAGGTACTAATAATGTAACTTTCCATGCGCGGGAGTTCGGAACATTCTAGATATGTGACTAATAATAATAATTATTATTACGAGGTTTTTCATAAAATTGTGTTTTTTCCTACTTTTTTTTCAAAAATGTAAAATAACGCAATAAAATGTCCCATTTACCTAACTTTCTTATTATTTCGTGTTATTTTCTACATCGTATTAGCTTTCCAACAGTAAAAAATACCATGCTTATAAATGAGATACAACTTTTGTTATCAGCGGTCAAACAACGCACATACTAAGGCGACATCTTAGACCTCTCGTAAAAAAAACAAAACAGCCAAAATATTTTTTTTACATTTTTGCGTCGATAAAATTGGGCGTAGTTTCTCCCATTATAAAGACTCACACTGTAGGTATAAGAAGACTTACAAAGAGTCCTATAGCGTGTGTCACAAGGGCAACCCGTTGCTTCGCGCTCGCACGACCACCACACGTAACTTCACATCTGGCTCGACCCTTGCCGCCAGCCACCGTGTACACTCCTCAACCATATCCCACACTGTGCTTCACCTACTTGCATGCCCCGCACCAAACTCTTGCTCGAAACAACAGAAAAGCGATGCCCAGGGCGATCTACGCCGCTGTCTATTGAGGAGTATAAGAATATATATAAGATATATTAGAATTGACTTACAAAGAGTCCTATAGCGTGTGTCACAAGGGCAACCCGTTGCTCCGCGCTCGCCTGGCCGCCGCGCAACTCCACATCTGGCTCGACCCTTGCCGCCAGCCACCGTGTACACTCCTCAACCGCCTCCCAGTTCGGATTGCGGAAACTCTCCATGTTGATCTGGCGAGGGTAGCCGAGGGCTCGCATGGCCTCGCTGAAATCTAAACGTTGTGGAAGTTTAACAAACTCAAATCTATAATATATATAAATACTTTGTACAATGTCTGTTGCAAAGAATTTTTATGGGTATTTTCAAAAGAGTAGAGTGTACCTACTCATTGAAATACACGCGTTATAATTATAAGTAACCTTTTTATACTCACTTCTCAGATCTCTATAAGACATTATTCCGCCGGAAAAAAGCAAATTGTTTCGAAAAACTGAGTTACGTTCACGTCTTCGCTACAACCAATTGACTACTCTTTGTTTGTTGTCAAGCGTTGCCATGACAACACTGACATGTACAATACGTACAGGTCGATTCACGAAAGCTGGCACGAATGAATTGAACGAGTGAATGATAATGTCTATGTGTGCATCACATAATTATTAAATACAGGTTGATGCAAAAAGTGATTATGATAATTGTGTTTCAGAGATTTTGCATTTTATAAGTAAATAAATATATAATTATAACCACGTTTCATGCACAATGACGATGCCGCGTGAAACGCGAAAATAACAGTTAAATTTCGTAAGAATTTCGAATCTTTTCGCCGTCATTTTGTAGATTGCGGCGTCAGTGTGAAAACTGTAAATAAATTAAAAACTCTGCTGACGTCGGACTCTTTGGTCCGCTCTTTTTTTTTAGATTTTTACAATTCGAACGCCATTCATTAAAAATGAGTCAGAAAAATAAATATGCGTTTTATTTACAAAGGACTTTAATAATAATTACTAAAAAGATTAACATGATACTTGGTGCAAATTATAATAATCTATATAAGTATGTATATCGTCATCTAGTACCCATAGTAGAAGCTTTGCTTAGTTTGGGACTAGGTTGATTTGTGTAAGATTGTCCAAAATATTTATTTATTTATTTAATTTATATTTTCTTGAATAACGAAAACGTATTAGGTACATGTTTACAAAATCTTAGGAGACGCCTGTATAAGAACGTCACTCACACTGCCACTCACAGTGACAAGTGACATTACTTTCGTTCAATCCATTCATGCCAGCTTTCGTGAATCGACCTGTACGTAGCGATGTACATCCCTGGTGCGTAGGGTACGGGCCAGTGCCAACAGCATCCTGAAAATGATCGCTGAACGGATGGACTGTGGGTATCTAAACCACTGCTGTATGATGCACACAAACACACATGTTAACTACGAGGTCGCATAACATTTGACATTTTGTGATTTAAATGAGTAATTAATTTTTTAACTTGACATCCTGTACATTTTTAATTTGAATTTGTCATATACATATTATTTTAATTGACTGTACTTAGCTACTTACCTTTAATGTAAATTTCATTCTGGCCTAAATTATAAATTGTATTATTATTGTTTTAAATTGACTATGTGTGCTATTCTATTATTTTTGTAGTTACTAATATTAAGCTAAGTATTATTTTATTACTAACAATAATGATCCATGTTGGTCCCTGAATAAATGAATTGAATTGAATTGAATTGTAGCCTGTAGTTTGTAAAAGTTGTTTATAGTTAGTTATCTATCACATTCACAGCTATTCTAACGATAACGATATTTAACGTGGTGGCACCAGTAATGGAATGGAGCCAGTAATGGTTACTTTTTTTCTTTAACCGTTGAAAATAAAGACTAGAAACGATTTTTTCGAATATGGCAACACTGAACCATACCTATATATCCTAATAATAATAATAACATTTATTGCAAACCATGGTTTTTTACATAGATGTTACAAAATAAAAATGTATCTCATGGACCCTGGTAGGGTATGACAATAGTTCTTAAAAACTAGTTTATATATACTCTAGTTAAGTCTAGTTCATACATCTATTAGGCAACCTAATTATATTATGTAGTTCATAATAAAACCTATAGATTTACGTTATGATATTACACTATTGTAGGTAATCATCTTGCAGGAACTCTGAGACAGAATAGTATGCTTTTTTTATTAGAAATATTTTTAGTTTGTTAATGAAAGCGTTATTATTTTCTATATTCCTTATATTTGATGGTAAAATTTGTTGTAAATATTGATCGATCTGTAATATGGGCCTTTTTTGTACATGTCTAATATCGGTTCCGGAGCGATAAGTTTGTCTCTGCGACGTGCACTTTGGTTGAATTTATATAAATGAAGATTATTTCTAACGAACGTGGCGATTTCCAGGATGTATAGAGATGGTAGAATCAAAATTTGTACGTTTATGAAATGTGGTTTGCAAGTTTGAGTTTGTAGAATGTTAACTAATATTCGGACACATTTTTTCTGTGCTATAAATATATTATGTGCGTCAGTGCTATGACCCCATAAAATGAGACCATAACGGAGCCACGATTGTGTGTATGCGTAGTAGGCAGAACCTACTACTTTCATCTAGGGTAGAGGAACCAAAAGATGAACACCACCCAATAGTTGAACGTTTTGTCGTAAAATTGAAATAAAAAAATCGCGATACATTTTACGCCTTCGGGATATTTTTTTCCTAACGCATCATCCCTTTGCCGAGGCTGGCATTAAAACTCCCATACAGTTCCCACACACACACGGCTGTGAGCGGTTGTCGCGTCGAGGTCTCGCACCAAAATCACCGTTTGTATGGAGATTTACTTAAGGAAAGCGCTCTTAAATTTAAGCTCTAAATTATATATAAAATTGAATAAAACGTCTACATGGATTGTTTTGCGTGATATAGATTCTTGATTAATGCCTTTAATGGATTATCTTTCACAAATTGCGTATTTATTGTTAATTTAAGAGATATTTAGCGTTCAACTAACGGTTCCAACTTTTTGTACCTGAGCCAATAGATGAACGGCGTTCATATACTGGGCAAGGTATAGTTTTTTCAAATGCCTATATAAATTCTTATTGAAAAGTTACATAAAACTTTTATGGCTCAAATTAATCGTTTTTTAACTGTTGATTTTTGAACCAAAAGTTGAACGTGAGTATCCATTCGCAACACGGTTATTTTGGGCTTTGTTTTACTATGAAAAACACGATTGTTCAACAAAGAACCGCTGCCCAGAAGATGAACGAATAAAATTAGTTCGTTCAACTTTTGGCTTCGATTCCAATAAGTGAACGCTCTGTTAAATTTAGTCCGTTCATTCCTTTGCCATCGTGCCCAATACATGAACGAACAACATTTATTCGTTCAAGTTTTAGGAAAGGGTTAGTACAATGAACATCTTAATAACAAAGATACGTAATAAATATGAAATCTGACTTATACATTTAAAACCCAACAATTTATCAATTTTAATCTAATGATAAATTAATAAAAAAATGTTTAAATGATTAATATGTAAATAATCTCTTATAATTGTAACCATATGAAAAGGGTACATTTGAAATGTTTTATTCTGTGTTTAGTATCAATATTGTGATTGTTAACTAGGTAGTATAAATTGCTATAACAATGATTATATAATAACTAGACCAAAAGTCAGAGGCTGCGCGGTGTTACGTTTTTCTTCGTTCAACTATTGGTGTCAAAATATTCAACTATTGGGCACAGTGTTCATCTTCTGGGCAAAATGACATACTTCAGCATAAAACCATTTTTAATAAAATACTGTATTGTAATAGGATGGTTTAAAATAGTCATATCCAATCTCGACTATATACGAAATCGTATAAAAAAATTAAATGTAAACAAACTAAATCACCACTCCTCGAAAAAAAATTGTAAAGTTGGGATAGTCGCTTAAACGTTCATCTTTTGGTTCCTCTACCCTAGCACAATATCATTGAGACCAGGTCGTTTTTTTTAAAGATGGTGAATTAAAAATCAAGTGGGGTCAGTGCTTTTGTGAACAAATCATGATTTCTTAACCGAATGCTTAAGGAAGTGAGTGTAGAGTTTTGCCAATTATTTAATTACTATGAAAGCTACCTATTTGAATTTCAGTTTATTTTATGGATTGCTATAAACATCTTTCAAATAATGTTGTAATTGAACAATTTGAGTTTAGGTTAATTTATTTGAAATATTGTACTTTAATAAAAATTGTACTTTTTGCTGACGACTGTTCTTTGGTTGTAAGAGGCGATGACCCTTTATCCTATGAGTCAGAAGCAAACGTGGCGCTTAACAATATCATTACATGGCTGGAGGACAACAACCTTAAGATAAACGTATCAAAAACAAAATTTGTAGAATTGTATGCACCCCAAGGTAAGCCTAAGTGTGTACAGCTATTTTGTAATCTTAACTTCTGTAATCACCATATAGAACGAGTCTCTTCTATTCGTTTCTTAGGAGTAACCGTCGATTGTCACAATAATTGGAAAGAACACACAGATAATCTCATTGATAAGCTTAGCAGGTTTGTTTTTGCTCTCAGACGGCTTAAAGCAATCACATCTCAAAAAACAGCCCTTCTGGCATTCCATGGCTATGTCATGTCGAATCTTAGATATGGTATAATTTTATGGGGTAACAGCACAAACGTCACCAAAGTATTTCGACTTCAAAAAAAATGTTTACGCGCACTCTATGGCGCTAAACAAACAGACTCATGTAGACCGATTTTTAAACAATTAAAAATATTAACGCTACATTCTCTGTACATTTACGAAGTGAGCCTATTTGTAAAAACCAATTTAAGTTCATTTTCTAGTGTTGCTTCCACCTCAAGGTACAATACTCGACATGGGTCAAACTTAAATTATCCGAGAATAACATCTGCCCTTGTCAGCAAAAACATTATATTCATGTGCATCAAAATTTACAACTACCTTCCAAAAGAGCTGAAGGAACTAGACTTGCCCCAGTTTAAAAGTAAATTATATGCCTGGTGTCTTGACAAAATGTATTATGGCAATTCGGAGCACTTTGTAAGACCCCGGGATCTATAATGTTTAAAGTTTAATATTAAGTAGGTAATTAGCTGTAAGATAATATAGATTTGTATGTCTGTGAATCAGGCTGAAGATGGAGACGCCAAAACAAGTTTTAAGATCTTTTATGTACACCCATTTTCTACAAATAAAAATATTCTATTCTTCTTATTCTTATAGATAGTGTCCATCATTGGATCCGCAAAAGTTGCGTTTCTCCAATAATAGATACTTATCGATAACTATGATTTTTAACTGTACATTTTATAACAAAAAGCGAGTCTATTCGTCCGAGCGCGGCTGACTGTATACGGGGCAAAAGCTATAAGATAGAGCGAGACAGGAAACATTATATTATCTACCTCGCTCTATCTTATATCGTATGCCCCGTATGCAGTACTCTCGCTCAGGCGTCTGCAGCGCGGCGCTACCACGAACTTCGAATCTCGAACTTCGTATATCTCCGTCTCTGTCGCTCGAGTACCATAAACCATAAGTTCGATAGAGACGGAGATATACGAAGTTCGAGATTCGAAGTTCGTGGTTATAGCTCTGGACGCTGTCTTCCGTGCTCGGACATCTGCACAGCTGGCACAAGATCGAGATCTATCCGTCTGTTTCTAAATAGAACACTTAGAAAGAGACGGATAGACTGCCTCGGCGCGAAACAGCCCGCACGCGGTCTTGTGCTAGCCTTTCAGGATGTGCATATAAGCTAGCTCCACACAATAGGCGGTGGAATGAGATGAAAGTACATATGTCTTTCTCCCTTTAACGCCTAGTTGCGTTGCGAACACTACTTTATCTATCCACATATCATAAGCCTCCATGATGCATTCAGCCCAGCTAGCACACTAATCGGACATATATTTACGTTCGGACGTATAACTTTACGATTGTGCCCATTTTTACGTTACTTAGCTAACATGGTAATCACGCAGCATATATTTATGCCATAGCGTAAAATATACGTAGCAAAATTATTACATTCATTTCATTCGTTCAATAGTAGTCTATGGTTAGAAGCCTATTATAATACTACCTAATTAAAGAGTAATGATAAGCACTGCACAGTTTACTGAACAGTTGTTCTCCTGTATTAAGTTGTGTTATAATAGTTTTTTGTTTTTATTTACGTTACTCCCACCCCACAAAAAGTTTTACGTAGTGGTTTTAAGTAATTTAGCGAGTACCAAACACATGTTAGTTTATAATAGAATCAATAATATTTGTAAATTTGTGTAATATACTTTATTACAACACAAGCAAAAAATCATAATCATTGCGTTATTTATACTAATTTATAGTTAGTAATCATGTCCTAGCTAAAATTAAAAATGCTAGATCATTGTTTCAGGAGATGATAGGAGTTTTGAGACTGAAACCGTATATGTTGTGACAGAAATCGGAGAAATCCTGCGAAAATTATATTGTTTTCATAGTGTTAAAATTTATCCGGGGTTTCGAGTGACCTACATAAAATTTGGTCCGTCAACGGCTCATATCGTCAAGTTTTATGTGCCAAAATCAAGAGCATGTTAGCATTTGACGTAAAACAAATAGTTTTATGTGCAAGACATATAAATGGTCACATTTTACGTAAATGATGGTGTAGCATGTTAGCTCATGACGGTAAAATTTTATACGTCGGTTGTGGACATAAAACATGTGCATAAAAGTCGTCATTTTGCTAGTGTGCTAGCCGGGCTGGAGCCGCATATTATGACCGGCATCGCGGTGTTGTTTTCTGGCAGCTGTCATAGTTCTTTTTTAATTCAGAGACAAACTAGAGTCAGATCCAACTGTCATATCGTTCGATATCATACTTACGTGCGACATTTGTCAAATTTGTATGCAAATTGACAATTCATTTCGAACTAAACGTCATCTCGACTGATATTAGAATAGAGGTTAAATCAAATTTCTTTGTTTTTGAGACGTTCGAAATTTGAATGAAATAATATTATCGGAATCGATGTTATTATTTAGCAATAATAACATTTACACAGATAAGAAATTTGTTCTAACAAAACAGTCTATTTTTAGGGTGGTTATAATGTGCGGTTCTTGAACGCATCATGGAGGGTTTATGATATTTGGTTTATTATAATAACACTGGCACAGATAAAACGCTGATGTTACGTTACTGGTTGCAATAATGGTACACATTATAGAGGATTTATGATATGGGTGTGGATAAACATTAAAACATTTATTTTCTTTAGATTAGAGGTACGCTGCGTTATCGTAGCCGATAACATGCGAATAATCGTATGTAGAAAAAATCGGCCCGCCCATCTAGTGGGTTCTCCTGGCACTGAAAGTCGAAACGGAAAGTCAGAAACGATGATCGTGATTTTGTAGTTTATACAATTATTCTGGCAATGGCTATTGAGGCTGCCATTTCTCTTCTATAACTATAACTTGGGAAACTAAAACACACATGAACAGTTTTAAACTTTATTTAAATCATATCTAAAATCTAATTGCATTACACTCAAAGTAAATAAACTAAAGAGAATGGTAACTGGACGCGCTCGGTAGTCAAAAACAGGCTGACTACCGCCGAACCGCCGCCATTTTGACAGTCGTCTTAGTTAAGGGCATTTTTTTTATGCCACGTCGGTGGCAAACAAGTTTATGGCCCGCTTGATAGTGATAGTAAGCGGTTACAGTAGCCTATGAACGCTTGCAACTCCAGAAGACTCCCACGCTCAAAGCCTATAGGAGGCTCGATATTAAGTGGATATACAGGACTTAAGGACCTCAATAGACGTTCAAAATAGCAGTTGTATGTGGACACTGGCTTTACAGGAATGACAATGGCAAAACCTTCTCGATATCATGATCTAGGTAACGGTCAGAGACATGACAACTTGACAATTGTCACCTGACAATGAGCATTCGCCGTACATTGAATTCTCAGGAGACAATTGGGAATGGATGAAAATTTTAGAAGTGCCTGTTTTTTTTTTTGGTGATAGGAAATATAGGAATAACCTTCCTTACCACCAGAAAAAGCTGCAAATTTTTCAGCTGCGTCAATTATTTTTGAAATATATAAACAGTTTCCTCACTTACTTTTTGGGACGGCGAATAAGACACTTTGCTTGATCCGTCTCATATTGCGAAAAATAATTTTAAATATCTGACCCTGGCAATGACAAATATAGCTGCTGCAGCTGTCAATGTCATTGCCGGTGTCAGTTTACCACGGATATTTAAGATATTTTCTTGTTATATGAGACGGATCAAGGAAAGTGTCTAAATCCAAAACGTAAGTGAGGAAAATTATTATATTTTTCAAAAATAATTGACGCACCTGAAAAGTCTGCAATTTTTTCCTGGTGCTAAGGAAGGTTATTCCTATCACCAAAAAAATAATCAGGCACTTCTGAAATTTCCATCCATTCCCAATTGTCATGGTCACGTGACTATGGTAAAGTTGGTTAAACCGGACCTGATTGCTTCATCTATGAGCAAGAAGCACTTGAGAACTTCTAAGGGCTCGGCCACTACTTTGAGAAGCGGCGGTAGCAGCAGCGGTACTTTATACGTGGGAGCGAGACGCCGCTCCGATCTCTCGCTCCCACGCACGGTTGCCGCTAACGCCGCCTTTCGAAGTCATGATCATGACCGAGCCGTAAGGGTAAGTACCTATCAGTGGCGGAGCGTCCATACAAGCCGATTCCCACCGGCTTGCCTAAAATTATTTTTAGGCAAGCCTATAGGTGTCTCTAAACTTTTTCATATTTTTTATCGAAAATTTTCACGCGCCGCTACTGTTACGTACCTATCCGCCACTGGTACGTGTCGCGGCGACATAGACTACCCGTCTCTTTCTAAGCGTTCTAATTAGAAAGAGACGGATAGTAATCTTGTCTAGCCGTACAGAGCTGTGCGTGGTTGCGAGGAAGGAGAAAAATCCACCAATAGCGTGGCTGGCTGCGCTCGCGCATCGCTTCCTATTGGTCCATTTTTAGGGTTAACACGGGACCCTATTACTAAGACTCCGCTGCCCGTCTATCACCAGGCTGTATCTCATCAACAGTGATACTGATAGTTAGACGGTTGACATTTTCACAGATGATGTATTTCTATTGCCGCTATAACAACAAATACTACTTACAACTTTTTTGTGCTGTGTATTCGTTCAAGTACTAAAACACAGAATAAAATAAATATTTAAGGGGCCATACGACAAACCTGATGTTTTGCCATAGATAATACGGACCCTTCGTGCGCGAGTCCGACTCGCACTTAGCCGGTTTTTTTTCCTTTATCACCGCCTCGCAACCTCACACAGCTCTCACCCTAACAGTCAAGTTTATTTGAAACCTCATGAGGCATTACTCCATTGTCAGTCCGCAGCCTAGTGCAGCGAGTCCAATTAGTGGAAGAATCATAAGTCGACGACGGTGGGCGCCTGCCTCTGCGCGCGCTTGGCTGCGTCCTCGCGCTTGAGAGCCACGCGCATGCGCGCCGCCTTCAAGTGCCTGGCGACAAAATATCATAGTACTCGTAAGCATTGAGGTAGTAACTGATATTTACATTGGAAGAAGTGAAGTGGTTTAAGCCACCCTAAAAACCATCCGAGTCCTAACCATAACTATATCGGGCTTTGACAGCCCGAAAGCCACTACCAGAATAATAATAATAACCATAACTACAACTTAGAAAAGTTGAGAAACCGCCGACATTTTCATTTCAAAGAAACGGCTGAACTGATTCTGTTGAAAGGTAGCTAAGAACCATCTCGATCACGTCAGCTTTCGGATAAACAAACCGCATTCAAATCGGTCCATTCGTTTAGGAGCTACGATGCCACAGACAGACACACAGACACGTCAAAATTATAACACCCCTCTTTTTCCGTCGGGGGTTAAAAATGTAATCTCGGCGGGGTCAAGTCCCCTCCCAAACGGTGTTAAACTGCTGCGAAAGATGATTTAGTACCCTTTCTTACGGTTGGTTACATCAACCTTTTATCCTCCTCCTAATAGCGTTATTCCCGGTTGGAGCCTAGGCCGTCCTAAAGGAGTCCGGGGTCCGCTTTGACGCCTACTCTAGATTTGGCAAAGGTACTAGTTGTATGAAAGCGACTGCCATCTGACCTTCCAACCCAGAGGGAAAACTAAACCTTATTGGGATTAGACTAGTTTCCTCACGATGTTTTCCTTCACCGAAAAGCTGACGGTTAATATTCCGTAAATAAGTTACACTTTAGTTACCACATTGGAAGATGTCTCTTAATACAGGTATTGTAAATATTTAAAAAGAGGCACCAGCTCATATTGTTAAATAGTAAAAGTTAGGTACTGAATAAATCATTATTAGGGTACTCAAAGACTAAAACGGGACTCTATTACTAAGACTCCGCCGTCTGTCTGTCACCAGGCTGTATCTCACTGATACCGTGATAGTTACAGTTGAAATTTTCACAGATGATGTATTTCTGTTGCCGCTATAACAACAAATACTAAAAACGGTACGAACCCTTCGTGGGCGAGTCCGACTCGCACTTGGCCGGTTTTTTTATATTTATATAAGTTTGAAAAACTTATTGGTACGAGCCGGGACTCGATTCCGCTACCGCCGCTTGAAAACTACTAGGCTACCATAGCTTTTCAATCAACCACGTTTTATAAATCAGTCAAAATTACAAATATGGCGCCGGCAGATGTAATCCCTAAAAACTGTCTCACACAATCAGATTTACATAAGTAACTTACGATTACGACCGACCCATTGAGTTTCTCTGCCGTTCCTCGGAAGCTCATCATGATTTGACAAGAGAGCATAGTGCTCTAGCGAGCCATAAAGTCCACAACAAAAAAACGTGGTCACTTTTATCTGACATACCTCTGTCTGACTTTCTCGAATGTCTCCGGCGAAGGTGTCCTCTGGGTAACGGCGGCGTCGTGCAGCAGTGTACGCAGCTTCTGTAGGCAGTCTGCTAGGTTCAGCTGCTGCGAGCGGGTCGCGTCCGAGCGGATGATCAGGTAACCTTCCTTGGACAGTTTCTTACTATGCTGAAAAAAATATGTCGACTTTGTTTATTTGACAATTTTTTTTTGTTTCAACAAATACAAAATCATTTTAAGGGTCGGGAACGCGTGGAGCTATGTATTTGAAATTAAAACCATGTACCCACTCAGGTTTACAGTCCCTTGAAGCTGTGAAAAACTCAAACTTCAAAGATAACGACAAGCACATTTATACAAAAAAGAAAATTATAGCTCAACAATTGTATCATCATATCAGCCGAAAGACGTCCACTGCTGGACATTTACCAGGTCATCAGTCCACCTTCTGGGGGCCTACCAACGCCGCACCTCCCGGTACGTGGTCGCCACTCGAGAACCTTTCAGCACCAACTGCCATCAGTTCTACGTGCAATGTGCCCCGCCCACTGCCACTTAAGTTTAGCGATTCGGAGGGCTATATCAGTTACTTTGGTTCTACTGCGGATAGCCTCATTTCTGATGCGATCACGCAGAGAAACTCCCAACATAGCCCTCTCCATGGCCCTTTGGGTGACTGAGCCTTCTTATGAGGCCCATTGTAAGCGACCATGTTTCAGTGCCATATGTCATCACTGGCAACAATTATATACCTAAAGTTAATTGGATATAGGCATCATCAGTTGTTTCAACTGCCTGCCTGATAAATAAATAATAATAATAATAACGAAAAAAAATACGGCCATTTATGCCGCAAAAAACGTATATTTCGACACTCAAGGAAATCATAATTTATAGGGTACTTTCTGTTGACCTAGAACTAGGAATTTTGGCAAGTAATATCGTCTTATACTTTTTTGTGTGTCAAACCACTAAAACTAAATCATTAAGATCCTACATTTTAATTCAATGAAATGAATTTATAAGAACTGGCTACACAAATACAGCCTTAACATCAAATTACCTAGTTCATTCATTTGGAAAGCTATGATGCCACACTCAAACACGGGTACGCATGTTAAACTTATAACATCCCTCATCTTGTCGGGGGGTTAAAAAGAGATCAGTAAAATAAAATAACACTAACCAGTTCAAGCATTTTTTCTTTCACCTCCGGGTGTAGCCAGTCTGCATCGCTTGGCTTGAACCGAAGGTCCACCTTTGTGTGAACCTGGAACGAAGAACACAAATAAAATTACACAGAGAAATTGGAAACACATATTTTTACATGAAACAACAACTAATATATCATCATCATCATATCAGCCGAAACACGTCCACTGCTGGACATAGGCACGCCGCACCTTCCGGACTCGAGAACCTTTCCGCCCCAACGGCCATCGGTTCTACGTGCAAAGTTACAACTTAGATAAGATAAGATAGCCTTTATTTTGGTACATTTCATTTACTACATGCATGCTTATTAAATAACTTAAACTAATTTATTTTCTTAATTCAAATATTTCATTTTTCTATATACATATATTTGTTTTATTTTCCTAACTTCAGCTTGCCTCTTGGACATAGGCCTCTTCCCAAGCTTTTCATTTTGTTCTGTCTTTAGCCTCCCTTCTCCATATTGTTCCTGCTTTCTTTTTAATATCATCCCCCCATCTCATTATAGGTCTTCCTCGTTTTCTTTTTCCCAGTCTTGGATACCATTCTGTGATGTCCTTTGTCCACTTTTCCATTGTTTCCCTCATCATGTGTCCTGTCCACCTCCATTTCAACTTTTTGATGCACATATATCGTCGGGTGACAAGCAAAACTCACTAAGTAACAAATACCTACTTAAATCAAAGGTCGTATCTCGATATCGACTACATACCGAGATACGAGGTTTTGGAGAGCAGTGACAGTTTTGGTAGTGACTTTTGCTTGTCACCCGACGATATGGTTAAATTAAAATGTGAAAGTAAAATCCCCTCGCAATTGAACTTCTGACTGTACACGAGAGACAGGAAAAACAACTACTGAACACAAAAGAACAAGGAAATCAAATTTTGTTTTACCATGCAAGACAAGCGTTTTCACTACAATTTACTCACTTTATTAACATTTTGTCCTCCTGGCCCTGAGCTGGCACTGTATGTGATGTTCAATTTTTCTACAGGGATATAGCCGGAGAACTTCTCCTTCGGGTCTGCATTCTGAAATAGATAATAAGGGGACAATCTTATACAAATCAGTCTAGACCCACAGTAATCTCAATAAGGCTTGTGTGTGATACTAGCTGACTCAGGAACAAACATTTGTGCTCATCACACAAATATTTGCCCCTACCGAGATCCGAATCAAGGACCACGAGCTTCATAGGCATTAGGCAGGGTCACTCCCAAGTACGAACTAGGCTAAAGTGGTTGTCAATATTAATTCAGTTGCTAGATAGGAATATGCTTCTCTTAAAACAATAACAACAAAGTAGTTATATAAATTCTTCATGAGGATATAATAAATTACACTAAATATTTATGTACACAGACTTCAAAGAAAAGTAAGCCAAACTTAGTAGTACATAATAATATTGTTTGTTTCAATTGTAATCTTTTAATTATAAATTAAACCAATGATAAGAGCAAACGGTGGGTTCCACAAACAACTCCTACTAGACAATGAAATAGTTACAAATAAATAACACTATAATACATCGATATAGGTATTCTAATTCGATGCTATAATATCATTAAGTAAGGTTTATCTGTCAGTGCTAATTATTACATTAAATAAATAAATAATAAATAAATAAATTATTATGCTATGAGTAATATAGTTTACTACCACGAACTTCCATATAAATATCTCACTATAATAAAGAAAATAAAAAATGTAAAGACTACTTACAAATGAGGGAGAACTGAGTTTCAAAGAGCTGCTAGGATATAATGTTTCTAAAGATATGGCACTTTTGTAAGCCATGGGTCGTCTCAGCATAGTCGTGTAGAATGCATTCTGCACAATTTTCTGAATAAAACCCATTCTCAACGGGGTGAACGCCATATTGGCAAATTATTTCAAAATAAATGCGTGTCTTTTAACTCTTTTATATCAATTCCAATTATACACTCTGAAACAGTTGCATTTTATTGATCGCCGATATTCGATTCGAAGCGAAATTATAATTTTTCTAACCTCAAATATGAAACGTCAATGTCAATGAGCTGTCAGCTGCTTGAACTGTTTGAGTTACAAATAAAAACGTTGGTCGAATAATGCACTTAAGCTGAATTTACACGATTATCGGGGCTCAGCAGGCTCGAGGCTTGACGGATGCAGCAAGGAAGCAAGATCAATTTCCATCTCGTTTAACCGTATAAGTACACTCATAACACTCATAATATTAGATGACTAAGAGGAGATCATGAGGATGAGAATGATCTCATCCTCATGATCTCCTCTTGAATGGATTGTTAATGATGACTCCAGGAATTGCATTCATGACATATGTGTAAGTAGTTAAATTGAAAAAATCGTGTAAAAAAATGACAACGCCAGATGCGGAGTAGGTATACGAGTACCAATGAATATGCAACGTTTAAAAACTCCATTTTTTGTGGTCAGTTTAACACGCTGAATGTAATCCATAGTATTAATAAAATATAATAAGCAGTATTGTATCTCTATGCAAACAGATATATAGGCGTAAGCACTACTCAGTTATTGCGGAAGCGAGTGCCAATCCATAAATCAATTCCAACCCATCTAGGTAAAGCCCGACCGTCCGACTCAACTCAACTTACTCAATATCCAAATAGAAAGAAGCCGAACGCAGAATTTTATAGGGAGTCTGTGGGCAACTTGACTAGGTACAGTCGCCATCACATACATCGGAGCAAACAAGCACGTCACAAACATCGGAACAACACCTCTATTTTCAAGGCATTAGGATGCATGTGCCGATATTTTTGAACACCTATAGTGTACCTATGTATGTGATGGCGACTGTACAGTCAATTATTTATTCACCTGATTACATTGGGATAGAGTGAACATCTTACCCCCCTAAGTTTGTATGAGAAGCTTGACAATTTAGTACGGGATGCCCGTTACTGTATGGCGTATTTAAATAATTTCCGGCCTGCAAAATGTTATAACCCGTCAGTAGCAAACAGGCGAGCGGCCCGTCTGGTGAGAAGCGGTCACTCACAATAGCCTACATCAGACGCCGGTCATCCAGGAGTGTCACACGCGCATTTCCGAGAAATGTCCAAGGACTTAAAACGACCTACACTCCTTTCTTGAAGAATCCCATACTGTAGTCCCTGAAACCCACCCTGAGCTGTTTACGAGTACATACTGCATGGAATACATATACTGTAAATCTTCAGCCAGTGAAGACGGTTCTTCGCGCTCCAGTTGGTTTAATTAGGATCGTTCCGCACCGCAGCCCCATCTACCGTTGCTCGCCTCCAGACAAATAATTTAATTAGTTTTGACAACATTCATTAATCAGAATAATTATAGTAAGCAAACATTACCGTGCTTACCTAATGTGAAACTAATACGAGCAGTGTTTGGATTCACATATATGAACTCCCCATATAGCCTCCAAGGGATGGCAACTTTGGCAAAGCTACTTAGTATGATGCATTAACATACTTGTTACATACTCTTGCTAGTAAGGGACGAATGTTTTAAGGCCGACATGGGCCCATAACCTACGGTTTCCACCTAAGCAGCTAACCATCATGCGGGTCATAAGGTTATAACCCACTATCGAGGAAAATGTATTTTAAAGGTAACTTACAAATTTGTATCATGTCATTTCCTGTAAACTTACAAGAAACATTATGGATTCACTATTCCTACGAGTATTTTAGCATTAGCTTAAAACATTTTACCTATATTTTATTTACATCATATCGATTGCGCTTTGAGCGAAGAATAAATAACACTGCTAATAAGCAAGATTAAGTGGTAACAGATTAAAAATCAATCCCCCAACTCCCAGTGAAACTCTGTAATTAACATTTCAATTACTTCGTCAGCTTTGCGTCGCATAATATCTGTTATTGTATTATCTTGTGATTATTATTGGCTATTAAGTGAGGTGTAATTGAGCGAAAAGATGTGTGACTAGTGTGCGATGTGCATGCTCTGTGTGGCCGTGCCTTCACGTCTGAGAACCGTTACCATAAGTACATCCAATTGTATATTTATTTATGTGGCTATTAGGTAGTACAAAAACAATATCAACATACTCCTAGCGGGTTTGGCACCTAATCGTAGGGTCTCGCAGGCACTAGATTTTACGAAAAGCGACTGCCATTTGACCTTCCAACCCAGAGGGGAAACTAGACCTGATTGGGATTAGACCGGTTTCGTCAAGATGTTTTCCTTCACCGAGAAGCCACTGTAAATATCTTTTGATATTTCTTACCAGTTGAAAAAAGCCAGTGGTACTCCAGGACTAAAAGTCCCGTGCCTTACCGCTCGGCCACGTGGCTTCACAAGAAACACGAAAGCCAAATGTTATCCGTGATTCGAGGCCGTTATTCAGCTCTTACGAACATTAACAAATGTCTGAAACTAAGATTTTTGCATTGCTAGAAACAATTGAGAGATCGGTTTTCGTCTGTATTCGTCGGTTCTCCTCGGAATTCGTCAGTTTTTGTTGACCACGCTGACAGCGGCCTACTGTTATTTTCAATGATTAGTGTTGTGCAGTATTTGTTAAATCAACAGATGAAATCATGTCTGCGATTGCGATCTACCAACATGAATCCATTATTGGAACCGAGCGTTGCTTAATAGCTATAGACCATAGCCTCCCTCACTGCTGATAATCATCCATTCATGACCCTGTCGCCTGAGTTTTCCCTGCCAGTAGGGCAGGAGCGGTACTCAGAGGAATATCTAGTTGGTCGGATATCCTGACTGCACCATCGCATTTGGCTTCTGCCCCTTGGAGTCCAACGACCAACAGTCCATAGCAGCCATGAGTCAAGCTTCCTCGTGGGAAGCCACAGTCCTGTTAAGCTGGTCAACATTGACATACATTCAGATGTAGGTATAAGTACTCTACTAGTATTAGTATATAATGATTCCAAGGATAATACATACTCCATAACAGCCATTATTTAGGATGGCGATTTGGCTAATGGTCACGTCGTCGTCGTGGTCACGTCTGAAAAACTTACTGATTATGATTAATATACCAACGATCATGTGCATTTGGCGCATACTACACAAAACTAAATCACAATAGAGAGGATCGTCTGCTTTCATCAATTATGATAATGCGTCGCGGCGCACGCCACGCAAGTATGTCGGCTTTCCGAATTCCCCGCATTCGGTGCGCCCGCGCAAGAAACGTTACTCACTCGGAGATGTCTCGCTCGACGTGGATCAATTTCAATTCAATATTGTATTTTTTTCCTTGTAGGACAAAAAACAGTATTTTTCTCATTCTAGGCCAGGTTTTCAACTTTTTCGTGGCGAATTTCGCGACTTGGGGTCAACTTGCAGTGGGGACTCTCCACTGTTCTCAGCTTAGCACCTTGAGTAGTTATAGAATTTTCGAAATATTGAATTCTTCCGTCAAGATTCCGTCCTAGTTAGTAGCGTTCCCCTTGAAAAGGCTTCCCACAGGTGGAAAAATATTGTTTTAGGGGCATCCAATTTAAGAGGTTCCTGCGGGCGCATTATGGTTGCCATTTCAGCACTTATCCCTACATTCCCCTGTCCCTTTCCCTTTCCCTGTCGCAGAAGTTGCGATACTTTAGTGCAACCCAAACTATACGGTGCATGGGTTTATGCCAAATGGACCGTTAAATATTACCGGACCCGTTTGCAGCAATTCAATCACGTAGAAGTGGAAACTACGCTTTTCGATCGAGATTCAATCTGCCTCGATAACGACGGTCCAACGCTGTCGATAAATGCGAGCAAATTACTATAATATTAGATTTATTGATAACTGGGGCTATTGGGTCCAAGTTATTTTAATTGCATCTTGATTCTTGTTATTAAAGGCTTTTTATGTATATAGGTAGGTACTATTATAAAGAGGAGAAGTCTGTGAGATTGCATCTTTGTGAGTTTCTATGTGGGGGTAATATGGGTGTGGTATTTTTAGCCATTAAAAACTCCTCGTCCATTCCATGTACCCGCGCGATCCCCTGCAGGTTGAACGCATCAGAGCACTCTTCGCGACTTGCCTCTATGGGAGCGTTCTGGTTCTTCGGGCTATTGAGCCAAGCAGGGCTGTAATGTAACCCCCAGAGCAACACCTGGCGAGCCCGATGACCCCCTTTTAGCCTTTATGACAGGTGGGAGAGCGTAGACCTATCTTAGCAGAGCCTACTCGATGGTGACCAAAGCCCCTGACCCCCCTTGACTACATCTGTTGGGTGGCTCAGCCTATATCCCATAGGTAACTTTAGTCCCTGTACATGGCCCCATGCGCAGAGAAAGCGCAATTTTATAAAATTCAAATAGCTCGCAATAAAACTTCTTAATTAAATCGTTTGCGGCCAAAATTGTTATACCTACGGCTGCGCTCGCGTCTTCACGCTCTTGTTATTTTGGCCTATAATTTAATTACCAGTCTACCTAGACCTGGATTCTAGGGGCACGCTTTAAGAGACAGGGATCTTTTTAGCCTGGTAATGATGTTAGATTAAATGAAAAAGCCACATTTTATGGCTTTAACGGTAGGCGGAGCTAGCTAATTGGTAACACTTGACTTTCTTACTATTAACATTTGTATGTGTTTTCCTTCTGATCCTAGGCTAGATTTAGGCGATTTATCTATCACCGTTACGGTGCAGTTTACACGGTCGAAAGTAGGCTGACTAAAATATTCAAATCAAGAGATATTCACATGGAAAGGCCAACCTTTAAAAGTTATGTTATATCGTCATCACAAGGCGAAGTTTTAGGGTCATGATCCGAGATTATATGTGTTTCTTCAGTAAATACATTGAGAATTTATAGAAACTTATCAGGGGCATTTTTGAAGTAGGTACGAGTAGGTACAGTTAACAATTGATGGATACTTCATGTTCAAACCTATTTGAAAGCCAACATCAGAATGTCAAAGTCACAGTTACTCGTACCTATGCCATTGCCATGCCAAAATCAAAATACTTATCAAAAATCTGGAAAGTCTTTCGATTGTGTAAAAAGAAAATAAACAGTGATGTTTGCGGCACTTAAAAATATTCCTTACAAATGTGCATATTTGACGTGGTTATGTGTTTTTACCAAAGACGCAGTGCTGCATAGCAGTGTACCTACAAGTTGCAGAATATTCTCAAAAAGGTAAGAATATTCTGGTAAATTTCTGAAATTATCACGAGAACATAAGTCAACTTTCCGTTAAGGAAATACCCCGAAGGGAACATTTTATTTTGTGAGCTTAATGTTATAACATTACCCAGCACTTTCCACATATAATGTTTCTCAGTTTTGGAAATTTGTCAACCGTAACGTAATATAATCATCATCCTTGCTTGTAAAATTTTCATAAGTACGTATTAACCACTCACTTGACTTTGGCAACCAGAGCCACCCCAGCAATTGGCTCTTTCTTACACCGGATTTATGACGGATGCTTCATATCGTTTATCGAGTGATAACCGTGACCACAACACGTCTTATGGTCAGAATTTCCACCGGAGCAAAACAGCGGGAAAATCCACTGCGTTAAACAACGCTACAAAGCAACGAGTGTTAAATGACGGCAATCAAACAATTACCTGTTATCGGAGGATCGCCTTTCGCTGCGCTTGCGCTGATGGTCTCCGGAGTAATTGCCGCGAGATATGCGCCTGGGCATGCAAATGTGGATAATTATAGAATCGATGATCTGCATGCTACAGTAGCATCGAATCTTGCTAGCCAGTCAAGCAAAAACTGCGGGAGCTGCAGCATTCGTTTCAATGCTTTTGTAACGGACTTTATAGAGGTAAAGACACAAAACAACAGAAAAGCTGTTAAACTGACGAGAACTTTGAGAGTTTATTCTTGTGTGATAAGAGATAAGTGTGCAATGGATGGAGATATAGTCACGAACATTGAGAAGGGTATGTTAAGGTGGTTTGGGCATGTAGAGAGGATGGATGAAAGAAGATTAAAGAAGAGAGTGTATATAAAAAGAGTAGAAGGGCAAGTAGGAAGGGGAAGACATAGGCGAACTTTCTCCAATCAAATTGGAGAAATCTTACAAAAAGGCCAGGTCAAAAGTACCCTAAACCGACGAGCATGTATGAGAAATTTTATGAAAGTGAGTGAAGCGAAAGTGGTTTGTCAGCAGGATCGTAGCAAATGGAGATCCGTGATCTCTGCCTACCCCTCTGGGAAAGATGCGTGATTATATGTATGTATATTCTTCAATGTTTTAACAGATTCAACACAGTCGGCTAGGTACAACATTTGTCACCTTATTGCTATCTACTTTGTAGTTGACTGTACCTCCTCGTTCTTATAGCTTGTTTAGGGATACCTAGCTAGACGAGTTAGTGTAGATAGTTATATCTAACACTAAGTCATCTAGCTAGCCAATTTGACGGCACATCAGTCGACGGTGAACCGCGCGTGCTTTCAGTACATCGGCAGTCAAATTCCCTGACCCAACCCAATAATCTAAAATTGTAGATACAATACAACCCTTCCTTATAGGTTCCATTCGTATTATGAAACCTAATAGATTGTAGTTCTATTTTTTGAGCTAGTGCTGATATCGCTGTTCTGGCTTGTGTATTAGTTTCGTGTGGCCAACAAATCCGTTCGGCTAGTGCGCAGTGGAATGGTGGCTGATAGCTTAAAATTATATGGCATCATGTAAAACAGCACTATCAGGTTCCAAGCGAGGACAGCAAGCCAGGACAGTATCAAATCAAGCTTTCAATCCTAGCTTGAAAAACTAGCCTCATGTATCCCGGAACACCGGCCATTAGTCGCGCAATATAAGCTACCTACTCCTGTAAACGCGGCCTTAGTATGTAAAGATACTTCAAATGACTGTGGCCCGTTCCACGAAGCTTGAACAAAAACAACTCGTTGAACAATTAAAATATTAAAGAGACGAATACAGTTGATAACACAAAATGATCTGCACTGCCTGACCCTCGACAATAAAGTAATTTTACATTATTTTGAGTTCTCCGTTCGCGTGTTGACTGCCTGTTTTACATATGAACATAAACTCGAGACCACAAAAACACGTGCGTGCGGAAGACAGAGGCAATGAGCCAGGCCCGTGGCAACCATTAATTTTGCTCCAGCCGACCATAGCGCACCATTCCCTTAAACTATCGATATTACTATATCTGGCTCCCTATTTGCCAATGAATGAAGCATATCTAAGTACCTACTTAGGTAGGTATGTTATCTAGATAACATGTTTTTATTCTGACTTTTATGCTTAGTTGGTACGCAATGCTCAAAAAGCGAGCCCGTCAACATGCTCACTAGGCAGTACCCTTATTGTGAGATACAATCGTAACCTAACGTTACGTAACTAATACGAGGTCGAATAAACGCGCTTCGAATATATTTCGATCTCGCTACGGTATTCTTCGATTCGACCCGTCAAACTTGTAACTCACACTGCCGTTGGACTACGAAACCAACTGCAAAACGTTAGGCACTTTGCGTTTAGTTTTCGATGCGTAATTTAACGTTCGATTCGTACTACCAATCGGTAGTGTGAGACATTTCGAATCGAAGAATACCGTCGCGACTGTAGTTTACTATTTCACTTGCAAAATGGCCCGTGATATCGTATTATTCCGTCAAGAGTTACCGTAGGTCCGATCGAAATTTATCTCAAATTAAAGAACTTATAAAAATAAGGGTTTTGAATTGACAACATATATCCGCAAAATTCGGATTGTCGCGTATTTTGTATTTAAAAATGCAAATAAATGGCCCCCGCGCCGCCATATTGTATCGACAGTCGACACTGTCGACGTCGCCGCGATGCGCGTATTCTGTAATGTCATAACCGACAAACCTTTAAATTAAAACGATAAATGCTAGTGATATAAGGTTGAATAAGTATTGGAAAATCGTGAACGAACGTGAAGTCGATCGCGAATTAAGTAATGTATAAGTGCCTCACGTTACAGTTTGGATTTTTAGTTCTATGAGTGACCACCAGGGGCGGTGTATAGACTTTTCATACTAAATCTTGACGATAGGCGGTAGCGTCGATAGTAGACGCGACTCACTTCAATCCCACGCTAAGGGTGCGTGTCGTATGCTTGTTTGCTATACCATCGTTAATCGTTATAAAAGGCACTTATAGTTAAACAGAGAGACTCGCTTCGTGGGAGAGTTGAGGTAGCATCATCATCATCATAAAGACCAAAAGACGTCCACTGCTGGACATAGGCCTCCCCCCAAAGAGTTCCAAGTTGACCGGTCCTGCCTGCGTCACCTTCCCGCGACCTTTACCAGGTCATCACTCTACCTTGCGTCTTCCGGTACGTGGTCACCACTTGAGAACCTTTCCGCCCCAACGGCCATCGGTTCTACGTCGTGGTCGGGTGATAGATCGTTGCACTTGAACATTGATTTCTCAAATTTGTCAAATCGTAGCTTACTTCAAGATACATTAGGGCTGTCTCAGTAGTGCGTGACAAAGCCCCGTTAACGGCCCGTCAATGTTGTACTGTGATGTACCGATTAGTTACTGTGTCATGCGTCAGACAGTGGCTAATGAAGTGTAAGACGAAGATGAATCAAATGTACCACGCAATACAGAAATTAGCCGTACAATTAGTTTCTCGTTACTAAAGCTAAAGATCATGTTTTTTAGGGTTCCGTAGCCAAATGGCAAAAAACGGAACCCTTATAGATTCGTCATGTCCGTCCGTCTGTCTGTCCGTCCGTATGTCACAGCCACTTTTTTCCGAAACTATAAGAGCTATACTGTTGAAACTTGGTAAGTACATGTATTCTATGAACCGCATTAAGATTTTCACACAAAAATCTAAAAAAAACATTAAGTTTTAGGGGTCCCCATACTCAGAATTGAAACTCAAAAAAATTTTTTTCATCAAACCCATACGTGTGGGGGGGTATCTATGGATAGGTCTTCAAAAATGATATTGAGGTTTATAATATAACTTTTTTCTAAACTGAATAGTTTGCGCGAGAGACACTTCCAAAGTGGTAAAATGTGTGTCCCCCCCCTGTAATTTCTAAAATAAGAGAATTATAAAACTAAAAAAAATATATGATGTACATTACCATGCAAACTTCCACCGAAAATTGGTTTGGACGAGATCTAGTAAGTAGTTTTTTTTTAATACGTCATAAATCGTAAACCGCAATTTATTTCACGGAACCCTTCATGTGCGAGTCCGACTCGCACTTGGCCGCTTTTTTTAATACTACGACGGTGGCAAACAAGCTTACGATCTGTCTGATGTTTACAAAACACTATCGCCTATGGACGCTTTAGACACCAGAAGAATCACGCGCTGCCGACCGTTTATTGATTTGAGGATTCGCTGTGTTACATCAGTCTGTCATCCTCAGGAGCGCTGGCGACCTTGTTCGACGCCAGGAAGGAATTAACACAAATACTTAACACAGAGCCTACTTGCTCTTATTATAGCTGCGGTTATCTGTAAGGTGGAGGTACCTACTTCCCCAGTTGGGCTGTTCCAAATGCGAGATGATATTCCGCTGGGCCGCTGACTCTTTTACTCAATAATACCTATGCTTTTAGGCTCTGTCAGCCGAGTTTTTAGGCCACTTCAGCGTTTAGCCGGATGGAATCTGTAGATGTTACTGATGTTGCGCAGATTCTTACGCGTCGGTATAGTGTCAGTATTATATTTGCGCGGAAGTGGTACGGTACGCATGTAGTACTGCATTGCGTTCTGCTCATCCCGTGTCAAACAGGAGTGGTACAGTCGGCCAAAAATGTGGTCTACCACATAAATGGTGTGGTAAATTCATTTGAAGTATTTGAACGTCACGAAACAACAAGGTCGATTTCCACTTGCAATAATATTATGACAGTAACCTTAGCGATAATCAGATCTCACAGAATGTTTTAACAAAACTGGTAAGTAAACCACTTTCTTGGCCGACCGTACTCAAATCCTTCTAAGTAAACTGTCAATTGTGTTGCGAAAGATAGATATGCTTTTGACGCCGCTCATAGTTTCGTGACGGTCACAGAACACTGTGTAAACTAATGAATGGTTTTATAAAAACACCCTTTTGCAATATTTACCCGAATTTGTTTTCCAAAAGTCATATTGTGTTGTGATGGTTCTTTTAAATTGAGAACTTTGCTTGAGTAGCTATAGCTCTATTCAATACTAGTAGGTAACTTTACTGCGACGACAGAGACTATCCATCTCTTTCTATCAGACCTACCGGATTTATTCGTATTACAGAAACGGTGCATAAGAATTCTCACAAATATTAAAAATAATGAAACATGCAAACCCCACTTTAAAAGAGCATTTTAACATTACCCTCTCTCTATATTTTGGAAACATGTAAATTTGTACGGAAGCATCAACATTTATACACTCAAGCCAAAGACCGTCACACTTGCACCCTAAATCTAAGACATATAGATAAAATAGCCCTCCCAACAAGTAACTTACAAATGAGAAATAAAAGCCCCCATATGACAACAATACGCATTTACAACAGCCTACCTAAAAAAAAGCTGATAAGGTCAAATATACTAAATTTGTTCAAAAGTTAAAATCATATTTAATAGAAAACAGTTTTTTCAACACACCTGCTCGTAAAGTAGGTCTTATTACAGCGTATTTACACTGATAATGCAGAATATTACCCATGCCGTGCCTTTTACATTACATTATCGCACTAGTGCCTTTTCATTACATATCTTTTTAAATATTAGCAAAATAATGCAGAATATTACCCATGCCGTGACTTTTACATTACATTATCGCACTAGTGCCTTTTCATTACATATCTTTTAACATTTTCATTTTTTTTTTTTTTTTCTTTGCAAATGTGTTGAAAAACGTCGTATGAAACACGTGAGCATTGGTCATTACACTTCTCGTCTCCATTAAGCCTTCGCCTTCGGCTCAGGCTTAAAAACCGACTCAAGTGTAATGACCAACTTAGCACACTTGTTTCATAATGTACTATTATTCACTGAAAGACTTCTTCAATGTAAATAGTTACCATAGATAATCTTCGCAAATGTTATCCTAGATCAGTATCAATATACCTACCTACATGTAAATCTTAGTTTAAGTAGGTACTATAATTTTTAATTTGTTATGTGTACCTACGTTTTGAGACGAAGGATTTGCAATACCCTTACAGGGTGTCATGTTGTACCTACTGTTGACTGTAAGATATTTAAGACCTAGCTGACATGAGTGCAATAAAGTCTTCTTATTCTTATTCTAAGCGTTCCAAATAGAAAGAGTCAGATAGTCTATCTCGCTGCGACACAGGTCGCACGCCGTCCTGTGATAGCCACGCTGAATTTGCAAACATCAGGCAACGGTGACTGCCATCAAGCGGATATTATGCTTGTTCATCGTGGCACAAATAAACAAAGCAGCAGAAAAGTTAAAGCCGCTTCCACAACGGGCCCCCCACTGAGCTAAGTAGAATGAGAACAATGTGTGCTTATGCTTATATTTTCTAGTTTTCCCAGTAGTCAATGAGGCACTAAGGCACGAATAAATTACGGCAACAATACAAATTGGCGTACCGTTGCGTGGAAAGCGGACAGATGGACAGAATAACTACTATTACGGAATACCATACGGTAAGTGGTGATACGGCGGAAAGGCCAGCCCCGGTGTGGGTGCGAATTAATGTCACAGTACGCGTCTAGTTAATCGTTTTCTCTCTTCTTAATCGTGCACTCTTGACAGAGTGTCACGGTCGATTTTCGCACCAACGCAGCTCTAATCGTTTTACTGACTAGAAAAAGCGAAAAGGTCGTTCTTGGCAAATTGTGTTTATAAAATTCTACACTAAAATTCAAAACACATTACGGAACTTATAGACCAGCGGCTGAACAAAAATGGGTTTTGATAACATTAAAGTTTTTTCTTTTTTGATATGTCATTGGAGGCATGTTAAATAATACTTATACAAAAAGTTAGAAGTTTTTAGGCTCGGCTTTCGGTTATATTGAAATATTTTAATTTTAGCCAAGAACTATGTAAATATAGAATTAGAGTTACAAAAAACTGTAACATATCCAATAACACTTTAGTTTCTTTAAAATAATCTGTTTTTAGAAGTCTGGAACATCTGCATTTTGGTTAACAAAAAAATGCAAACAATTTTGCAAATAAAGAATTAGAGTAGCTGATATTGTAAAATTATGATGTAATCGATCCACTTAATATACTGGAAAAAAGTTAGATGTGTAGACCATTGGCTTGTGTAGATATTTATTTCTGGTTAAGCAGTATAGCCAATATTGAATTAGAGTTTGTAGAGTTAATAATAAACGGTCTTGACAATGATCTCAGTTACCAAACAAAAGTTTAGAAATATAGAATCACGGCGACACTAAATACTGATATGTATAGGTAAGCATTCCGTGCCTATATTACTACGTTTCAAACGCGCTGTATTGTATGCGCGCGCCGTGCTGTGCGCTGTGGCGCTGTAGCGATCAGCGGTGGCGGGGCAGCGGGGTGCCCTTAACTCATCCATAAAAAAACCGCAAAGCATGTTTTAATCTAATATCAATGGAAAATTGTTATTTTGTTTTAAGTACGCTAATGGAAATACAAAGACGAAACTTACCCTTATTTATTACTATACTAGGAATTGCCCGCGGTTTCGTCAGCGTTAAGTCCATTATAAAGTAGGTTTGTACTTATAGTTTTATGTTAAAGTAAGTATTGGTGGCTTACACAATGGTAACAAATAACAAAAATACAACTTTTTACAACAAAATTATAATTGCAACATTTGCAAATCATTCATATTTGTAATTGTAGGTATATACATAATAACTAGGGTACGGACAAGTGGTGGCAGATTTCACACAGAAGGTAGTAGAGTCGCCTTGATATTTTTATGACTAAACAAATACCGATTGAATGATTTATTTTTCTTAATTTTTTTTTATTCTCTTGCGACTAAATATTAAGTTTTTGAAATGAAAATGTACATGTATTTACATTTTATGTTTAAAGAACTTTATTTTTCATAAAGAATCAACATATTTCACTTACATGAGAAAAGTTATAAGTTAATACTAAATCAAAGCATACAGTGTTAACAATTGTACAAAAATCATAGTGGGTAGACATGCATTATAATACGGGGTATATTATTCAATCAGGGCAGTGAGGGAATATCCGAAACTATAAGATATACGGAAATTTGCTCTAAGGAGTTACGAGACCGATTTTAGAAAAAATCAAAACTGCATTCAAAGATTTTCAAAAAAACCTCATACACAGCCGGGAATCGAACCCGGTCAAATCTGTCTAAAAATCAGAGTACGTTATTTTGCGTAAATTAATAGTGTAATGTAAGGAAGAATTGGTGCTAAGGAACCCTGTATCTACAATCCCAGGAAGATGCTGAATTTCATAGTTTGATGTACGAAACCTTAGGAACAATTGTCCCTTACAATTCCGGACTTTCGAAATTTCGGAATCTCTGGCAATGTTTCCGATATTACAATTCCGGAATTGGTACACTCAGAATATCAGAAATTTCGGAACTGGATTTTATGTATTTCCAGAATTTATGACTGTTTATTTTCATAGTTTACCATAAACTGGATAAGTCTCGTGACTCCTAATAGCAAATTTTCGTATCTCTTATAGTTTCGGATTTTCCCTCACTGCCCCGTTTGAATAATACAACCTTTATATTACGCTAAAGTTTGGCCGCCTTGTTGCGGCGATAACGGCGATTTTTGTTTAAGTTATCTTTCCACAAAAATTTCAATCTTTCGTCTACTACAGACTACAGATGCCATTGTGTTGGCATTTACGACTTTGTACGCTAACAAATCTGCCCTTCTTATTGCAAACGCAGTACTTGCATATGGTGGTTTCGAGATAAACGCGGTTAACATATTTTTTGGTATCTATACAACAAATCTATGTTATACAACTTTTGAAGTGTACTGAAAAATTGTTAAAAAAATAAATCTTTCGATTGAAATATTTTTTACTTTACTGCCTTATTTATATAAAATACGCAGTTCTGCATTTTCATCAACTATATAGGTTAACAGTTAGGCCTATGTCCAGCAGTGGACGTCTTTCGGCTGATATGATGATCTGGGTTTGCAGGCATTACAGTATCACTAAGGCTTAATGCAGTATTTGTGTTTAATACTGCAAAATCACCTAGCACGTGTTCAATACTGCGTTTCTAGTTCGCAATCATGCTCTATTTTAATACCTAGTAATAAATAGGTGTTGGCAAGATTTAACTTCAGACAAATATTGAAGTGACGTAGAGGCGAAATAAAATTGATTTTAGGTAGGTACTAGAAAAAATTAATATTTTTCTTATCAGCGTATCAAATTATTATTTTAAATAGTCTATAAAATGTGTTTCAGGAACATTTTTTATTAGAGTCTATTAATATAAAACACCTCCGCTCATCAAGCCATCAATCACTCTTTTGAATTATACAAGGTGTAACCAAATCAAGTGCGAATATTTCACTCTGATTTGCTAGCACGAAATGCGGCACTGTACCGTGTGGCTTCGGTGCATGCCTAGCTTTATGTTACTCTCGAATACCTCTCGATACTCTTAAGCGCAGCACTGTGGAATAAGTACTGCGTTTAAGTACTTTTAGCGTGGCAAGAGTAGCTCTTTGGTCTTCTCGCTAAACTCAAACGCAGTAATTTTGAATACTGCGTTTGGCTTTAGTTAGTATTCGTTGCAAAAAACTTATATGCCTAATGAATCTGCAGTAAACGTAGCAAGTACTTCACAACCTTCTAGCACATGCTGAATGCTGTAGATCTTGTTAGCAAAAGTAATATTTTTGTGAAAGTACTGCGTTTTTGGTTAGATAAGAAACATGTTTGAAATATAAAAAAAGACCTGAATTTTTTTTTTTAGGCTTGTGATGTCATTTTTGCAGAAAAGTGAAAATCTCAAAAATGACTACTGCGAGTACAATTATCAGGGCCTTTGGCCACATTATCAACTGTTTCGTGTACTGCAACTACTGCAAGCCATAAATTGCAATAAAATATATTAAAAATACTTAATATAATTTGGATATATTTTTATTTTTGATATCCAAATTACATTATAGTTTAATACTCTAAAAATATAAATTAAATAAATAATGTATTCATTCAACCGTAAAAAGTTAATAAAAAGCAACGACTCCATTTTACTCCCTGTGCGAAATTTGCCACCACTTTTGTCCGGGCGCTACTAATAACAATTTTAAATTAACTTCTGTAACTTCACATTATTCCATGCAGATTTTTTCATAAAATAACAGTATCTGTAGTTTTTTATTGTACATAATAAAAATAAAAATAGCTATAGTAATGTTACATCTTATAGTTTTTAACATAGCTATAATAAAAAATCTTCCTTTTCACCCGCTTTTCCAAACATTGAATATCTCCGAAACATAAAACCGCCTTATGGTACCTTTACCCGTGGACCATCACTAATTTTGTAACAGTGCTGTAATACGTATTTTCCTGAAGGAAGGTTTTCAAAAACTATTTTTGTTAGTTTTTTGAATGAGCTGTTTAAATAGACGATTTTTATAACATATAATTTTTTCATTTGAATCTGGCCACTTTAATTTTTTTCTACATATGTTTTACTATGTTCGAATCTGGGTTTTGCCCCCAAAAAAATCTCATAAACTATACATAAAAAGTTTTTGCGCCTTCACTGTTTTAAACATATAAATACGAAAAATGTTTTTTTTTTAATGCGGCAGAACGGGGGCGCGCGGGCGGGGCGAGGGATACCTAGCAAGCGATAGCTCGCAAGGTCGACTAAGATCTGCCGCATGCGCCGTAGCTACAACTTGTAGCGCGGCTTGGTTTTCGCGCCTTTTTTTAATAATATGCGTTTATGATGCAAACTATACACAGAAATTTCTTACTTTCCATAATATGGCTGCATATATTATTTTATAGTATTAGACTTATTTTTATAGACTCTAATTCAATATTAGATCTTACAGGACAAAAAATGCGTATTATTTTTAAAGCTTTTATCTTATTCCTCTAAACTTTTGGCTTTGTCTATTAACTTAAGAATTTAGAGATATTGTTGTGGATTTTTAAAACTCTAATTCAATATCGACTAAATTATAAGCTAATTCTGGTTTGACGTAGTCGCGGGTGTTTTTTTTTTCTAAAAACTTAACAGTGTAAAGCGTCATACATATTATAAACGATGAAGCTTAAACTTTGCACTTTAATTCAATATTCACAAATCATCAATATAAATAAATAAATACCTAATTTATATCTAACCCTCGTTCTAACTTTTCTTCATATAATACAAATATGCTTGAAAATAAGTCATATGCCATATAAGCATAACTTTTCCGACTTTAGAATTATCAAAACTTCTAGGGCCAAAATCCGGTTCCACTACTGAGCTATTACTGGCTCTAAATTTAAATCTGTCGTAATAATAGCGTCCGTTTTCTACCGTAGCATCGTAATTTTAAAATTTTATAAAAGGTATAACTAAGTATTGAAATTTTACATAAATAAAACTTTCTTGAAAAACCTACCTATTAGACCAGTGGAAGTGGAAGGTAGTTTATTCATATTGATAGGTGCATGCAATTATACTTTCGTTGAGGAATAAAGAACTTTGACTTTGACCTTTGAATGACAATGATGCCGAAAGACATCGCTAGTTTCATGTGCCATTACTGAGCTTCAACCCGTAGGGTAACTAGGCTGATTGCAAAGTGAAAATCAAGAAATTGATGATAAGTACCTACCTTAACTATATCGCAATTTTAGCTTTAGTAATTATGTAACATTTTAATAAATTGCTTTCATACCTATTAACATGGCAGTATTTTATTTTAATGTCTACAGAGAAAGCTGAATTAATATTGTAATTTATTATAATTTTAAAGAACTGTTGCGCTACCGGAAACATGTTTATGAATTTGGAGCACATTAGACACATTCTATATCTCTATGTCACGCAATGTTTAATCTTATATACATGTATCTGTAGAATTATAAAATAACTAAACACCAATTAAACGATTCAACAAGTCATGCAATATCATAAATCAATCATAAAATCACATTTATCAGACTTGTGGAAAGTAGGTGTTAAACAACAAGCCTGCTGATTAATCGTTACGCATTTGGTTAATGGAGACATCTCAAGCTCGAATCACTTTTCATTAATTACCTCCGAATTATGTGCGTGTCTGATTAATTATTTCGCAATTCGCAAGTGAAGATGAACTTGTTTTGATGTTTTGATTTGAACTTTCACGGGCAAAAATCGGAGGAAAACTTTCATCGCTCATTGGCCAACCGCCAGCGCGCTGCGCGCTTATTGGTCCAGCTAATAACGGGGCATTCGCAGCTACATTCACTCGCATCGGCCCGCCGCACGACGGTCGCCATCTTCATTTCTGTCAGTCCGCCGCGAACTGCCGTGGAGGGAACGTTTTGTCGGATCGCATTTTAAAAGAAACGAAGCCTAATTCACCGCTATTAAAAAAAAACTAGATATCAAATAGCATTTGTAATTAAAAAAAAGTGTCAAGTTAATTGATGTTTGTGCGTCTCGCTTAGATATTTTTTCTCAGTGCAATCATAGTGTGATCTCGCGATCTACGTGACTGCATTTCTTTGGTGGAGGTTTGCTGAAGTGTAAAAAGGTGAGTTTTTGCTCTGGTTGGAATAGAGTTGGCGGGTGGATGGCCGGAGCGGAGCGCTCGCCGGCCGGGACGCCGGGTTAGACCGGGTACTCGCGAATCGATTGTCCGGGTAGGCTATACCTACTTCATTATGCGGGGACCCACCCTCGCTCCGTCCCTTCACTGATCTTGAACTCTGCTCGCGCCGGTTTTGTTATGATACTATGAATTATTTATGCAAATGCACTTATTTATGCCTTTCAACGCTCACTATTGTTTTTTCTTTGAAAGTAGACGGAGCGGCGCAGGCAACGCTATTTACATTACATTGTTAATTGTGCTTACCCACATCTAGTTGACTTTCATGTTGGGTGTTGCATTGTTTTAAAATTGTCAGCCGTTTTATGTAAACTTGTCAATCACTGGACAGGGACCTAATAAACCAGGGAGGATATAGATTTAAAAGATAAACGAATTAGAATAGTTTAATTAAAAAGTTAGTGGGTAAAAAAGAACCACAGCCAAGTCAATCAACCGTCAACGATATTTACAAATTACTTACGGTGTTGCAAGAAATCGTAGATAGAGGATTTATTAGATGGAGTTAGGACTCGAAATCCTCGCGAATGCCCAAAAGAGATGGAGGTAAAATGTGAATTAATCTGACTAAATTGAGAAAGATGAAGACTAATACATCCTTGACATCTCATGTCCTATAGTATATGTACCGTAAAGTGGGGTGAGTAGGGATTGCGAGGACATTTGGGTTATGAATGGGGATAGAAGGTATGACAGGGGGGTGAGATGGTTTTTAAAGGCTACTGCTACCTAAATAATGTATTATTATTATAAATGGAGATATAGTTAATATTCATAATAAAAAAAACGATCCAACAATTTTCTTAAATCACCTTTGTATGAAATCCCACCTCACCCCAACAACGGGTGAGGTGGGTTGTCTTACTTTTCTGTGTTTAATTTTAAAGTTATGAAATGGAACTACCTAAAATCATTAAAATACTAAAATACAAACGGCCGGAACTTATTAATTAAAATAAAGTTTGCATAAAATGTAAAAATAAAATGTTATCGAGGTTTGAATGTCAGTTTTGTCGCTACTCACCCCATTTTACGGTACCTATACTTTAGTAGTGTTATCGGTGACCTCAGTTTCAGTACAATTTTTGACAACTAGTGACATAAAAAAACCTATACACCTACGCGATGCGGGACAGGAAATTTGACATTATCTCGTTCCCACTTGCGTTATTGTTTGTGAAAGAAAGAAAGAAAACATTTATTTTTGCTTATATTATATCTTTGTCACTCATGTGTGTATGTGTGTGTTAGTCTCTCTATATATTGTTTCTGTATGCTAGAAATGGACCAAAAAAGTGTAATAAGAACAACAGCTAACTTCACGATTTATAAAACTGCATCTTGTCCATATAATTTATGCACCGTCTTCATCTTACTTCCGTCAGTACGATTGAAGGGGGCTTCAGAAAGGGGGTAAGTACACCTAACGAGCTATCGTTGATATGCAAATCATTCGCGCTCAAAGGATTCACGGTAGAACGTGCAGTCCGGGCCGAGCGCCGGCCGACACTCGAACACCAAGTATTCCATACATTCGCCCGGCAAACGGTGACACGACACCCGTCAAAAAAGCGTAGGAAACAGAATTTTAAAAATTAAGCGGCGAAATAGGTAGGTGACGAAATACGGGACTGTGACCACTTTATTTAGTCGGGTTACATGTTCCGGCGTTGCGTCGGCCTGGACACCCAGCCCGGAACCGGTGTACTTACCTGGGCATTTTCAATAATTCGTGTACCCAATTAGCTTGAGTTGTTAAACAAAAATTAACTCAGTGTCAGTTTTGTGACGATAATCAAATATTAAATTTTTATAAAAAATAACTTTTTCTTTTAAATTTTTAAAATATATGCATATATATATACACGTTATTTAAATGTGAAACAAGTTAATTTTCACATCATTTGTATGCTTAACTTTCGTATCGTCACAAAACTGACACTAACTTAATTTTTATTTAACAGCTCACGCTAATTGGGTACACGAATGATTGGAAATGCCCACCTACTGTGGTCACTGAATCATCCTTTAACTTGGATAGGTACTAAAATGAAACTGGATGGATCCCACTTACGATCTGATTTAAATAGATACTTAATAAGACGTGACTGTTCACAGATTACCTAACTAGTATTGAATACAAGCTATGCGTATCAGTGGCGGAGCGCCCATATAGGTAAGCCGATTCCCACCGGCTTGTCTAAAATTATTTTTTTGGCAAGCTTATTAGACTTTACTATAAACTCTTTCATAACTTTTTGCTCCGGGTTGCCCATCGAAAGTGTCCACGCGCCGCCACTGATGCGTATTGAGAACTATAGCAATCATGCGATCTTATAAGGACCATTTCCGGCAAGTATAGTGGAAATCAACCGTAGGTCCAAAAAAAACTATTTCGGGCAGGTAAATTGTCTTTGACTGTTGAATTTAGTATGCCGCTGGTAGAATTTACTTATCAGTCTTTAGTTAAAATTAAGAAAATGTCATCCTGGATTATTTGTATTTCAATAGATATTATGCGGATAGTGACAAACTACAGTGAGTAAGCTTATTTATATGTAAAGAATAGTAAAACAAAGGCCTCCCTACCTTGATTCTAGTCCTATATCCTGTCCTTGGCTGTATCCGGCCTATCCCTTCCAATACCATCATCTCGCTAGCTCAAACCACTGAATGAATAAGTTTCTATCATAAAATTTGAAGACGAGCTTTTATTGCCAACTGCTTTTCTATGCACAGTCATCAAATAGGTACTTAACCGAGAATATTCTAAAGAGTCACTGCCTCTATGGTAAATGATTATTTTAAAGAGTTCCTATTAGATTCCATCATTAGATCAGCTCAATGATACCACCATAATATGTATAGAATCTCGCTTACTAAGAGACATTAAGTAGAGGATTTAGCCAAATTGCATGCCGGGACGTTGTTCAAATTAGGCTTCACAACAGAGATACACATGTTATGTTTAGTATTGGGCTCTAAAAAGGGTTTTCCATTTGGTTCGAACCTGGGCGGCAACCTCAAGCTAAGGAGCTTGAGGTTGCCGCCCAGGTTCTAGCTCTTGGCTGGAAGGCCAGCCAATGTGGATTGAAGATACTCTTTATCGACTGTGTCAGTGTGTCTTCAAGTGGAGCAAAAACTATGGTGTTTCGGGAGCTTGCCGCAAGACTGCATGCCTAATAAAAACTTGTAAAATGAATTCAATTTAGCAAAACCACATGCGTCTGAGTGTCGAGAAAGTCAGACGTATAAATTCGTTAAATAACGCAAGATTTATTGTAATGAATAATTAATCGACTGCGTATCATCAAATTATCATACTTTCGTTTTCTATATTTATGACACCAGCGACAATGTGAGGAACATCATCGATACGTTTTACTTTCTAGAATTTATCTTTGTCTATTGACAGCTGCGATGCGTATGCATTGTATTCTACAATATTTCACAAAGATTATTCAGTATTCTACAATATTAATTATACATGAGCTATATATTGTGGTTGTTGTATATGTATAGGTCTTTTAGTCCGTGTGATTCGAATCGGAGGTTTCTAACGTGGCAATCGCCTGATGTTAATAAAAAAATCTTGTAACCGTGTTGATCTAGCCAAAGTATGTATCGTAAAACTAGATCAAATGTCCGCTTCATTTTTGGATGTATATGGCAATTTGGCCATCAATCGCCCACCTTCGACACAGCTCTGAACAGTGAGTGAATGCTTATATTTGGAAACATGGTTGTAGATTTTTAGCCAAGATATTCTCCTGTCGACATTTGTTCATAAACGAGAAGCTATAAACAAGGTAAAAGTTCACATAAATCTCCGCTCACAATTAAAAAGTGAACATGATCGTTCCAAATCTGTTAGAAAGCGCAAAGATCTAACTGGATCGGATTAACGAGCTCGCTGCGCCGGCGCACTAGAGCGCGTCCTCGCCCGGCGGATCATGTGTCAATGACAACTTGGTTTATTGATCTATCTATTTGTTACGACTAGTGAGTCATTAGTCATTACACGAGACTGTAACGGCTCGGCCACGTCTATGAGCGACGGCGGCAGCGGGTGCGTTGCCAATGTTGTCATACGTGAGAACAAGGCCGCTCTCATACTAATGTTACGACTAGTGAGTCATTACATTAGTCATTACACGAGACTGTAACGGCTCGGCCACGTCGATGAGCGACGGCGGCAGCGGGTGCGTTGCCAATGTTGCCATACGTGAGAACAAGGCCGCTCTCATACTAATGTTACGACTAGTGAGTCATTAGTCATTACACGAGACTGTAACGGCTCGGCCACGTCTATGAGCGACGGCGGCAGCGGGTGCGTTGCCAATGTTGCCATACGTGAGAACAAGGCCGCTCTCATACTAATGTTACGACTAGTGAGTCATTAGTCATTACACGAGACTGTAACGGCTCGGCCACGTCTATGAGCGACGGCAGCAGCGGGTGCGTTGCCAATGTTGCCATACGTGAGAACAAGGCCGCTCTCATACTAATGCCACAGAATAAGTAATAGTACTACGTACAGAAGGTTCTCTGTTAACAAATTCCCTGTTTAGGTACGCCAAACGTGCCTAAATGTGGCCATCCCGTTCTATCGCATGCAACGCGCTGCGACCCGTGCGAGCGTCCTGTACCAACACGTGGCAGCCACTGAATAGGGCCCTCTGAAGGGGCGACTGGCATGTACTTGTAGCGATAAACACAAATGCAAGGCTGAATGAAAGTGAACCTACCTTTTTTTTTTTCGTTGAGGAAACCTGCGTACCGGGTACCCAATCATCGGGGGATGACTGGGTTATGTGGTATTTCTATCCACTAACAACTCCACGGCGGCCGGCATCTGCGCTCTCATACGGAGGACTCCAGGATCTCATTCTGAACGCACTGGAGCCCTCCTGGCGCCTCGCCACATTTGGCTCGTCTTAGGATGATGATGGTCGCCTTCCCTGGGGTTTTTAGGTGAGTGCCCCGGCCGCCGCCAGAAACACTGCGACCCCGATGATGAAAGTGAACCTACCTAGTGGAATGATAGTCTTCGTTAAAAGCAAGCAGCGAAAAGCACTCTAAAATCGAAACAGAATCGCCTCGGAAGAAGCGTGCCCTTGTGGATGTGATCTTCAGAACGGATGTCGTTCTCCGCCAAGAAATTCTATTCTATGATTCTGCCATCACTTTGCCCTCAACCCTAATGAGCGATATTCAGAAACTTAATTCATTATAATTTACTTTAAAAACAAAGTTTAAACCGACCTCAATTCAGTACCTCTCCAAGCCACATAGGCACATGAAAATGTCCACATTTCCTTTCCAATTTACCACATGAACTGCTTTCCGGGAGCAAATGCGTTGATTATTACAGAAAAAAGTCGCTATATGTGGGCTGACAATATTTGAGGAGTTCCGTCTTTTCCTCAAGGATCTCAGAATTAACACTTCATTCGTTGCTACTTCAACGGAATCATGTCAGAATTTAACGTACTTTACATCTTTGAGGAGTTCGATAAGTCATCTGTGGTCTTCATCATTAGTTCCACTTCACCAAAATTGCGATTTCCGAAGGTAAACACACGAGTTATAATAGAAAATACCGAAATCACTACACGCGTGCCTATACAATTTAAGGGTGGGTTGCCCTCAATTTCACTGGGGTCCCATCATCAGATCCTGACAGGGTGTCAATGGCACCATCTCGGGAGTATACTCTTTCCAATAAAAAATATCACAGAGAAATCGGTGAACATACATTTTTAAAAAAAGCGGCCAAGTGCGAGTCGGACTCGCACATGAAGGGTTCCGTTAAATAAATTGCGGTTTACGATTTATGACGTATTGAAAAAAAAACTACTTACTAGATCTCGTTCAAACCAATTTTCGGTGGAAGTTTGCATACATCATATATATTTTTTTAGTTTTATCATTCTCTTATTTTAGAAGTTACAGGGGGGGACACATTTTACCACTTTGAAGGTGTCTCTCGCGCAAACTATTCAGTTTAGAAAAAAAAATTAATTTTTGAAGACCTTTCCATTGATACACGTATGGGTTTGATGAAAAAAATTTTTTTGAGTTTCAGTTCTAAGAACCCCAAAAATTTATTGTTTTTTTTCTATTTTTGTGTGAAAATCTTAATGCGGTTTACAGAATACATCTACTTACCAAGTTTCAACAGTATAGCTCTTATAGTTTCGGAAAAAAGTGACTGTGACATACGGACGGACAGACAGACAGACAGATATGACGAATCTATAAGGGTTCCGTTTTTTGCCATTTGGCTACGGAATCCTAAAATACATATAGTGGAACAAATAATCACCTCCTTTTTAAAAGTCGGTTAAAAAAAGAGAACGATATCTCTATATTTATACTTCAACATCATAGAAAATTCCGAGCAAAGCTAAAGTGAAAACTCTTATCAGCGTTCCCTGATATCCATTTCTTTAAGTAAATTGCCTGTACACAACTTATATTCCCATTGAGTTGACTCCGTAGGGCTGTTCAAGGGTGCATTTGCCTGATAAGAATGATTTAATGATCAACTCGAAGATAACTTTGATGACTAACCATTACCACCTAATCTAATTGAGGAAGCTACTGTTCAATGTTTTGAAAATGATAGTAGATCCAGAGTATTCAGATCCAGACCTATGAAAGAGCCCTCTTGGGTTATGCGGATTTAGGGTTTGCAAGATCCGCCAATATTTTGGATCCGGATATTTCGGATATTTCAATTCAACAGATCCGGATATCCGGATCTTTCGGATAATACGGATCCACAAGGTTTTTTTGGTATAAAGTAGGAATTATAAGTTTAAATCAAGAAAAAACGGCTACACCACCGTATACCTGAAAGATTTTAAATAGGTACGCATTCCCGAGGTCATAAAGAGTATAAACTTCTTTTTTTTATTCAACTTTTTATTTACAACTACATACTAACCGGAAAAGTAAGAGTTACGTCACTGAAAGCTGTCACTTGAATAACAACCAGGAGTAATCAACGTAACGTTCCAAACGCGCGTTAGCTATCGAACTGTCATTTTCCCACATAAAATTTGACATGTAGATCTACCTTACGTGCGTACAATGCGTTACGTAATTGACCACAGCAGGTCAAGTTAACTCCGTACCTGGTGCTCGTACATATATTTCAATGAGCTCTATGTACCGGAGTTAATTCAATAGGGTTGTAACTAGGTATCAAACCTAGGAGGAGAAATTGACAATGTGATCCGGACTAGGGAAAAGGTGTTTGTCTAGCAGGGGGCATTCCTTTAGGCAAGACTGTGTCTGGATATGGCAAAAACGGTGAACGGGCATTAATATAGCATACCATGCTTATTATATTACATGATCATATTATAGGTCAAGATCATCATACTAAAAATTAAAAAAAATATTACAAGTATTAAACGTAGGTATTGTTGCTGCATTTACTTTTTACTTCCTGGGTCAACTATACTTCTTAATTATTTCTATAGGTTTATTTAACTAAACTAATCCCCTTATTCATAAAACTTAAAATGGCTGCTAAATATAATGTGCTTTGTCCACTTCTTACGAACACAAATGTCAAAGTGACAGACAAACAAATTTTAACGCCATTTTAAATAGTTAAAATAGGCTTTTTGAACGTTTATGAATACGGGCGTAAGTCTTTAGTAGGTAGTTATATAGGTAACATTGGATTTATAATAATTACTTTGTGTCTTTGCCTACGGTGAATTAGTGCATTTAAACCAACGCCAATTTTCGCCATGAAACTGCGTCATTTTTACTAGTTTGTAGTATGTAGGTTTAATTAGTTTTTGTGACTAATACATTAAAAACAAAAATAATCTGGTCTGGGATGATGAAGTGGCGAATATAAACAGAGATTGAGTTATCTACCATTCGGTTTTCAGCGTGGACTCGGTAAAAACTTCATTTTGTAGCCGTATTTTCGGTTTTCATGGTTGTATTTTAAGGATCCGTAATATCCGAAAGATCCGGATCCAAGAGCCTGTAAGATCCGGATCCGAAATTCGGCGGATATCCGGATATTTCGGATATCCGGATATCCGGATTGCAAACCCTATGCGGATTACATATTTTATAAAGGATTCTATAGTTGAACCACAAGCGAAGCGAGTGGTTCTAAAATATAATCCTGAGAGTATTTATTTATTATTTGTTTGTGGGCCATGTGCCGCTTCGACCAGCAAGTGATCTATTGTGGCAGCTGAGAGTAGCGAGTTGTTCAACACACGAGAAGTAAAATAAATTTGCACCCGTGTGTAACACAGAACTTTTCACCTCACTGTAGCGAGAAAAGTGTAACATGCAAAACAACAGCTCATAAAAAATAGTTATTTATTTGTACTCATTCCATCATCATCACCATCATCAGTCATCCGTTATCCATCATCAGTCATCCGTCATCCATCATCCATCATCATCCATCAAAACATCATCCTCAATGCTCATTATAAAAAAAAACAAATGTTTCAAAAACAAAGGTACTTAAAAACACAAACTTAAAGTTAAAGACGCTCCAAGGTCAAATTACTTTCCCCACTAGTGGATAAAATGCGATTTTGCTCACTAGTTTTAAAGGATAAAAGACGGCTTTCCGAGGCAGTGAGGAGAAAAATAAATAATTGCTACTGACCACAATTATGTATCATATCATAATCATGTCGGTTCTTGTCTCATTTGGATATAAAATTATAATATTTGGAGAAGAATTTAAATTGGAGTTGTTTTGATCCAAACACATTAAAAATAATGAGTCACAAATATATTAATAAAGCGAGGTGAAAGGCATTCAAAAACGGAACTATTCGGAGTATGCGTTCGGAACATCAACTTACTTTCCCAAATCCGCACGCCACGACTTTCCACCGTCTACTCATTACTGTTATCTGTATAAAGATGAGATTTAGTCGCGCTACAGATCACCATTTCAGTAATTATGAGCTAATTATGTCGGCGAACAGCGGAACGCTTATGGAACGGACCGCCGAGCGTTCGCATTTCATTTAAGTTTAGGTTTTTTTTTATTGTGATGGTATTAAAATGGCCAGCTCAGCAACTGCAATTTTACGTGATTTATTTTTTGCTACGTGCTCGAGAAAATTTCATTACTATCTTGTTTGAAAAGTGCGTTTCTGGTAAGTGTTCAACATTTTTTATTTATTCTAAAATGTTCCTATCGAAAGGTAAAACAGATATAATCATATCATACATTTTTGACCCACTTTCACATACCGGCTCGAGGCAGATTTTAGGTAATGACATGGCAAAACTGAATAGGAGCCAAAATATTATACTTCTCTTTAAATCATTTAAACGGTTTGTTCAAAATCAAAAGAAGAGGCTAGTTTACTATACGACAAACAGAATCCACAATTTATTTTCTTTCATAACTACCAGTTATGTGTGTGGTCAAACAGCATGATTGACATATCGTGTTATTATCGCGATTATCTTATCGACGAGTCTCGAACCCATCTATTACCTACATACTTCGCTTATTAGCATTTTGGAGAGGCTTTCAGCATAGTTGTTTGGGGTATTTATTGATGCTATTACACCCTTATCAATACCGGCAATACACTTTTTGTATCAATTAACATGTTTTTCCGATTAATGGCATTAGTAAAATCGTGTTCAAACCGCATATCAACCTTTGTTTCAATGAAGTGTTCAATTAGGATTTGAAGTATATTTAGAAGCAGGGACCGGAAAACACCTCTTTACGGTTAACCGTATCGATCCGGTAACCGAATCAATTCGGTTACCTGTTATGGGGTTAACCGTATGATACGGTTAACCGATTGTTACGGTAACCTTATCGGAAGTGTTAACCGTAACTACTAATTGAGTTAACCTCAAACCCTATTGGGATGGGGTTTTTAATTGGGGTTTTCATTGGGTTATGGTAACCTTATCATCAGCTGTTTATTGTGATTTGCGCATTATGTTTAAACATGTTATAGAGTATCGCGTATCGTACTCGCGTTGCTGTTTCATGGGATCAGACTCCCGGTGGGTAGTTATACAATTTAATTAGTTTTATATAATGACATGACACACACACAAACTAACTTTCTATAGAAAAAAACATTAAGATTTAAAAGTTCAGTGGCAGTAAAGGTAACTTAAGGGCTCTTAAGTAACGAATGAAATAAATATATAGGTAGATATATTAAAATATACTTAATAGGAAGCCCCTTGTAATCTGCATATCACTGTGTTACGGAAATAAATATTTATTTTTCATTTCTTTTTTCAAAAAAAAAATTTGGAAGCAAATGTACCTACTATACGAACAAAATATTTTCACCTCACTTGCTCGGAAAGGTCTTTTTGTATGTTTGATATCTATTGAGAAAATCGCTTTTTATCCACATGTGAAGAAAGTAGACGTAGAACGTTATAAGTACTATGACGTAGAACGTTAAATGTTTATTTTTGGTTTTTTGTATATTTTATAACATATTTTTTTTACTTTTTTTTCAACTTTTTTAAACTTTTTTTTAAACTTTTTTAACTTTTTTGAAACTTTTTTTACTTTTTTTTTACTTTTTTTACAACTTTTTTTTTCTTTTTTTTTAACCTATTTCTTATTTTCCTCGCTGTAGTGAGGTGAAAAGATTAGTGTTATACACGGGTGAAAAGTTATTTTACTTCTCGTGTGTTGAAACACGAGCTTACGAAAGGATTTTATGATTGACCACGAGCGAAGCGAGTGGTTCAAATATAGAATCCTGAGCGGTGCGAGTATATACCCAAAATTAACACTAGCAGGTAAAATACAACTTTCCCCCTTGTATAACAAATAACTATTTCCACGTCGCGTCGCGTCATGGAAATCAGTAGTCGATAGGATAATCTTTGAGGCGGCGGCGTGTGTGCACCATATATAGAGTTGTTAAACCACCCAATCCCGGGATCATAAAAAATACTCTTTAAAAGCGTTTTAGTGCGATTCATTTTAACTAACGGATTAATATGTGAACAGAAATGTAGAGATTTGTTACAGTATTTGTTATCGGAGTGCTTATGTGGATTCAATATTATCTGGCGTGATTCCACTTGAGACCGTCATTAGCAATAACAATAGGCTTAAGTCGCGGCGAGCCCATTTGCGTCAAACGATCTTGATACTTTTCCTGTTACCTTTCCGTTTAGCAAAATTAACACAGCTCAGCAAAACAATACGACCATTTGAGAGATATGGTCATACTATAGTGTTATAACTAAAATACGTGACATTATTAATACTTCTAATCCGATTCTGTGGGAGAATTCTTGCAACCACTATAAGAAAATTGAAGAAGGATTTTTAGAAACACCATGTTCCAACTTTAGAATAAATGTTGGAAGTGACGCTGACACTGAAAGTACCGAAGATAATTCAGAAATAGAATAAATAAATAAAATTACTTTCAGGTATGTACCTATTTTTAAATTATTCTATTAATAATATTTAAAAGTATCAACACTTGTTGGTCTGCACCAAAACAGGTAAAGCCGAACCAGCTCCTTTAAAATCTTCTAGGAGCTTCTAGGAGTATTTGGTTTATTGCGTGTATTGTTTGCGTTCAAGTGGAATATCAGATACTCGTAATATTGAATCCACTGCGCATCAGGATGCGGACTGAAAGCTCACCGTTCGTGGTATTTGCCATTGTTTTAAGATTAACCAGAATGCGGGGACAGTCATAATGACAACGATAAATACCTTATTCATTATTATAAATATATTTTACCGACTGTGTTATGAGTGCAATCTACTTAAGCATTCACAAAGATAGGTATATGGTATTTCCGTATTTATAATTGTTTGTACTGACGTCAAAATTAACTAAATCGTAGTTACGTAAACATGGATCTGTATTTTTTCTTTGTCTTAGCTTCACGATAGGTAATGCAAGCAAACAAATACGTACATACAGTTTTGGGCATCTATTTGGTATATTACAAGATTCGGTAATTTTGATAACAACCAACACAAAGTAGATATATAGAAGATAGAAAAACCGGCCAAGTGCGAGTCTGACTCGCGCACGAAGGGTTCCGTATTATCTATAAAAAACTATTTTATTCTGTGTTTTTAGTATTTGTTGTTATAGCGGCAACAGAAATACATAATCTGTGAATATTTCAACTGTCTAACTATCACGGTTGTTGAGATACAGCCTGGTGACAGACGGACAGAAAGACAGACAGACGTACAGACAGACGGACAGCGGAGTCTTAGTAATAGGGTCCCGTTTTACTCTTTGAGTACGGAACCCTAAAAAGTACGCAGTTTACGTTATGTTTACAGTTAACTAGTGTGGTGTAAGTTAATAATAAATATAGTTACTTATTTTGAATGACATCTTGATTCTGACTTTTTGACTCAGCGTTGCAAGAACTTGATGCTCACTAAGCATGTTTGGCTGCTTTGTAATTTCTCAAGTTGGTTGAATGTTTAGTGTTTACCTTACTAAACTGATAAATAAACTGAGTGTATCATCATCATTATATCAGCCAAAAGTCGTCCACTGCTGGACAAAGGCCTCCCCCAAAGAGTGCCACAATGGCCGGTCCTGCGCCACCCGCATCCAGCGGACTTCTACGACCTTTACCAGGTCATCAGTCCACCTTGTGCCACGCCACTCGAGAACCTGAACCTGAAGTGAGTGTATAGGAGAAAATAATACTGACACATGTTACAAGTTATTTTAATGAAACTCTTGAAAGAAATTCATTAATAACCCATTTCTAAGTTTTAGTGTAAATAAGTTTAGTTATATTATTTCAGAAAACTTAACTAATATATGCAAGATCTATAATTTATATATTTAAACACCATACCTTTAACTTATTATTTCACAACCGACAAGTGCCGATACCGAAACAATCATCATATTCAAAGTACCGATGAACAGCGTTCCTTATTATCGGCGCCATTTGTATAATTATCTGAATGCCAGGGCGTCGCACGTTTAGAAGTTGCTAACACCATCCAATGCCGGGATTCTTAAAATGTCGAGTAAGCATTATTTTATATATGTCCGGGATTTTATTACTGTTCATAATTTCGTAGTTATTGTGGTTAAGTAATAATATACGTATTGACATTAATACTTTAAAGATTTGGCGACGGAATACAATACTAGCTTCCGCCCGCGACTTCGTCTGCGTGGACCCGGGATAAAAACTATTCTATTTTAATCCAGACCATAAACTATCTTTGTGCAAAATTTCACCCAAATCGGTTGAGCCGTTTAAGCGTGATTGAGTAACAAACATCGAAGCTTTCGCATTTATAAATATTAAGTGGGATATTCAAATGTATACACTCACCTTAATAACATTAATTTGTAAATCCAATTAAACTTCACAAACCAATCAAAATGCAGCAATCAGTGTCCATAAACAGTAACCAAAATCGTCAATTTAATCAGGTACAAACGCAACAAAAACAACAACAATAACAAAATTCACAGCAAGTAATACGTCTTAACTTCACTAGAAGGTAAAACATAATGCACTAATTACATACGACTTGCAGGTAGGCTCGAATGTTTGCGAAAATTCTTATTCTGAAAATAATGAGAAATATCACACCCCAGTTAAAATCAGCCGCAAAGTTAAAAGCTTAAGTCGTTTAAAGATAACAACGTCGGCAAGAACGTATTTGTAATAATGAATGAGGCATTTATTGCTGTCACTACGACCGCCGCCGTAATCTGGTTAATCCTAAAACATTAGAAAATACCAAAACCCATTCGTTTTTGGCCCGCTTTTACCTCGCCGTGCGATAACAACAGCGATAGTCATATCAATAGAAAAATAAAATAATAATAACAAGGTAATAAATCTCTTTATATGAGTACATTCTCTTAATTGCAAAAAACGCAGGCAAACCATGGCATTAACTATGGCCTAAGACCAACCAGAAAGTCCATTCTATAGTACATTGATGAAATAAAAATTTATTGGCCCAGTGGTTCCAGTTATTATCTATTACCAACGATCCGATTTCCCGATGCGAAACGGAGTAAATGATTACGAGACTTACTTTTATTTTTGGAGAACAAAATTTAATAACATTTTAACAATTGATATAAAATAATATCACTACATACAAAAAAATTCTAAACAACTGATCTGCCATAGATCTAAGCGGCTTAGCTACGATTATAAAAAAAACATTTTTTTTTATACAATATATTGTAATTTGGTGATTTCCATATTAATATTTCTACTCGATATCCCACCGTGTTGCACCATAAATTCTGATCACTGCCCATTTTTACATACACAGACACTATGAAACTTACGAAGCTACAGCTTCACAGATTTTTCCTCTTTATAATATTTGCATAAATCCCGGATTTCTAAAAACACAATTTATTCATATTCTTTTGTAATCCCGGGATAATAACTCTATGTTGTTATACGTGCGGAGGTGCCGATGTTTCGTTGTCATATTGACAACAGATTCTTACATTCTGATATTGTGTATTTGGCTAGCTAGAGCCAATCAATGAGATCGACGAGTTCATTAGAAACGTATATAATAAAATGCACTAAACTGGGTAAAATCGTACAGCTCCGAAAACTGGATTTGAAAACAGTACCTAACAAGATCAACCAAAAAAATAGTCCTAATTACTTAATTATTAATCATCATAAATTCTTTATAAGCTAAGTTTGTACGGAATCCTCGGTGCGCGAATCGGGTTCTCATTCAAACTGTTTTTTTTTTCATAATAATAATAAATATAATATAATATTTTGGGGACAATCTTACACAAATCAACCTAGTCCCAAACTAAGCAAAGCTTGTACTATGGGTACTAGACGACGATATACATATACTTATATAGAAAAATAAATACTTAAATACATAGAAAACATCCATGACTCAGGAACAAATATTCGTGCTCATCACACAAATAAATGCCCTTACCGGGATTCGAACCTGGGACCTCCGGCTTCGTAGGCAGGGTACAACTAGGCTACAGAGGTAATAAATAAGCAATGTACCATTTGACACACTGTTTGAATAAGAAGCCGCGTTTTCGGCAAACGAAACCAGTTTGCATAGAGATCAACATGGTTGAGTGAAACGCATTAAGTGCCGCGGCTTGCAGACGGCGCTTGCGACTTTTGCCTCGCGGCGTCGCAACAGTGCCGCCCGAGCGCCTTGCGGTATCCTAGCAAGCTTGGTAAAACCAGTAAAACCGATGCCAGCCACGGCGGTTATTCAATAATAAGTCGTATTTAAGTGTGCGTTAAAATCATATTCCTTTAAACTGGTTCAAAACCTCATGATACGGTAACCGTATTGGATGGGGTTTTCATTTCGGTTAGTGTTAACCTAGGTTAACTGAGTTAACTGGATCGTTGGGGTTACCCTTTCAATAAGGTTACCTTTTGATAAGGTAACCTTATTGATTGGGGTTTTTAAAACAACCTTTAAAATAAGCCTATGGAAAACCCCGATTAGGGTAACCGGTTCCGGTCCCTGTTTAGAAGTAGACTAGAGTAGGAGGAGGAGGAGAAATAAATCTTATATTAATTCGAGACTTTGACAAGTAGCTTTTTCGCCATTCATCTTTTTCTGTTGGTCTATTCCGATCACCATCTACAATTTTGAAAAGAAACGTATTGGGATTATTTTAAAATCAGAGGCAAAAGCAAATTTTTCATCATTTGTCTTCTGTTATTTCCGAGCCCTTAGCTTTAGACGATCCCAGCTTATTAAAAAGCGATAAGTGTGCGCCTAAATAAATAAACATATGAGTCGTGTCGACAATGCGCGGAGACATCCGCCCATTGTAGTCGTGTCTCGTCTTGTACCTACCATATTTACATTTTATTTGTCTACAATATTTACTAACATCTAACAATAGTCTTTTAGCAGTTAGATCGGCTGCCATTTTAGTTCCGTTCCCACGGCGTGTTGCGGAATGCGGAATGCTCTTCAAATTTCTGTTTTGTTCGCTTTCTTTAATTACAGGACAGCAGATTATTCCTATAGGTTGATACATATATATGCTCTGTTCAACTGTGTCTGTTTGAATGTTTGTAATGCGACCGGACTCAAACCCTTTATCAAGATCATTCAATTTGGCAAAAGGTCGATGTTTATCTCACTATCTAATAATCTATGCTTCTCCTGTCTCTTCTCGTGGAAAAACCTTATATATTGGATTATTAAATGCTCTCCTCCTCGAACAATTTTCTTCCCATAAGTCGTTTGCCATCGGCCTTGCATAATATTAATATGGTAGGAGATTTCAATTGGATCTTATCTAGGTGAGAGCCCTTTCGGATGAACTTCGACCCAGTGGGATCTTTTGTGCATATGTCCTCTCCTTTATGCCTGCTGTGGAGTGTGGAGTGGAGCAAGCCTGGGTGCTCCATCATTTCCCAAAACGGATGATGCAGTTCACCGGGAGCACCGTGAATTCCTTTGGTTGCGGATAGCCGTTACCAAAGTGCATCATTCTTTGTCTGGCATTGTTTTATAAGATAAGCATAGTTGCTTATAATTGGATTATAAGCAACTATGCTTATCCGGTACAGATAATCTGTTTTATCCATAACCGTTAAGCCATACTAAGCGTAGCATAGTAAAATCAATCTTTCACTGTCGTACTCAATCAATTACTTGAACTACTTCGTTCGACTTCTTAGATTAATTGGGTATGTCCTTTAAATAAAATTGTTATATCTTTTTTATGTCCTTTGATCAAAAAGGCTTAGGATTTATCTAGTTTAAACTTATCTTGTCTGATAGGCATCTCCATGTTTAAGATCATAGAGATAGCACGGGGATGCAATGGAAACCTGGCTACTAACATCGGATGCCATATAAGTGTTTACGAAAAAGGAAACAAAGAGTGGAGCTGGCAACACTGATTGGCGCTAGAGTTTAATTTTAGAACGCAAGTACCAAAGTGCAGTCGCGACGAGGGATTATTGTGCGGCTTGCCTTTTTGGGATGCCAGCTCGTTGACTTGGTTAGACACAAAACATGGCTGTTTGCATTGCTTTGGTAAATTGAGAGATTGCATTAAAAACTAATCTCGATTATCTCGAAAGCTTATTTAGTTATATTAAATTGAGTTACTGTAGACCACATTAATTATGACGATTTAAAGGTTTGAGGTTAATGCCATAAATAATGAATTGTTATTTTTATATCTGACGTCACCATTACCATATTTTTGTCGCGTTCGAAAACCGAATACATCTTTTAAATTTGGAATGGTAAGTACATGGCTCCACAGTGTCAAGGTCACAGACGCCATTCGACAACATGGCTTGATGCAGGGCTGAGTGCGTTGACTCTTTTATTTTTAATCCAATTTGGGCTACAGCTGCGCTGAGAGAGTATTTTTATTGGTAATCATTTAATTCACTTAATGTGTTTCTTTTAAGTTATGGCTTGTTAGAAATGTGAAGTGATTAATTTTCAATATAATTGCGCTTCCATATTTGTAGCGGTACATTGCTTTTATCGCCTTGTGAAGAATGTGAATCTGTGTGTCTTGCTTGCTTGTTAAGTTATTGCTATTGCTACCTTCAATTATAGTATGCATGCATGGCGTTCCATTTTAACTCCTCCTTCATTTTGAATTGTTTCATTATTTGATGCAAAGCTTTTTAGAACAATTTATGATGGCTTGGCTACCATAAAATTGTGCAAATGATTGAGGTAAAGTTTAATTATATCATGTTATTAAGTTATAATTGTTATATTTGCAGGCATATGAACAATTACTTACACAGGTGTTAATATGGAGATGGGAGGGGTGAATTACCCCCATGGGGGTAAAACAGCTATTCTTTGGGGGTAACAAAGTTGGTACCTATAATCTTCTATATTCATCCAACAGAAAACCCCTTGTCGGTTGGTTAGGGGTAAAAATTATTGAATATTGTCCCTTATCGTAATAACTATTTATTTATAATATGGATTTCCTGTTCCATATTTAATAAACTTGGGACTATTGAACAGTTTAATACAAACCTAAACTATATAAACTAACATATACCTAGTTCATAACCAGAAATTATGCGGGACCATCGTTAAAGCACATGTTTTAAGAAGGCGTTTATGGGAAAAGATTAAGGTAATCAAACAACGTTAACTTCCCAGCCTGGTGTGCTTGACATTGTCTCAATACTTGGCATTTTCAATCCTTATGCATAACAATAAATGCGAATTATAGCGGCAACGATTTTACTGTCGTCACAGTATGTACTTACATACATACAAAGCATCAAGTAAGCTTATCTATCATAAACAAATCTATGGAATTGTCAAAGACCTTAACTACGCGTGACGTAGGTATCTATAGTTGTATTTGTATCCTGTATATGCATATCGACTGCTAAAATCACAACTTTGGAACGCCGCAGTAAAAATAGATTGTCTTTATCTGCCATCCCACTATCACCCCGACCTATTCCAACAAGACATTGACTATGGAAAAAACATTTTATCTATACGCATCGATCAAGCCATAATAAACTCTACTGCAATGATATAAGGTATTTAGCGGAGGCATAATTATCTTGGACGCTCAGCCACACGCCTCTTGTCGACGGAAATAGCTCCCGGAATGCGTAAAACATCGATGTATGAGGGTTAACTTATAAAGGTCTTAGTAAACTATAAGTATAAGGATACAAATAGGCGTCAGACGAACTAGATTTTGGGACACAAGAACAATTATATTCTAGTTACTTCATCATCATCATTGATTGGCCATGCCATGCATCTATGACAGATGATTGTTGCATTGCATCGCTTAGGAGCCTATGGATTGCTGCATCTACGTAACCATTGGCATTATGACCAAAATCAAAATGTTTTCATTTGGGAGCCGATACTTACAAATCGCACAAACAATTTTCTCATATGTGACTTCTTTAGACATACCTCGACTAGAAAGGCTTACTTTCATACCGTAATATAAGGAAGCTTTCATACTGTTTTGCGTTGCACGTTGGGTAATTCATATGTAGCTTTGAATTTTTTCCTTGTTCCATGTACCGTGTCAAAATTTTGCAAAACTAAACACTGATGGAATCACCTTGAGTACCGTAACCATCCGTCTGAGGACCAATCGTCCATATTGAAGAGCATACAAAGATTATTCACAGAAAACTAGTCGCTTCAGCACTTGGCGCCTCCCCCGATTCTCACATCCTCGTCGCCACATTAATTTGACGACAACCAACTGTAGCCAGTATAATCGTTAATGGCTGCTTGTTGAGATTTGTTGCCCAACACATTAGGAAGGATTTGATTCTTTTTAATTAAGTATGGTGTCGTCAAGGAAGGATTTGATTCTTTTTAATTAAGTATGGTTTTGTCTGGTCGAATTAAGGACGTTCTTCTGGTTATTAAGAAAGAGGGGAGGGCTCTTAATGTTCCTAGCAGCACTTTCGGAGGCCCAAGTCGTCTTCTTGATTTGACGAATTCTCGAATTGATGTTGAAACTATTCAAAGTCAAAGTTATTTATTCTTCGATTTAGGCATATTACATGCACCTATCAATGTCGATAAACTACCACCGGCTATTGCATTCATACCATACCTAAATAGTGCCTGATGTCTTGATTTTGTTTCGATTTGAAATATCCAAATTATAGTTTCCGGGAAAAGAATTTCATGGAAAACACATAGTTGTGATGGAGTCAAATTTGCGCAATTACAACCAAGTGGCCGGCATTAGAAGAAGTCAAGACTTAACCACTCGGCACAAGGCAGCGGATTCTTCACGATAGTCCAACCATTAATTTGCTTGAAAAAGAAACACACGAGAACAATAAATTAACCTTTCTCCTCCGGGAATGGGAGTTAGCGCGAAGAAGCCCGCAAACTCCAATTACAAGCATTCTTCAAGACCAATAAACCCATTTGTCCGTAAAACAATTTTCCGTGTAAGCCCGTTTTTTACACTCCCGTGTGGCCGTTCCGGTCTACCGCAGACGGGTCTGAGTCTGTTCTACGACATGTATATATTCAATCTGTTTATCAGTGTGTCCCGCTCCCACTTACGTATAATCAAATGCGGAAGAACGCAGTGTACCTAATTGTTTAACTCATATAACTGTTTTGAAGGCAAAAGAGGTAGAGGAAGGCTTAGCTAGGCTAACATATTTTAGCCAAGTAAAGGATTTTAGCATATAATAGACTACATGGAGCAACTCAAAAAGAGAGATGATGTTGGGTCGTATCGTGAGGTCAAAGAGATTGCGTGGGATCGGAGTAGATGGAGGGCCTACTTTGAGCTACACCGACAAGAGCCTAGCTCTTAAGTAAGAAAAGAAGAAAGGATAAAATGTATGTCGGGCTGTATGAGGAAGTCAAGAGGCTGTCAATGGACAGAGAAGAGCGGCGGTTACTCCACGTTAAGTTAAAGGTTAAGTGATGATACTGATGATGATAATATAACTGTTATTGTAGCGTTATATTTTAATTATCATATGTATACCTTTGAAATTAACGGACAGGACGGAAGTACAATAAATCAAATACGTATGTAATGTTGGTCGCAAAATGCAGGCCTCGTCATGCTCCAGTGACTTGGTAACTTCGTTATCTTCTCAAAAATGCCTGTCCTTGTCACTCTCCAGTGTCTATGGAAGGTTCGAAAAACAGACAAGCATTATTATCCAATCCGGAATCTTTGCGGTGTGAATTTTTGGGTAAATTCATTAATTATACAGAGATTCCCAGATAGCAGTGGATTTAAAGTCTTCATTTACATTAAGTTAACGTTTAAATACTTTAAATTAAACAAAGAAGATGTTATGAATAAATAAGATAGTATTGTAACGTTAAATTATTTGGCATTTCCAACGTACCTACTCTTTTGGATTATCATGTAAGACTCGATTTTTTTATACAAAATTGTAAAGTTTAAATCCTAAAAAAATTAAACCCATATCGCGTGTCGGTCTCGTAAAATTAATCCTTCGAAAAATTACATCTGACTCCTTTCCAATACTTGTGGCAACTTACCAACTATACCTGCCTTGTCCAAAATGCCGTATGTCCTTATGAAACTCGTATAGAGACCATACAACTTCAACTTAGCACAGGCTATCTAATACGTATACAAAAACCCCGTACGAGAATTGTAAGCCGCTGATCGCCATATTTACGACTTATTCCTTAATACGGAATCCGTTTTTGCTGAGGTGAGATAAATGGCTTACGGCCATTCACCTCTAACGGTCTGATTTGAACGTCATTATCCTCATACAAATTATTATACGAAATATAGGTGACTTTAGAAGCTATATTTAACTCGAACTATTTATCCTTTATTAGTAGTTAGAGACATGTATTCAGGTAACACATAATTAATTACAAACAATGCATATGTAGATAATAACTTAATTAAGGCAAATAGGCTTCCATCGATCGTATACGGACATACTGACTGATGTCCGAGAGTGACCAGTTAGAAAAAATATTGCAAAACGTATTTGAGGGAATCCCATTATCACAGATCTCATTTCTGACAAAAATGGGACCAATCTCACTTTGATTCTTGACTGTCAATTTCATGTCAAACTGTCAATTTATTTCTAAACTAGCTGTTGCCTGCGACTTCGTCCGCGTAGAACTTATACTTAGAAAATATAATGCAAACAAACTTCTACTTACCATCTTAAGGGATGATTTCCGAGGCAAAAACTATTCTATATCCTTCGAAGGGTCTCAAAATATCTCTATACCAAATTTCATCTAGGTTTATGGATTTTATCCAAACTTTCACCCCCTATTTCATACCCTTAGGGAATGATTTTCGGGATAAAAACTATCTAATATCATTATTCGGGACTCAAACGACCTTTATACCAAATTTCATCTAAACGGGATTCATCCAAATTTTCACCCCCCATTTCACCCCCTTAGGGAGTGATTTCCAAAATTAAAACTATCCTATGTCCTTTCCCAGGACTCAAGCTATCTCTATACCAAATTGTATTAAAATGGGTTCCATCCGAATTTTCACCCCTAATTTCACCCCCTTGGGGGTGATTTCTGGGGTAAAAACTATCCCATGTCCTTTCCCAGGTCTTAACCTATATCTACACCAAATTTCATCAAAATAGATTACATCCAAATTTTCACCCCCCCCCCCCCCCTTTCACCCCCCCCCCTTTCACCCCCTTAGGGGATGATTTCCGGGATAAAACCTATTATATGTCCTTCCCCGGGACTCAAACTATTAATATACCAAATTTCATCTAAATCGGTGCAGCGATTTAAGTAGCTCCATACAAATTTCCACCCCCAATTACAGCCCCTCAGATATAAAAACTACCCTTTGTCCTTCCGCGGGGCTCAAACTATCTGTATACCAAATTTCATCTAAATTGGTTCAGCGGTTTAGGCGTGAAGAGGTAACAGACAGACAGACACACTTTCGCATTTATAATATTAATATGGAAGTATAGATTATTAGTATGGATAGTATGGGTTCTTTCCGCTTGTCTTCCAAATAGAGGTGTAGCTATAAACTCACTTTAAAAGAAAGAAGAAACGAAAAACTCATTCAAATATCTCAAAAAAATACGAAGCTACAACCGTTTTAATGTCGCTTGTTAGAGTGAGAAAACGATCAGGGACCGTGACGTCACGATCCTCGAGCGTCATAGTACAAAACAATCGTTTCATTATAAAGGTGCGTTTTGCGGTAAAGAGACGCAACAAACCCCTTTTAAAACTTTATACACTTATAACTTAGTGATTACCTATACGAGTATAGCATCTTGCGTTGTTTTTTTTCGAGATAATACAACATTATGATTATTTTGTTTAGTGTCTACATCCCTATTTTCGATAAGATAAGATAAAATAAGATTTCTTTATTGTCAGAACTGTGTACATTTAGTTGTTTTGGGTAAAATAAAGTCCAACAGCTTGCCCATTTCGGACGTACAATATTAAACTTAAAGCTAGTCAAATATACTAAAACAATAACAACAATAGTATTTCCAAATAATTTTAACCATATTCACACATAAAATATTAATTTAGATCTATCCGACATCCGTATTTTCTTTTAAACCACGAACTTCGGAATTCGAAAATATTCGGGTATCTCTATCTCTATCGCACTAACAAATGACAGGAATGCAGATATATTATACGAACTTCGAGTTTCAGTTTTCGTGGTTTGGCTGAATACGCAAAGAGCGCGCGCGCGTGCCATTCAAAAAAACCAAGTTTATATTGTTCGAATTTGTTGTTACATTTGTAGAAATTACGCCTTAATTCGACATTTGCGCATATAAGTTCGCATATCAAAATCGATTAATTTTATATTTGCTTTTGGTATTATTAATAGGCGAAAGAAAGGCAAAGAAATTCCGCCATTTTGTCCGTAGTATTTCTTATTAGTCTGTGATTTTGACGTTTCTTTTAGCTGACAGATGTGGCGGCGATATACTTTAAGAATAATAAATGAAAAATTAAATGAAGTCGTATATTACGGAAAATTAATTGATTGTCGCAGTCGGATAAAATCTAGCCTAAGTTGCAGCTGGAATAATAATGTACCTATATAAAATGTTTCATATTTTTCCGTCCATGGGATGCTGAGAACATTCGTACCGCAGAAAGCTTAGTTTCAAACTGGCTGATTCTTTTTTTAATTAAGAGATTTATTATAAGTGGAGATTATGATATTGATGCTGTACGTATGAGCGAAGGTACTCGTACTCTAGTTACGACTTGAGAGTTGTATAACTTTACTGTCAGGAGGTCACTAATTATTTTAATACACCTCTTCAAAATCATGTCAGAATCTTGGGCTTTCGTATTATCTAGCTGCATCTAAAATAAGAATGGAATGGTAAGTTTTGCCATAAACTTGGTCAATGTTTGTTAATTCATACCTACCCTACCCTATTCCCAAACTTATTGCAGTCGAAAAAATATTTATTCGCAAGTTAGTTAATAAACTTTATGCAGATCAGATAGATAGGAGCTGCAGCGACGCGACTCCGGCGCAACCCACTTCCCATAATGTCTGTATCGGCCGCGTAACTGTTCGCTCTTTCAAAATTAACAGTTAAGGCGGGCATGACTGTTCCGTATTCAATCACTTTTTGCATCTGGCGAGTTTTATATTTAGCTTGCATTGCGTGACTGCTTTTGAACGACAAGTATTCATTAAAGTCTTTGAGTTCAGTTCAGGTGGTTCGTGTGTGACGATGGAAACGCATATTTTATTATTGGCATTGAGCGTCGAATGGACCAAATAGAGAAGGAAATATATGTTTGGTCACATGATACAGGCAATCGCGGGAGGGGAACACGAAACAAATAAAAGAGAAAGTACCTCGTCGTAATTTTATATTCGCTGTTATGCTCTCCAACGAGCATAACACGCTCCAGCTCGGAGCTAAAGGGTCCTGCGTGGCCCGGCTCGAAGTTCTCATGCTCAAAAAAAAAAAAAAAAAACGTAATTTTATATCGTTTCAGGAAATCAAGGATATGGCTCTAGCTCTCTTTTAAAGAGTGCCAAAGTGACCGGTCTTTCACCACCCGCATCCAGCGAACTCCCGTGACCTGCAGGTCGATCACGTAACGCATTGTACTATTAACGTCAGGTAGGTCTAAATGTCACTTTTTATATGGAAAATTGACAGTTAAATGACGCGCGTTCGGAACGTTACGTGATTACCCCTCTAACCTAACATACAAGACTAGCCAATTATACAATTATTCAAGTAAGCTTGAAGGCTGTATAGGTTGTTGATAGAATGATGTATAGGTAGTTCAATTAGAATCTGACCAGCGAGTGATGTGACAAGCATTGTTTTCAAATTCTTTTAATGGCAATAATACTACCTACTTACCAAAACATTTGTTAATTATAAATTACCTATAACCATTTTCTAATTTCGCAACAATTTTGTTTCAAATTCGTGACCTAACTCTGTCGTCAGACTATAGTTAAATCCTATGTAACTCCTAACAATATAAACTGCAAATGTATAATTAATTGATTAAATTTGTCTTTCCATTTATCAGAATGAAAACTGGTTCTTAAAGCCAATTGCTCCGTGTAAATGCATTTATTACACTTGATTTCGTTTTGGGCTTCCGTCCAGGAACCAGTTCTTAAAGCCGACCATCTGACGGTTTGTTGGTAAACTTACCGGCACAAACCGGTTTTAATGCGGTATCGATACCGAAACCCCGAATACAGTTAGTTATTAACATGGCGAATGTTGATTGCGTAGCTCTTCTCTGTCTGATGACTACGATTCCGGAATGCAGTACGGCATATTGAGACTATTTGAGACTCGTTTGTTGCCCCGCTATTCTGTAACATGTTATAACCTCACCTCACCCGTCACTCACTAACATATATTGACGCCGTGATTCGTAGTAACTAAGCGTAACCAGAGGTCTAGTTTTGTTAGGCGTGACTTGCGAGATGAGGCACGCGTACAGAAACAGCGCTCCAATTCAAATGTCCGTAGGTACGTCAGCCTGCTAGCATCGCGGATATTCAATTCATTTATTTGTCATATATTTCGAGGCTTTCGTCACTCTCGCACTTCCATACTTGCTAAGAAGAGTAACAAGAGTTTTGTCCAACATAAACCCGATCATGGTAGCTAGCTTGCCCAAAGTGTGGTTCAGGCATTTTTAAAGGTCTTGGGTTCGGATCTTGGCTCGTACTTAGGAGTTTCTGGGAACTGTGTGTCTGTCCAGATCATTCCTTCTCATTCGTGGGATTTGTGCGCACTTGTCCATTAGTGCGATGTGTTTTTTTTCCTTGTTTGCTCTGCTGTGCGGCCAGTAACAAAATTGTTGTGGGACAAACTCCCTGAGCGGCGCCAATCCAAGGGAACTTGTGACTGTGTGATGATGAATAATAATGATGTAGGTACAGTCACCGGCATAAATATATGATGGAACAAAGTCATTGGTTACACGCTAATTCTGGCGTCAGTTCAGATTTAGCGTGTAATCGTGATCTGTCTGTCTCTGTCATTCACCACGGTTAGAAGATCATTCTCTCATCATACTGATGACAGATATTTTTGTGGCCTTTGAGTTATCAATGTTATCATATATTGATGCCGGTGACTGTACCTGGGCATTTTCAATTATTCGTGCACCCAATTAGCGTGAGTTGTTAAACAAAAATTAACTCTGTGTCAGTTTTGTAACGACAATTAAGTATTCAATTTGTGTAAAAATTAACTTTTTCTTTTCAATCTATAAATGATATGCATATACACGTTGTTTAAATATGAAACCAGTTAATTTTCACATCATTTTTATGCTTAACTTTCGTTACAAAACTGACACTGAGTTAATTTTTGTTTAACAACTCACGCTAATTCGGTGCACCAATAATTGAAAATGCCCACCTACATAATTATTATTCATCGTCACATTCATTACACACTCACAAGTTCCCTTGGATTGGCGCTGCTCAGGGAGGATGCCGGTATTGCCGGTGTCTGTACTTATACTTGTAGGTAAACGAAAGAAAATAGATTCATTTCGTGATCACGAGTCAAAGCTATATACGGTAAACACTAATCACGTTTACTGTCTTCGTAAAAGGAAAGTCGAACTTAGGGCCAAAGGTTTATTGACTTAGCGAAATGAATCAATTAATGGAATATTATTAACGCTTCCTTTTTCAATAAAATATAAATAGTGTGTATTGATTGACATACAATATTATTTATTATCCTTGTTTTAATGTCCTCTTTATATAGGTAGGTATACTAGGTATAGGTTACATTTGTATCAATTTGTATTTTCCTTCCCTTCACTGTAAAATACCATATGGATTTAATTATATCGTCGCCTAATACCCATCGTATACAAAGCTTTGCTTAGTTTGGTTTGGACTAGGTCAATTTGTAAAAACAATACAAAAAAGAAAGATTTTTTCCTAACAATTCATTATAGTAATCAATGTAATCATCAAGTATCGTACAAGAAGTAAGTAGTTACCGATTAGCTACCGTTTGGGTAACTATAATTATAATCTCTTGGCGAGTTAGCCATGGATTTAGAACCAGTTTTGATACTGGTAGACGGGGTCTTAACCAGCCATTGCTTATTGCTCGAGAGCTGTGCAAATCAGTTTACTTTGCTAACAAAGAAATTAAAATACCCAAATGAAATCCAAATCATACAATAATCTATTTTAGAATGACGAAAACATACGTTAAATATATCACACAATGCACACGTCAAAAATAAATCCAATCGTATTTTTAAGGAAATCCACGCATCAGCTTAGCATTGTGCACCAGGGACCGGAAAACACCTCTTTACGGTTAACCGTATCGATCCGGTAACCGAATCAATTCGGTTACCTGTTATGGGGTTAACCGTATGATACGGTTAACCGATTGTTACGGTAACCTTATCGGAAGTGTTAACCGTAACTACTAATTGAGTTAACCTCAAACCCTATTGGGATGGGGTTTTTAATTGGGGTTTTCATTGGGTTATGGTAACCTTATCATCAGCTGTTTATTGTGATTTGCGCATTATGTTTAAACATGTTATAGAGTATCGCGTATCGTACTCGCGTTGCTGTTTCATGGGATCAGACTCCCGGTGGGTAGTTATACAATTTAATTAGTTTTATATAATGACATGACACACACACAAACTAACTTTCTATAGAAAAAAACATTAAGATTTAAAAGTTCAGTGGCAGTAAAGGTAACTTAAGGGCTCTTAAGTAACGAATGAAATAAATATATAGGTAGATATATTAAAATATACTTAATAGGAAGCCCCTTGTAATCTGCATATCACTGTGTTACGGAAATAAATATTTATTTTTCATTTCTTTTTTCAAAAAAAAAAATTTGGAAGCAAATGTACCTACTATACGAACAAAATATTTTCACCTCACTTGCTCGGAAAGGTCTTTTTGTATGTTTGATATCTATTGAGAAAATCGCTTTTTATCCACATGTGAAGAAAGTAGACGTAGAACGTTATAAGTACTATGACGTAGAACGTTAAATGTTTATTTTTGGTTTTTTGTATATTTTATAACATATTTTTTTTACTTTTTTTTCAACTTTTTTAAACTTTTTTTTAAACTTTTTTAACTTTTTTGAAACTTTTTTTACTTTTTTTTTACTTTTTTTACAACTTTTTTTTTCTTTTTTTTTAACCTATTTCTTATTTTCCTCGCTGTAGTGAGGTGAAAAGATTAGTGTTATACACGGGTGAAAAGTTATTTTACTTCTCGTGTGTTGAAACACGAGCTTACGAAAGGATTTTATGATTGACCACGAGCGAAGCGAGTGGTTCAAATATAGAATCCTGAGCGGTGCGAGTATATACCCAAAATTAACACTAGCAGGTAAAATACAACTTTCCCCCTTGTATAACAAATAACTATTTCCACGTCGCGTCGCGTCATGGAAATCAGTAGTCGATAGGATAATCTTTGAGGCGGCGGCGTGTGTGCACCATATATAGAGTTGTTAAACCACCCAATCCCGGGATCATAAAAAATACTCTTTAAAAGCGTTTTAGTGCGATTCATTTTAACTAACGGATTAATATGTGAACAGAAATGTAGAGATTTGTTACAGTATTTGTTATCGGAGTGCTTATGTGGATTCAATATTATCTGGCGTGATTCCACTTGAGACCGTCATTAGCAATAACAATAGGCTTAAGTCGCGGCGAGCCCATTTGCGTCAAACGATCTTGATACTTTTCCTGTTACCTTTCCGTTTAGCAAAATTAACACAGCTCAGCAAAACAATACGACCATTTGAGAGATATGGTCATACTATAGTGTTATAACTAAAATACGTGACATTATTAATACTTCTAATCCGATTCTGTGGGAGAATTCTTGCAACCACTATAAGAAAATTGAAGAAGGATTTTTAGAAACACCATGTTCCAACTTTAGAATAAATGTTGGAAGTGACGCTGACACTGAAAGTACCGAAGATAATTCAGAAATAGAATAAATAAATAAAATTACTTTCAGGTATGTACCTATTTTTAAATTATTCTATTAATAATATTTAAAAGTATCAACACTTGTTGGTCTGCACCAAAACAGGTAAAGCCGAACCAGCTCCTTTAAAATCTTCTAGGAGCTTCTAGGAGTATTTGGTTTATTGCGTGTATTGTTTGCGTTCAAGTGGAATATCAGATACTCGTAATATTGAATCCACTGCGCATCAGGATGCGGACTGAAAGCTCACCGTTCGTGGTATTTGCCATTGTTTTAAGATTAACCAGAATGCGGGGACAGTCATAATGACAACGATAAATACCTTATTCATTATTATAAATATATTTTACCGACTGTGTTATGAGTGCAATCTACTTAAGCATTCACAAAGATAGGTATATGGTATTTCCGTATTTATAATTGTTTGTACTGACGTCAAAATTAACTAAATCGTAGTTACGTAAACATGGATCTGTATTTTTTCTTTGTCTTAGCTTCACGATAGGTAATGCAAGCAAACAAATACGTACATACAGTTTTGGGCATCTATTTGGTATATTACAAGATTCGGTAATTTTGATAACAACCAACACAAAGTAGATATATAGAAGATAGAAAAACCGGCCAAGTGCGAGTCTGACTCGCGCACGAAGGGTTCCGTATTATCTATAAAAAACTATTTTATTCTGTGTTTTTAGTATTTGTTGTTATAGCGGCAACAGAAATACATAATCTGTGAATATTTCAACTGTCTAACTATCACGGTTGTTGAGATACAGCCTGGTGACAGACGGACAGAAAGACAGACAGACGTACAGACAGACGGACAGCGGAGTCTTAGTAATAGGGTCCCGTTTTACTCTTTGAGTACGGAACCCTAAAAAGTACGCAGTTTACGTTATGTTTACAGTTAACTAGTGTGGTGTAAGTTAATAATAAATATAGTTACTTATTTTGAATGACATCTTGATTCTGACTTTTTGACTCAGCGTTGCAAGAACTTGATGCTCACTAAGCATGTTTGGCTGCTTTGTAATTTCTCAAGTTGGTTGAATGTTTAGTGTTTACCTTACTAAACTGATAAATAAACTGAGTGTATCATCATCATTATATCAGCCAAAAGTCGTCCACTGCTGGACAAAGGCCTCCCCCAAAGAGTGCCACAATGGCCGGTCCTGCGCCACCCGCATCCAGCGGACTTCTACGACCTTTACCAGGTCATCAGTCCACCTTGTGCCACGCCACTCGAGAACCTGAACCTGAAGTGAGTGTATAGGAGAAAATAATACTGACACATGTTACAAGTTATTTTAATGAAACTCTTGAAAGAAATTCATTAATAACCCATTTCTAAGTTTTAGTGTAAATAAGTTTAGTTATATTATTTCAGAAAACTTAACTAATATATGCAAGATCTATAATTTATATATTTAAACACCATACCTTTAACTTATTATTTCACAACCGACAAGTGCCGATACCGAAACAATCATCATATTCAAAGTACCGATGAACAGCGTTCCTTATTATCGGCGCCATTTGTATAATTATCTGAATGCCAGGGCGTCGCACGTTTAGAAGTTGCTAACACCATCCAATGCCGGGATTCTTAAAATGTCGAGTAAGCATTATTTTATATATGTCCGGGATTTTATTACTGTTCATAATTTCGTAGTTATTGTGGTTAAGTAATAATATACGTATTGACATTAATACTTTAAAGATTTGGCGACGGAATACAATACTAGCTTCCGCCCGCGACTTCGTCTGCGTGGACCCGGGATAAAAACTATTCTATTTTAATCCAGACCATAAACTATCTTTGTGCAAAATTTCACCCAAATCGGTTGAGCCGTTTAAGCGTGATTGAGTAACAAACATCGAAGCTTTCGCATTTATAAATATTAAGTGGGATATTCAAATGTATACACTCACCTTAATAACATTAATTTGTAAATCCAATTAAACTTCACAAACCAATCAAAATGCAGCAATCAGTGTCCATAAACAGTAACCAAAATCGTCAATTTAATCAGGTACAAACGCAACAAAAACAACAACAATAACAAAATTCACAGCAAGTAATACGTCTTAACTTCACTAGAAGGTAAAACATAATGCACTAATTACATACGACTTGCAGGTAGGCTCGAATGTTTGCGAAAATTCTTATTCTGAAAATAATGAGAAATATCACACCCCAGTTAAAATCAGCCGCAAAGTTAAAAGCTTAAGTCGTTTAAAGATAACAACGTCGGCAAGAACGTATTTGTAATAATGAATGAGGCATTTATTGCTGTCACTACGACCGCCGCCGTAATCTGGTTAATCCTAAAACATTAGAAAATACCAAAACCCATTCGTTTTTGGCCCGCTTTTACCTCGCCGTGCGATAACAACAGCGATAGTCATATCAATAGAAAAATAAAATAATAATAACAAGGTAATAAATCTCTTTATATGAGTACATTCTCTTAATTGCAAAAAACGCAGGCAAACCATGGCATTAACTATGGCCTAAGACCAACCAGAAAGTCCATTCTATAGTACATTGATGAAATAAAAATTTATTGGCCCAGTGGTTCCAGTTATTATCTATTACCAACGATCCGATTTCCCGATGCGAAACGGAGTAAATGATTACGAGACTTACTTTTATTTTTGGAGAACAAAATTTAATAACATTTTAACAATTGATATAAAATAATATCACTACATACAAAAAAATTCTAAACAACTGATCTGCCATAGATCTAAGCGGCTTAGCTACGATTATAAAAAAAACATTTTTTTTTATACAATATATTGTAATTTGGTGATTTCCATATTAATATTTCTACTCGATATCCCACCGTGTTGCACCATAAATTCTGATCACTGCCCATTTTTACATACACAGACACTATGAAACTTACGAAGCTACAGCTTCACAGATTTTTCCTCTTTATAATATTTGCATAAATCCCGGATTTCTAAAAACACAATTTATTCATATTCTTTTGTAATCCCGGGATAATAACTCTATGTTGTTATACGTGCGGAGGTGCCGATGTTTCGTTGTCATATTGACAACAGATTCTTACATTCTGATATTGTGTATTTGGCTAGCTAGAGCCAATCAATGAGATCGACGAGTTCATTAGAAACGTATATAATAAAATGCACTAAACTGGGTAAAATCGTACAGCTCCGAAAACTGGATTTGAAAACAGTACCTAACAAGATCAACCAAAAAAATAGTCCTAATTACTTAATTATTAATCATCATAAATTCTTTATAAGCTAAGTTTGTACGGAATCCTCGGTGCGCGAATCGGGTTCTCATTCAAACTGTTTTTTTTTTCATAATAATAATAAATATAATATAATATTTTGGGGACAATCTTACACAAATCAACCTAGTCCCAAACTAAGCAAAGCTTGTACTATGGGTACTAGACGACGATATACATATACTTATATAGAAAAATAAATACTTAAATACATAGAAAACATCCATGACTCAGGAACAAATATTCGTGCTCATCACACAAATAAATGCCCTTACCGGGATTCGAACCTGGGACCTCCGGCTTCGTAGGCAGGGTACAACTAGGCTACAGAGGTAATAAATAAGCAATGTACCATTTGACACACTGTTTGAATAAGAAGCCGCGTTTTCGGCAAACGAAACCAGTTTGCATAGAGATCAACATGGTTGAGTGAAACGCATTAAGTGCCGCGGCTTGCAGACGGCGCTTGCGACTTTTGCCTCGCGGCGTCGCAACAGTGCCGCCCGAGCGCCTTGCGGTATCCTAGCAAGCTTGGTAAAACCAGTAAAACCGATGCCAGCCACGGCGGTTATTCAATAATAAGTCGTATTTAAGTGTGCGTTAAAATCATATTCCTTTAAACTGGTTCAAAACCTCATGATACGGTAACCGTATTGGATGGGGTTTTCATTTCGGTTAGTGTTAACCTAGGTTAACTGAGTTAACTGGATCGTTGGGGTTACCCTTTCAATAAGGTTACCTTTTGATAAGGTAACCTTATTGATTGGGGTTTTTAAAACAACCTTTAAAATAAGCCTATGGAAAACCCCGATTAGGGTAACCGGTTCCGGTCCCTGTTGTGCACTAATATTGCACAATAAATTGATCCGTCTACGGGAGACGAAATGACTACAAAGACCTTTTATAGGAGATTGAGTTGAGGTTATCGCCCGCGACCTTGCCGTGTACGGAGCTTGGAGCATGGAATCTGGCGCCCGGCCGCCCACCCGTTAGGGATACCGCACACGCTTGCATTCACTTCGGAGCGAAATCTGATCGCTATGAACTTACTTAACCGTTTATAAGAAATGGCATTGTGGTGTAAATTTTATAGGTAGATATTTTATAGGAGATTGAGTTGAGGTTATCGCCCGCGACCTTGCCGTGTATGGAGCAAGCAAGGAATCTGGCGCTCGGCCGCCCACCCGTTAGGCATACCGCACACGCTTGCATTTACTTCAGAGCGAAATATGATCGCTATGAACTTACTTACTACCGTTTATAAGAAATATCATTGCGGTGTAAATTTTATAGGTGCAGCCAGTAGCAGAGAAATGTGACCCCCTATGCATAGAAGTTTGTATGCAGGGGGTTACGTTTCAATGAGCTGACATACATGTTTTTATGCGCAGATGCGAGTATGACAGTTGGTGAATGAACATAAACATATAAGTACATAATAATTCAATTCAATTTCATTTCTTCAGGTTTTGGAGCCATATGTGTTAGTTACAATAAAATTATTAAATTAAGTGTTAGTAACAAAATAAATACTTAAATATTACTCTTACAATAATTATTATTTAGCCCAGATATGAGACACTGGACACTGGTGCATAATGCTATGCTATGTATGTGGAAGGATGTAATTGAAGGGGATAGGCCAAGGAAAAAGTGGATGGATTGCGATTTGCGTGACAGACGATATGAACAGAAAGGATGTGATTTATGAGATGACAGGTGATAAAGAGGTATGGAAGAAAAAAACATGCTGCGTGGTCTTCTAGTAAATGGGATAAGGACAAGCGAACGATGAAGAACACTTTGAAAAAACATTTGTAAGTACCAAAATATATTACCAAATACCAGAAATAAATGCAATTGATACCTCCTTAGGTACTTTTATTTTTCGTAACAGTAAAGAGTCATCTCCATCTTATTTATGATAGGTATGTGTTTATCGTGTGTTGTGTATGAGCTTTTAAAGGTGTAAATAGCTTGTTTGCTTGAATCTGGCTAGACAGGCAACGCCTTGTTTATTTATTTAGGTACTAGTTTTATGGCCAACCGGGTCGAGGAACCTTCGAAGCTCGCGTGATAAGGGTATTTATAGAGCTTTGCCACGCTTATCACATCACTAGCTTTTTCCCCGGCTTCGCTTGATTGTGATTTGCTCCTTTAGTCGCCGTTTTGTTAATTGTAGGTGCAGAGAAACAAGTGGGGTCACATTCCTATGAAGCCGACTGTACTTATTCCTCTCAAAATCGCTACCATCTCAAAATAGGGCGTATTTTTTTTCATGGCATTTCTAGCCACTTAATGATTGATTCCTATCGAACTAAAAATCTTATACCTACGCCATTTGGTACCTGGGCATTTTTAAAAATTCGTGCACCCAATTAGCGTTAGTTGTTAAATAAAAATTAACTCAGTGTCAGTTTTGTAACGAAAGCTAAGCATACAAATGATGTCAAACTGAACTTTTTTCGCATTTAAATAAGGTCTATATGCATATGATTTACATATTGAAAAGCAAAAGTAAATTTTTATACAAACTAAATACTAAATTGTCGTTATTTGTAACGACAATTTAGTATTTAGTTTGTATAAAAATTTACTGACACTGAGTTAATTTTTGTTTAACAAATTATGCTAATTGGGTGCACGAATTATTGAAAATGTCCACCTAGTACCAACGTTGTCAGTTTTAACAGTTCGAAAGGTGGCAAAAGTGCCAAATAATCCCTTTATAAAAACAGTAGGTATACATGTAAATCCATCATTTCACCAACTACACTAGTAAAAATTTTATCGATTTGCGTTTCGCAACCGAAAGTTGCTCTTTATGTTATACCTACCGTCGCAGTACCAACGTAGGTATAACATACGAGCAACTTTCCAAATCAACTCAATATACATATTTTACGACAGAGACGGTAATTGCATAAACATTACTTTACGATTCGCGAAACCCGGGAATCGGTCGTTGACCCCCCGCTGCGGTCTACCCCCACGGAGTTCGTACCTACTTACTTTATTGTATGAATAAAAAACGCCCCTGGGTAACACATGAGTGATCTAACTGTAAACAATAGGTATACTTTTATTAGTAACTAGTACACTTTTGCACCTTATTGCTCTGTAAAAGGACAAAAAAATTATATAAGTAGGTACCTATACTTTTGCGTCTTCACATTTTCTTCATACTTTGCGGCCAAGATATATATAAAGAATCGCGATTTTACACATATTTTGTGAATTGTGCTGTCTGAAGAGTGTGATTGATTCGATTCATTCTGTTTTATGAAACAGACAACGTTCGTGAAATAAACTTGTACTTATTAGGTATTGAAATAGAATTCATATGATTCAGTACTCAACTACTCAGTCTCTGATTGTGAGTAGGTGATTGATTACTATCTGAGCAAGGCTCTCTATAAGGTCTAACTTTCCTTTTGGGTTTGAAGGTGTTTATGATACCCGCTTCCGCAAAAAACTCCTATGTCTATATTATGTATTCAACCAACTTCAAAAAAGGAGGAGGTTCACAATACGTTGGAATCTTTTATTTTTTCTGCAAGTATCTATGTTCCCTGATTACTCGGAAGACGCCTGGGCCGATTTGGAAATCTTTCTTTTTTTTTGAAATCCTTCCCAAGTGGCCCCATGGTCATTGATCATCAGGCCAGGATCTGATGATGGCATACTGGAGAAATCAAGGGAACTCTTCTGATTTGAAGTCTGATAAAACTTTGTTTATAAAGTAAATTGTCGATTATCTAGGTTGTAGTCGACCCCGATAAATACCGGTTCAGGCTATGAAAGCTATGGAATTAAATAATGATTATATTGAGTATATTATTATGTATGGCTTAATTTGTATGATGAAGAGGCACACTGTGGCCATGTGACTGATGTGACGAATTCGTTTGTATATTTTTTACCAACGCAGATCCAATGATGCGTGAAGGCATGAATAAATTAAAATTTTCCATGCTAGGTACCATCGTATTTTATGTAATAATGTAATCCGTATATAGTGGCACAATGTACAATCTTTAAACCAACTAATAGTCACTAGAAGGAAGATTAGTTGCCAAAGAATGGCCAACCTTAGTGTATTATCGACGTCTACGTTCATTGGACAACTGTCTAAACTTATATTGTGATGTTAACGTATATATTGCTATCTGTGAGAACCTATTATTGGCCTCCTATTTCTATATCTGTTGTTAACCTGTTTTGTAAGCTGTTGGTTTTCCAATATATAAATAAATATCAAATGTATTGACAACACCGTTACGAGGTGAAAGGGAGAAAATTGTGACTAGAAAAGTGATATAAAATGTCGACTTTGACAGAGAACAACTGAATAGGGAACTTGCATCTTAATATTTTATTACGAAAAACAAAAGTATAATCCAGCATTAAAACAACTGTAGCATTAAAACTTTGTTATGGTTTATTTTTCTGATGTTATATGCATTTGAAATCTGCGCGCGCCGGCACCCCCCGAAAACGCTCTATACTAAACGGGCTTATGCTATGACGTCACAGCATAGCCTTTACTATGGAGTAAGTCATTAATTTGCGATTATCTCCACAAAATTTACGTTTAAGTCTATACTTGTCATACAAAATATCATTTCTAATTTAATATTCTATGTAGGTAACTGTTACGTTATTTTATCAAAAAAATAAAAAATAAATTTTCGTCATTTTAACATTAGGTAAAACTAATAAAATAGTTTTTTTTTTTCTTTTTTTTTCTTTTGTATGATATCTCTACGTATATCCGCATCGTTTGAGTGCAATTTATTCGAAATTGAAGTCCCATGCAAGTTCCCCATTCTGGTAGTTTTTTAAAATCATCGTGATGATTTAACCGCGCATGCGCGAGTTGTGGTTTATATGTAACATGACTGCACCTTGTCACATGTTACATTTACATATACCTAATCGTACAAGTATAGCATTGCCTACTGACAATGTGGGTAGACCGATATACTGCGATAAAGGGATGAGACAGTAAGTGACTGATTGTCGATTGTTTAAAATCGTCGGTAATCTAAGTTACGTACCTACCATTAAAATGTTTTGTTTTATTCAAGGTGCTTTTTAGACTAGGACATCAGAAAACTAAGATTTTTTTTTTAAATAACACGCAGTATAAATCTAACAAAAGTGTCAGTGGAAGACTCCACTCAGCATGATGCTAAGATACCAAGTCAGAACCTTGACGCTGATCTTCCGTGGTGACCCTTACTAGTTTGACGGTTCACCAGTTGGGTTGACAGATGCCAGCGGCATATTTAACGTTAAGCGATCCGGCAACCGTGATCGATACAACCCGCGCCAAACCACAATGGGGCTTCTAAACGGGCCATATTGTCACTGGAATATGTGGTCGGCAACTATTGGTGTCCCTCTCTTACTCACATGTTAGAAAAAGACACATAGTGGCCGGCCACGTATTGCAGTGAAAATATGGCCCGTTTAGAAGCCCCATCCCATTAGTATCGTAATCGGAACATAACTTTAGTTATTCTTTCATTTCTTTCAACATTGCTCTAGCTAGTATCGTTCGTATAGTTACATTTGCATACACAATGCGAAGCTGTGTCACTTCAAAAGACTGACTCTCAAATTAGCACGTATTAGGTATACTCCGAAAGTGCTAATGAGTAAAGAGAGAAGTACAAAGCTATCAGTCATTCTCATAGGTATTTTGCGCGCTCCTCCGCGAGTTCTGTCTCACTTGCACTCTGCAAATTAGAAATAAGGAAAAACCGGCCATGTGCGAGTCGGACTCGCGCACGAAGGGTTCCGTACCATTATCAATAGAAATATTCATTTTATTTTGTTTTTAGTATTTGTTGTTATAGCGGCAACAGAAATACATCATCTGTGAAAATTTCAACTGTAACTATCACGGTATCAGTGAGATATAGCCTGGTGATAGACAGACAGACGGACAGCGGAGTCTTAGTAATAGGGTCCCGTTTTACCCTTTGAGTACGGAACCCTAAAAAGGAGGTTTTACTCTCACGTCGCATCGCGGTCTCAGTTGCGAAGATGGCCGCCTGTCGCGCGGTGCTAACCCTGTAAGTAGGGTATTGTTATAACACCGTCTCTTATACTACTTGCGGTCCCTTCTCTAAATCAGGATGTGGTATAAGGATTCCTATATAATCTTTGCAAATACCACCCTAAATATCTAAACGGAATACCTTGTTTTTAGTGTAATTAAGGCGTAAACTAATAAGGAACGTGGCCTGATGGCCACAAAACATTAAACACATGCACGGCTATCACAAGACGGCCGCGACATACTCTCGAGCTCTCTCGCACTATCCGTCTTTTTCTATGTGGTCTAATAAAAGAGAGACGCACAGTGCGAGAGAGCTCGAGGGTATGTCGCGGCCGTCTTGTGATAGCCGTGCTGGTTATTAGCTGCAATACGAAACAGTGCACGCTGGTAATAGATATTTCATGAGTCATCATACTCTTTTCCTCGTTTACCACATTTTATATATAGCCGGGTATTGTACTTATCCTTGCTGTATCCTTTACACTTTACCAACATGTATGGCAAGTAAGCATGTAGGTACGAGTACAGTGGAAGAACTCGCCAGGGCCTAAAGCTTTTACTACTCCCACATGCCCATTTCCGACATACGATAACATAACATTCTACATCATCGTATAGTAACTTTATTTGCATAGTTACTTCTATTCTTTGCGTGTACGACGATTAATTCGTATTGCCCTACCTAGTGCCCTAGACACTCCCTACCCCTCCCTAATAGTATTGTTATACCGCATTGCCTACTTTGTGAAATAAATTGCTGTCTGCAACAAAAAGAGGATTATTGGTGGTGGTTTGCTGTAATTATTTGCATATTTATACGCAAACAGTTGCATTTGATTTCCGCTGATCGACCAGCACGTTTTTTAGCGGAATAGCAAAGGAATATTGTTCTCGTACCGGAAGGCGCGGCGTGGGTAGGCCCCCCACAAGGTGGACTGATGACCTGGTAAAGGTCGCGGGAGTCCGCTGGATGCGGGTGGCGCAGGACCGGTCATTTTGGCACTCTTTGGGGGAGGCCTATGTCCAGCAGTGGACGTCTTTCGGCTGATATGATGATGATTGTTCTGGTAACAAAAAGAGGACTATATTTTGGTTCTCATCTTACAAATGTTTTTACGAAATGTGCCTTACGCTACTGAATAATAATGCACTGACAAGGATTTGCCAATTACAAATCTTCGTATTGTGGAAAGCTTTCTGTAATGCCTGTTGTCTACCACAGTTTATAATCTCTAGGTAAAGCTTCATATATCTACCTGTTGTTTTCTTGGTGAGCAATGGAGTTGTTTTGTATTGTATTGCAATTTTACAACATTTTTATGGGGAGCTTCCTGATTTGAAACTGACCTTAGCGGAGTGTCGGTACGGTATCGCTAAGCTGTCAATGTCGACTACTATCAGCCAAGTAACTTCGATACAGCGTAGCTCGTAGCTCCGTTTGTCGTTGAATAAATTCTCCCATTTCGTAAACAAGTCACTGATAATGGTCCTCAATTATTATTCGACGGGATATAGGTTTAGGAATAGGATTCATACACACTTTGACATATATGGCACAACTATCACCTCCATTCCCGAACTTGTCACAGCCTAATAACAGAGTGCGGAATTGCCCTGGCATGATGCTGTAATGTGACATCACACATAACAATGGCGGGCGGTGGCTGACCCACTGGTGGGACCTTGGTCACGGTTCGTGACGGCCCGTGGCTGATCGCTTCACGCATCCAGAAGCTGTTACATGTTCCTACTGCAAACATGGAAACGTTTAAGCCACTGTCCGTCTAACCGAATGTCTCAGATCGCAAGGCTGGTATTCGGAACGCGCTAATGCGGCTCACCTCACCCGTCACGCCTGACGAAACTAGACCTCAACCTTTGCTCTTTATTTATTTACGTCATACCTGGCCATAAAGTAGGAATTACCGCACGCTATGCGTGCGGAAAACCCCACTTCCTGGCCAGATAGAGACGTAAAATTTTGTACTTACCACGGGCGGTAATAAAGAAAGCATCAGAGCGCATATTTATCGCCCTTGCCTTCGGCTCGGGCGTCAAATACCTGCGATCTGAGACATTCTTTGTTTAACCGCCCTAGGTAAGTAATGTACTATTATCGTATGGCTTATTTTTATTTCTCTACTTCTAAGATTTACTTACAAGTTGCAAAGCTATCTCACAGACTTTTCCTCTTTATAATATTAGTATAGAAGTATAAATATGGATAAATTGATTTTACTTTCAGCACCCAGTTTCCCCTCAAGATTACCTTGATAATTCTAGTATTTCTAAGCATGTCATATTTCCTGCTGAGCATACTTCCATTTATAACAAACTACAAGTCATATCTGACCTAGGATCGCAAACTGGTCTGGCTATAACCTGTGTGCACTAGGAAGTTGCCATTATGGGACTATAACGTGCCCTTGCCAGACAAAGAATGAACTACTTTGGTAACGGTTACCCGCAACCAAAGGAATTCAAGGTGCTCCCGGCGAACTGCATCATCCGCTTTGTGGAAATGATGGAGCAAGCCTGGGAGCAGGTATAAAGGAGAGAGCAAATGCACAAAAGATCCCACTGGGTCGAAGTGCATCCGAAAGGGCCCTCACCTAGATAAGATAAGATAAGATAAGATGGGACTATAACGACGTCTAACCTAGGCGGTGACCTGTGTGACCCCAACATACATGGACATTATACCGTTTTCTAAAGCGCAATCCTAAAACGCGTAAGCAAATAAAAATAACTCATGAGTTTTACCCTCAATTACCGAATGCAGTAAAATCATCATCATATCAGTCGATAGACGTCCACTGCTGGACATAGACCTCCCCCAAAGAGTGCCACAATGACCGGTTCTGCGCCACCCGCACCCAGCGGACTCCCGTAAAAATGGAGAAACAGATAAGTATTAAAAAAAAAACATCATGATCAATTTATGTTTCTCCTTTTCTACCTACTTTACATAATGTGTGCAATGTATATAGTTGTACCATTGTAGAAGAGTCGTTAATCACGTAACGTTCCGAACGCGCGTTAGGACAATA